>VXBA01001039.1:1034735-1082277 GCA_013399895.1 Serilophus lunatus | reverse complement strand
TGCCGCCCCCGGGTCGCCTCCCTGCCCGGTGGCCCCGCTCGGCACCGGGCGCCGGGGCCACCGCACCCCCCCGGGTGGGAACATCGGCCGCCTCCCCCGTCCCCGTGGCCGCAGAGCCGGGGGGTCCCGGCCCGGGAGGGGCGCTGGGGCCCAGTCTGGTGCTGCTTTGGCCGCGGCTGCCACCGGCGCGGGGCTCTCCCGGGCACAGGAGAGAGCAGCCGTGGTGGTGGTTTCCTTGTACAGGCGCTGGATCGAGCATGAAACCGGTCGGGGGTTCTCGGGGTCGGACCCTGCCTTGTCTGCCCCGGGCCTGGCCCTATTCCAGTGGCCAGGGGCCTCTTGGGACCCGCAGAGGGTCTGCGGAAGCTGCCCCCTGATTCCACAGCCTGAAAGCATGACAGGGACAGATTCTCCATGAGTAGAGCCCATTTCATGGGCATGCTGGGTTTCTAATTGTTTATTTTCTCCTTTCAGGCATAAAGCAGCAAGAAGAGGATGCTTTGATCTCCTCCGCTGGCAGGGGTCAGTCCCAAGCTGCAGCTCACTATCGATGCAGGGCATGGAGACCCAGCTGCACACACCTACATGTCTCCATGCCACCTCTCTGCTGGAGAATTCACAATCTTCCTCGTCTGTGATCCCAGCTCTCCTGCCCTCTGCGTCCAGGCGCAGCATCTGGAGCAGATTTTCTCCCCTGTCAATTAAAGCTCCCTTTTTTGGGGAGGGAAAATGGTAAAAAAGGGGGTTTCTACCTTAAAAGCCACCTCTACCTTCAGTCCAGGGGATCTGGAGTGAGGGGGCACAGCTGGTCTCAGTGGGAGTGAACAGTGGTTTGGGATGGCTGAGCAGATTTGAGGCCCAGGACTCACCATAGTGGTTGGGTTTCCATCCCTGTGTATCAGCTTCCCTCTTATTGATTATCCAGGCAGGACTGGTGAGGATCATTCCAGCTGGATCCTCTCCTCTTCCCAGGCTTGCTTTGGGGACCCTGGAAAGATAACGTGTTGTGTTTTCCCTTTTCTAGGGATGTTTTTCCTCTTGCTCTAAGGAGGCTCCACAGAGCTCTAAAACAGTCTCAGCAGACGTTCTGGGGGGACGTTGGATCCCCCCAAAGCTGGAGATCCCAACCCAGCAGCAGGAGGAGCAGGAATGGAGCCCCGTGTGCACACCTGTCCGAGGTGCACTCTGGAGATGAGCTTCCCAGGATAACAACCAACGTTTCCCAGTGGCATTGGGTGCCACTGTCTGGGAGGGGTTTTCCTCGATGCTTCCCACGATTATGGGATGGTCCCTGAGGGAAGGAGACCTGGAGTCACAATCTGGCACTGGGTTGGAGAAGGGGCTGCTCTCATCCCAGTACACCACCAGTGCTCCCAGTTTTCCAGTGCCACATAGAGAACCCAGTGCCAGCCCCAGGAGGGGAAAATGCATCACAGGCTCTCCCCAAAAACCTCGGGCACGTGTTTGTGCAACACCCGGCTGTCTGCCCTTCCAGGTGGGAGTCACCCTGACCCAGCACTGGTGCCACAGGGTCAGGGCAGAGCAGGGCACCCCTGGGGCCACCATCACCTCACAGAGCCACTGCCCCAGGGAGGTTTGGTGTGCTAGCATCCAAAAAAAAAAAAAGTGCAGCTCCTTCCTCAGGATCATTTATTGCCCCAACCACAAACGATGGGATGCATGCAGTCCTTTCCCTGGCACATCTCCTTTTGGTGTTGTGCCCACAGCCCACCACGGACACCCATATCCCATAGGCACACATCCCTGTTTTCCCGAGTTAATGATTAAAGCCTGTTGCATTTCAGAGCCCCTGGCACCCAGGCCCCAGCAGGCAGGCCAAGGATGCTCGCCCCCTGGGGTTAATCATTCTCCTGGCTGTTGACACTGCCTCCAGATAAATGCTGGGATGGGATCCCCTGTGCTGCTTCCCAGCAGGAGGAGGGAAGGCAGTCCCACCATGAGGACAGCTGTGACGCTGCTGCTGCTCCTGGCTGCTGCACATGCAGCACACCGAGGTAAGGGCCTGGGGCTTTGCTGTCCCCTGGGATGAGGGGTACGGGGTTGGGGTCCTCAGTTCCAATGGGTTTTGGTGGGTCTCCCCTCTCCCCAGCCCACTCCCAAACCACTGGGCAGGACCTGAGAGGAAAGGGAAGGGGTGGGACGACGGCTGGTACCTGGGAGAGGCCCCTTGGGGGTGACGCTGGAGGAGATGAGAGGGGAAGAGGCTGAGCTGAGGTGGGAGGAGGAGAGGACAGAGCCACAGGGATCAGCTCCTTCCCTTTCCAAGGGAAAATGGGATTTCCTGACCCGTTTCACAAGCACCATTTCCCTGTAAAACTCACCCCTTGACAAAAAGGATGCTCTGTGCTGCTCCGTGCTGCCTTCTCAACTCCACAGGGAATCGCCCACCTGCCAAGAAAGCCCTAAAACTTACTTCTCCCACGTGGCTTTATGGAAGTGAACAGAAATGCAAGGAGCTGGGACTGACAGCCAATGTTCCTGCCAGAAAAGAGACCTGCCTTTTCCATGGCTTCCCCTTTCTGCAAAACACCCCACTCACCCTTCCCTTCCCACGGGAGCGCTGACCCTCAGGGTCACGGCCCATGGCCCCTGGGTTTGTGGGGGTGACTCTGCTCCACACTGTAAATCCCTGGAAACACTGATAGCAGTGTTTATCCTGCTGGTGCCAAAGTCTGACCCACGGGTCTGTAGCACAAATCGATGGGGTTTTTCCAGGGATGAGAGCATTGCTGGGGATGTCTTCACTGCTGGCTGCTCCATTGGCCTGGCTCCAGAGCTCCCAGCAATTATGGTTTCCAAACCCTACCACAAAAGCCAATTCCACGTCTTCCAAACTCAAAAAGGGCTGTATGTTTTACCTGTAGTTCTAGTCCCAGGGAGGGTTTTCTCCCTGCCCCTTTCCTTGGCTTCAGAGCTGGAGCAGCAGCTTCTCCCTACCAGGGATGCTTCTCCCAACATCTCCCCAGGGAGCACCAAATCCTACCGGGGAAAAGAAGCAACGGAGTGAAAAAAATAAACCTCAAGAGAATAAAGCACTTGTTCCATGGTGGTGGAGCATCCCTCATTCCCTGCTCACAATTCCTCCTTTTCCTGTACTTCCAGGTAAAGCTTATGTTCGGGAGAAAGTCTGCCAGGAGTACAGGATGCTGGGGAAGGACAACTTCCGAACCCTGTAGGTACCTCCCGCTGTTGGTGCCCTCCCAGGACAACTCGGCACCTGTGCCAAGAACAAAGAAAGTTAAATGAAAGTAGTCTTGGAAGACGGATTCACTCCCTGCAAACAGGGACTCCGATTGCTCTTAGCAGGAGAAGAGTTTGCTTCATTGTTCAGCTCCTCAAAGCCAATTACGTGCCTAAACAATTAGGAATTCTAACAGGGCTGACACATAATCCGCTGGAAGGCGCAGCCCTCAGCCTGGAACCTGCTCCAGTTCTTTCCTGGCTGTTTTCCAAGGAATATCGCTGCTGTTTCTCACGGCGCCGCAGCCCAACAGCGTTAAGCCCCATTTGGGCAGAACGGCGCTGTGACGTGATTTTTGCTTTAGAAGAGAGAAACATGCTGCTGGCTCACCTTGTCCTTGCTCCCTTCTCCCAGGACCATCATCGCCAACAGCCGGAAATATTCCAATGGCACCTTCGAGGAGATTGGCCACCTCGTCGGGGCAATTGTCTCCCTGGCTGAGACCTGCTGTGCTGACGGTGCCGACCCCTCCTGCTACGATGCCGGGGTGAGGCTGCCCCGACCACAAGAGATGGCCCCCAAAGCAGGGCCGGCTGGCCCGGGGCGGGGCGGGATGGGGGCGCTGGCCGTGACCCCCTGTGCCTCCCGCAGTCCTCGGCTCTGTCGGTCAAATCGTGCAGGCCGGACTCGCCCTTCCCGCCGCACCCCGGCACGGCCGAGTGCTGCCGCCGGGAGGGGCTGGAGCAGAAGCTGTGCCTCGCTGCCCTGCGCCACCCGGCCCGGCCACTGCCCCGCTACCTGCAGCCCTCCGACACGGAGCTGTGCCGGGCCTTCGGCGAGGACCCCGGGGCATTCGCCGACAGGTAGGGCCGGCCGGGGCCGGGCCCCGTCTGTGAGCCGGCAGAGGCGGTACCTGGAGGGGGCTCCCATCCCCGGGCGGCCCCGGTGCCACCGAACCCTGTCACGGCTCCGACCCGGGGGCCCTGGGTCTCATCCCGCCCCTGCCGCAGGTTTCTGTACGAGTACTCCAGCAGCTACAGCCAGGCACCCCTGCCTGTGCTCCTGGGCTCCACCAGGACCTTCCTCTCCATGGTTTCCACCTGCTGCATCTCCCCTGCACCCACTGTCTGCTTCCTGAAGGAGGTGAGAGCTTTCCGACTGCTGGGCTCATCCCCGTCCTCGCTTCCTGGGAAGGCAGCAAGCACAGCCTTGTGCCGCTGGCCTGGGAAGAGGAAGACATCTCCATCTTCTTTTTGTGGCAGAAACTGCAAAGAAAAACCCTCTCCCTCCTCACCCTGATATCAAACCGGGCTTGCTCTCGCTTCTCGGCGTATGGGAAAGACAAAGTCACCTTCAGGTACAGGGGGAAATGGCTTTTCCCCCATGGAAGAGCAGCCAGGCTAGGAACACATTCCTGTCTCCCACTGCAGGTCCCAGCTGTGGGCAGCATTCACAGAGACAAGTTTTAATTCTGGTGTAAATCCCTGGAGATGCTCTGTGCACAGCACAAGCACAGAGAGAGCCCTGTGCCCCCATCACCTCTCTCTCACTCCTCTGCTTGGGGAGCTGTAACCCAGTAGGGTGATCCAAGCCCCCTGTGCTCCCCAGCTACCTGTCCTCCCTGGCTCAAAAGGTCCCCACTGCTTCCTTTGAGGACCTTTTGCCCCTGGCAGAAGATGCTGCCGAGGTGTTTTCTCAGTGCTGTGACTCTGAGGCTGAGGACTGCATGCAGAAGAAGGTAAAGGGGAGCCCCAGAGCCCATCCCAAAACCACCTCCTGAGTCCCAGCAGGGTCTCAGAGAACGCACCCCATCATGGTGAGTGGCCCCATGCACCCTCTGCTCCTCTCTCTGCAGCTGTCAGAGCACACGGCCAAGGTCTGTGCCACGCTGTCACCTCGGGATGGACGCTTTGCCGACTGCTGCAGGGGGAAAAACCTGATGGAAAACTATTTCTGCATCCTGGCCTTGCCTCCAGCGCCTGCTCCCGAACTGCCAGAGGCACCAGAGCCAAAAAATAAGGAGCTGTGTGGCATGGGGGGGGCTCTCCAGGCCACCAGGTGAGTGGTTCCCACAGCAGCCAGGTTACTGTCATAGAAAATAGGATGTTCCAAAAGACCCCTAAGATCACCAAGAGTCCAAGCATTTCCTGACCCACCCTTCTCCCCTTCGTTATATGGTTTGGTAATTATGGGGTTAATCCTCAGTTCCCTCGGGGGTACCACCCCAAGGGGCTTTGCAAATAAGCCACAAGCAGCCCCCACCCCATTCTGAGCAGCACCCCCAGTAAAGACTCCCGTGGCCACTCCTCTCCCTCTGCAGGCCCCTGTTTGAGCTGGCACGGAGGCAGCCCAGCCTCCCCGATGCCGTCCTGGCCAAGCTCTACTCTGCCTCCGAGAACATCCGGGGGGAGTGCTGCTCAGCCAGGGACCCCTCTGCCTGCCTGGACAGCAAGGTGAGTGCTGGGGGGGCTCCCCTTCATCCCTGCCCCCCCCAAGTCCCCTCAGGCTTTTGCCAGCCTGGTGACACCCACCTTCTGCTCCCAGCACAAGCAGATGTGGGCAGAGCTGTCCCCCTTATTGGAAAAAGCCAGCCAACTCTGTGGGCAGTACACCAACCTCAATTTCCTTGATTTCAAGAAGAGGTAAGCTTTTCCTTGTGTCCCACCTCCCAAAAAAACCCTCACCTGGATCAATGGCTGGAATAAAAATTTGTCCAGGATTGTGAGGAGGCACCAGTGGAGCCAGCGTGTTTGAGCCTAAAGAGCAGTAAAATAGTGGGAAGCACACAACACATAGCACTCCTCACACCATCCACATGTGCATCCCCCCTCCCCAAATGCTGTATGGGGGGGGAATGCCACTGGCTTCCCACTGAAAGCCCGTTCCCCACTCCACAGGCTGCAGGACAGCCTGACACAGACGATGCCCAAGGCCAGCCCTGCGCTGCTGGAGCAGCTGTTGGAGCAGCACATCTCCTTTGCCTCCACCTGCTGCCCCTCGGATGCACCCCCACTCCTTTGTGCTTCCCAGGTACAGCCATGGCTCCCCCTGCACTGCTCTGGTGGCCAGACCCCACTCCCAGGGCTGCCCCTCAGCTCTTCCCCCCCCTTTTCCAGGTGAGCTCGGAGCTGGGAGAGGTGTGCAAGCAAGAACCCTGCTTGCTGGGATAGGGAATCCAGATGAGAGCTACTGGTGGGGATCTGGGGCCAGCAGTGGGGAACCTTTCTCCTGGTATCCATGCTCCAGGCTGAGCTCTGTGGACACATTGCAAGGGAGCTGGGCTGGAGGATGCCCAGCAGATGGAAGGTGCTACCGAGCCCACAGCTCCCTGCCCACCCACAAGCAATGTCACCCTTGTATTTCTGCATCCAAAATAAAGATGGATATAGTCCTCTCACTGCTGCTGCTGCAAAGGTTTTCTGCACCCCCAGGGCAATGGGAAGGGATGGCAAGGGGCAGGGCTGCATTTCCAAGGGCAGGAATAGGTCACACCTTTAGTCCTGGGAGCTAATGCTCTAAAAAATGAAGCAAAACCAGTGAAAACACTCATCCAATGCCCCTAAAGATGAGACTGGGATATTCAGGCACCTCAAGGCAAACTCCCCCACAGCCTCTCCACCTGCCCAGGTGAGCCCTCCCCAGCATCTGGGTTTTGGGGGTGCTGCAGACCAAGCAGCCCCGGTTTGGGAGGCAGGGGGATGGCAAACCCAGCTGGGAAAATGACATGAAAATTCTCCGAGAATTACAAGAAATTCACCACGACAAGCAGAGCAGGACACCCTGGTGCACAGAGGTAAACCAGTGAGGTAAACCAGAGCAATAAAACATGAAAGCTGAAAACAAGGAAAATCCCCCATTCACTCTGGCTTCTCCTGGTATTGGGGAGTGTGGGCAGCCCCCCAGTCCCTGCTGGGTTTCCCTGTGCTGTGAGAAACGAGATGGATTTTGCTGGCAAAGCCCCTGCCAAAGCCCCTCTTATTTTTGGGGACAGAACTAGAAAGGGCAACTTAGTGTTTTTCTTGTCCAAGGATCCCACTGGCCTGGGGCTGGACCCACTGCATTGGAGCAGTAAAAACCCTGACACCAAGACACTGGTTCTACCCACCACCTCTGTGCTCCAGCCTGCCTTTGGCATCTCTTTTCCAAAATACTACTTTCCAATTAGTCACATTTTTATTAATAACAATTTTTCTAATTCTTTCCAATTAAGAAGTTAGTGTTTATGCTGTTCTGTTGGGGTGAGGGACCCACATCTCATTCCCACACTCCTGCCTCCCCTGGTACATCAGTGTGGATGAGATTCCACTTCACATCCCTCTGCTCCCATTCAAGTGGTTTAATCTCTGTCACAAGGTGCTGGTGACCACCCAGAGCTTCTGCTCCCTGCCAGCACCACGTTTGCATCCATCAAATCCAGGATGTGCACGGCAAGGACTAACACTTACACTGACCTTCTGGGATTCTGAGAAAAATGGGACAAATGGCATTAAGCCAGCCAAGGATATCAGTGCTTACAGAGGGGGGAAACCACCCAAAAATATTCAACTACTGTTCAAAACAACACAAACCACAACAATTCTCTTACTAGAACGAGGGACTCCTGGGGAAGCCTGGGCTGCTGCTGCCTGATGCCAGCCAGCCTTGATTCCCGAGGGATCCCATCCAGCCCTTGCCAGCCTGGGCATAACCCACTTGGCTTTTCTCCTCTCTGTTGCAGTGTGACTTTTTATTTGGTTTTTATATTAAGTTTGTTTACCAGGTCTCCCTCCTGCCCTCAGCGCTGTGATGGGCACGAGGTGAATTTACTTCCTACATTTTCATGCCATTGGCTCTCTAACCCATTCCCAGAGATGTCAAGGAGGCAGCAAAGTCACAGATTTTGGGGGTTTTTTTCCCTCTTTAAAAATCCCCATCTTTGTTGCTCAGCACAATCCTTCCTGTCCAGTCTGTCTGCTCACCACCAAAATATTAACATGCAGCAGGGGTTCAGCAGCAGTGCAGGAATTCCAGGGTGGGAGCAGCATTACTACCAACTTCCAACCAGGAAATGTGGGGCTGTAATGGGAAAAGCCTGATAGGAATTACTCAAGGCAGCACTGAATAAAATGGCCTCAGTGTTTACCTGACCAGTGCTCCATAAAAGCATTTCAAAAGGATTCAAATTATTAGTTTTTATCCACCTCTGAGACCTGAAGGGCTGCTTGATTTCCCAGGACCTGCTTTCCCCTGCTCTTTTGGGCCAGTAGTATCCCAGTCATCAAGTTCAACCCCCCAAAAAACAGTCAGGAAACAGGCTCATACCTCGTTTTATTTGTCTTCTGGACTGCATACAGCACATTCCCAAAAACAGCACTATTTTCCTCTTGGTTTTAGCCAGGCCCAGCAAAACCTGGAGATAAGGAAAGCCCAGCCTTTTATAGGGGGGGAAACCATCTCACAGGTGATGCTGATGCTGCTGCCACTCAGCTCAGAGCCAGGGCTTCCAGCAGCTGCATGGAATCCAAAATCCAGTTCCCCAGGGGATAATCCTGGAACCTGGTGAAGTAGGTGCCCAGAACAATGTCCCTTGGCACCTGAGGGCTGTGCTCCTTGCCTGGGTGCTGGGATGAGCCTTTCCAGTGCTTTGGCATGGCCACGTGCCATCACTTGGGCCACCAACACCTCCCAAGGAACCAGCACCACCGGGGTGGGCAGCACCCCCTGTGCCTGTCCAGGCTGGAATCAGTCTCACCAGTGGGGCTGCAGGAATTGATGCAGATCCCTGCGGTGGCCTCTGCTCCCACCATGGTGCGATTTGAGCTAAAAAAGGAGAGCTTTGCACAGCCCCAGAGTCACCCCCAGGCCTCCATGGCAGCAGCTGAAACTGCCAGCTCCCAGCCCTGGGCATCCACCTGCAAGGACGACGCTGGGCAGGGAGGAAGGGCTGAACACCAGTGCGAACCAGTTCCCCCAGCAGTAGCTCCCACACTCACCATTTCGACCTTTTCCCATCCCAGGCAGAGCCAGCACCAGGCTGCAGGGGTCCGTCCTGCCGGCAGCCGCTCTGGGAGAGATCTGGGCAGAGGTTTGTGCTGGGGGAACGGAGCCTGTTGGCAGGAGGGGTCACCAGGAGGAGACCCCCAGCCCCGCTGGCTCCCGGTCTGCCCAGTGCTGGCTGGGACACATAACGTGCACAGCTCTCACGGCCAGTCACCAGGTCACGGGTCGGCCGGGAGGTGATGCCGTGGTGGGAACTGGGAGCTGCCAGGGACCCCCAGCTCCGCCAAGCCCCCGTGCCCCCGGTACAGGGTGGGAGATACAAGGGACCCACGGCCCCACGAGCTGGTGGAAAGTTGGTGCCAAAACCCACCGGGCGAGCCACGGGGACCCACGGGGGGTCCCGCGCCCAGGGGAGGGAAGCAAACCATCACCTGAGGCTGCCTGGGCAGGGTCCGCACCGCAGCTCCGGGCAGCGCCCACCGGGCACCGGAGACCGCGGAAGGGGGAGACGGGGAGCGAACGGCCCCGGTTCGCCCAGTTCTCACCTGTTTTCCTCTAGTTTTGCCCGGTTTACCTCGCCCGGTCTCAGCCCGGGACGCGGAACTCGGCTCGGTCCCTGCGGGGAGACGGGGCGGCGGCAACGGGAGCAGCTCCCGCACGGCCCCTGGGGCTCTCGGAGCCGCACCTGGAGCCCCGCAGAGCCCCTGGGAACCGGGACAGGGACCGGGAGGGGGTCCGGGAGCAGGAGCGGGAGCGGGAGCAGCGCCCTCGCGTGGCCGCAGCGGGTTTCGCACCGCGGGGCAGCCCCCGCCCCCTGCCCCGCATGGCGCGGTGTCGCCGCCTGGCGGACACGGCTCGTCAGCGCAGCCCACCCCGCCGCTACCGGGAAGGACACTGGCGACACTCGGACACCTTTCCGTCACCCCTTTATTCAAGCCGCTGCGCGTTTTAGCCCTCGCCCATCCCGCTGTCCGAGACCTGCCCGCAGGTACCGGGAGCTCCTGCGGGGAGAGCGGAGCCCCGGGAGCCTCAGCACCCGCCCCGATGGCGGGGTCCGGTCATGCCGATTTAGTCGCTCCCTGCCCCGGTCCTGGGCACCTTCATGCGATGCCCGTCTCTCGCACGTCTTCACTTCTGGGGGGTGAATCCTTGTTCAGTGTCTCCATCTCTTCTGCCTTTCTCTTCCTACGCTGCCTCCGACAGTGGCTTGATGGGGCAGGAAAATAATAAAAAATGAAAAAAAAAGGAGGCAGGATGAGACGTTCCAGTTATGTTGTGCACTCGCTCTCTGGTTGCATCCTGCAAAAGCTCCAGATGGGATCACATCTGGTTTCCAGCCCCAAAGGAACGTCCCAAGCACCTTCCAGCACCCACAGAGCTGTGACCTACCTGGCTGGGGCAGCCCAAATTCAACCTGCCTGGCACCAGCAGATCTGAGCAGGATTTGCTCCCAATCCAGAACTAAGTTCGTTCGTTCGTTCGTTCTTTCGTTCTTTCGTTCGTTCGTTCCTTCCTTCCTTCCCTCCTTCCCACCTTCTCTCCCCTTTTCCCCTTTCCTCTTTCCCTTCCCTCTTTCCCTTCCCTCTCTTCCCTCCCCTCTATTCCTCCCCTCTTTCTTTCCCTTCCCTCTTTCCCTCCCTTCTTTCTTTCCCTTCCCTCTTTCCCTCCCCTCTTTTCCTTCCTTCTTTCCCTCCCCTCTTTTCCTTCCTTCTTTCCCTCCCCTCTTCCTTTTCTTTCTTTCTTTCTTTCTTTCTTTCTTTCTTTCTTTTCTTTCTTTTCTTTTCTTTCTTTTCTTTTCTTTCTTTTCTTTTCTTTCTTTCTCTTCTCTTTTTCTCTCCCTTTTTTCCCTTTCCTTCCCTCTTCCTTTCCCTTCCCTCTTTCCCCGCCGTCCCGCCCCATCCCACCACGTACTGGCTGCAGAGGCAGATGCCAACGATGAGGATGATGAGGGTGACGATGGCGGCGATCAGGGAGATGATGACGATCTGGCCGTGGTCCCCTCGCAGGTAGAACAGATCCACCCTCTCGCAGCGAGCTCCGGTGTAACCCCGCTCGCACCTGTCCCGCGGCACAGGAAAGAAGGCGGGAGGGGTCCCAAAAACCGCCGTGGTGCCCGTGCCCCGCTCATCCCGCTCTCTCGTCCCACCCCGCGCCGCCGTGTCCCCACGGGCGGTGACTTACACACACGCCGGCGCCTGTTCGGCCACGAGGAAGCGGCATTTCCCTTTAACGCAGTAATGCTTGTACTCCTCCGGACACCGGGAGAAGTGGCCCTGCCGCCGCAGCTGCGTCCCGTTCCCTGCAGGGGGGACAAGCGCGAGGAATTCCCGCAGAGGTGTTGCAGTTCCACCCAGAAGCAGCACCAGCAGCATCCCAGAGCCGCTCCAATCCCTACCGCGGGTCCCAGCCCGGCCAGCGGCGAACAGCACGTGTGCCCTTGGCTTCCCAGCTCCCTGGGTGCCACACGGCTGTGCCAGACAAAACGCCCGCCCGTCTGCTCCCCCGCGCTGCCCAGCTCCCACCCAGCGCCTCCAACTTCCCCCCGAGCATCCTCCCGGCACCGCCTGACCTGTGCACGCCCTGGCTGTGCCGCAGGTGAGCCCCTCCGTGCCATGGCCGGCGGTGACGTTGGTGTCGGCACCCACGCAGCTGAAGAATGCCAGGCCTGCAACGCAGTGGAGGTGGCTTGGAGTGGGAGCCTGGCCAAAGGCTTGACATCCCCACCACCGCCCTGTCACAGCCACAGGGAGGGGACCGGCAGCCAGCTGCGCCCGCGGCCCCCCTTCCCTGGCAGCATCAGCTTTTCCCAGGGCGAGGAGAAGGGAAAGCCGGTTCCCGCCTGCCGCCTCCACCCAGTAACGCCCCAGCGCAGGGGTCCGGGAGCAGGTGGGGCAGGTTTTGGGGCACACAGCCCCGCCTGCAGGCAGCCAGCTGCTCCTCTGCCCAGGGAACGGTGCAGGGAGGGATTCCCAGGGAGATCCGGAAACACGGTTTGGGGTTGCATGGACTGTAAAGCTCATCTTGTTTCCAAGCTCACTGCCACGGACAGGAACACCTTCCACTGGACCAGGCTGCTCCAAGCCCCGTCCAGCCTGGCCTTGGACACTTCCAGGGATGGGGCAGTCACAGCTTCTCCGGGCAAGATGTGCTAGGGCCTCCCCGCCCTCACAGAGAGTACTTTCTCCCTAATATCCCCATCTAACCCTGCCCTCTGTCAACGTGAAGCCATTGCCCCTTGTCCTGGCACTCCAAGCCCTTGCGACAACTCTCTCTCCAGCTCTCTCGGAGCCCCTTTAGGCACTGGAAGGTGCTCCAAGGTCTCCCTGGAGCTCAGTGTGAACGGAGCCCAGTAAGGGCCCACTGCACTCTCCGTGGCCACGGGACAACCCCGAGGGCTGGCTGAGCCCCGGCACGTCACGGTAACCGGATCGCTGGCATACCAGCACTGACTCAGCACGGCCCCGCTCCCAGCCCGGCCCTCCCCAGGGATTCACCCCGCCGCGGTGGCACCCAGGGCAGCGGGGACAGGTCCTGCCTGACGGGGCAGGGTGCTGGGAGGCTCCCACGAGGGTGACGCGCCGAGGAGGGGGGTGTTCCCATCCCGAGTGGGTGCCCGCTGAGGCCTCCCAGACCGGGGAGACTTTGCGCAGCCAAACCCTGGCAGCCTCGTCTCCTGGTACCTGTGCTCTCATGTGGCCCTTCAGCACCCTGGGAACAGTGGTGGGGGCTCCGGAGTCCCCCCCGTCCCACGGCAGGGCCATTCCCGGCACACACGTCCCTCCTGGCTATATATAGCCACTGCCGCGCTAATGACGCGCTTCGGGCAGCAGAGGCCGGCGGGGAGGAGACAGAGCCCACCGCCCCATCCAGCCCAGCAGCAGGGTGGGAACTGCCTGGCGGGAGCCAGGGATGAGCCACGGGGCGGCTTCCCCCCGGGAACCAGCTGCGGGTGGCGCGGGCACGCGGTGGTGGCAGGGAGGGAGGCTGACTTCACTCCCTGTGACCGAGTTCACAGCTCGACATGGAAAGATCCCCACCAGTGTGAGATCCCCACCCTTATTGCAACCAGATGTGGAGCTCTGGCATCCTCCGGGCTGGCAGGACCGCCCTGGTGGCAGCGCCAGCTCCGGAGGGAGCGGGGCTGTGCCCTCTGGCACCCGGATTGCAGCATCCAGGAGCTGCAGGTGCAAACAGCCTCATCTCTTTGCTGCACGGAGAGCCCAGCTCCATTATCTAAGGCTGCACCCTTCTAGGAGCAGCCAGAGATAACACAGGAAAGTATCCCAAACACCAGATTATTTTGCTGTAACACCCCCACGCTCCAGCGGGAAAGCCCAGACTGCAGGAGAGCAACCACTCAGGGCATTGCCTCGGTCTGATGGGACACCCCAGCCCCAAAACAGGTCGGCCACCTTTGGTTTCCTCCTGCCAGCACAGGTTTGGCAGGTTTTGCCAAGTGCCATCACAGCCCTGCCAAAAGGCCAAACCCAAACTGCTCCCAGAGGAGAGAAAAGCTCCCCCAAAATTCGGGCGCTGGCACTCCTTGCCAGGGGGACACCAGCTGTCCAGCTTTACCTGTGGTTATATCCTGCCAGTCCCGAGCAGGCTGCATTCTGCAGCTTCCTGCTTCCCAAACACTTCGGAATTAACGTGGGGAATGCTCACACACTTGCTGAATAGGTACTGCCCACCCCACCCGCGGCATCCCCCATCCCCGGCGCTGCAAAGGGTGGCAGTGGGTATTCAGGCACCCGTGAGCAGTGTCCCATCAACAGGTGACAAAAGAGTCTCAGTCCTGCTCCAGGATCCAGCCAGGATGCCCTGGCCACAAAGGTTTCAGGGATTCAGAGCCAAGAGGAGCACTGGAACAGAATGGTGGGAAGTTCCAGGATAGGGCCTGGGGACACATGGGGGAGCCCAGGGACAGGGCTGGGTAAATACAAGGCTGGGCATGGCGTAAAATTTGGGATGAGATAGTCCAAGAGGATAGAGGGAGTCGCTGGGATGGGACAGGGTGAACACTGGGACGGACAGGGATGGGGTGGGACAGCGGGGGATACAGGAGTTCAGCAGAATGGGAGGGGAGGGGCAGCAGGACGGGATGGGGGAGCACCAGGAGAGGCACGCGGGAGCACCGGGATGGGGCCGGGAGACAGGTGTCGGATCACCAGCGTGAGATCAGGAAGCAGCGGGATGGGACAGGGGCAGCGCCAGGACCACAGGGGGGACGGGGCCGGGACAGGAGGTGACACTGGGCTGGGACGGTGCGGGTGGCACCGGGCAGGGGCCGGGGCCACGGGGCCGGGGCAGGAGGGAACACCCTCTGTCGGTATCTGGGTATCCCGGGACCGGGTCAGTGGCGGGGNCTGCGCTGCCTCCACCCCGCGGGACGCATCCCTTGGCGGTCTGGGGGTGCCCCCTCCCGCGTGTGCCCACCCGCCTGTCCCACCCACGCGTGTCCCACCTCGCACCAGCCACGCCGGGCCTCGTCCTGCCAGGAGGCGTCAAGCAGATGCCTCACCCCAGCATCCCCGGGGATTTGGGCAGAGAGAGGGACCCCCCACCGTGACATCCCGCCTTCCAAGCGGGGCTCCCCTCCCCAGAGGGACGGAGGGCGTGCACCCAGACCCAGCCCCACCTCCCCAAAGCCATTTATCCCTGGCCAGCTTGCTCTGAAAAGGGAGATTTATTCATAGCAAGCAGCTATAAAACACTCCCAAAGGCCTTGGCAGGGAATGACGGCAGCTCCAAATCGTTCTGTGAGGGGCTGTGCTTTGGCACAAGCCCTCTGCACGCTGGCCTTGGGGGTGTTTTTTTGCCTCAGGGCGGGTGGGAGGATGTTTTTGGTCCCCCTGAGGGATGTCTCGAGGAATAGGAGAGCCCCAGGGGAGTGAGCGTGTCCCCCAGGATGCTGGTGTGTCCCCTCCTGGCATCTGGGAATGCTCAGCAGTGATGTGCTGCCATAGGCTGGTGCTCTGGCTTCCAAGGAAAGCAAAAGAGCTCCATCCAGTGAGGAGGGGCGCAGGCAGGGAGGGGTGGAGGGGCTGCTCCCTGCTCCGTGTCGTTACGGGCGTGAAATAAGGTGGAAATGAAAGACTGGAAAGAACGAGTGACCTCAAACCGCAAGCTGGCAGCTATTAATGCAAGTGCTGGCAGCCACCCAGCCATGCCATTTGGCCGCTGGCCAGGGGGTGAGTGAGCTGCTTTAGCCCTTGGCCAGCCAAAAAATCCTGCTGCAAGCTCTGGCACACCGGTACCGCCGGCCCCTTGGCTCGCGGCCACGATGGTTTCCTGCCAGCAGCCCCCCAAGAGCAGGCAAGGTGTGATAAACCACCAGAGAAACATTGCAAAGCTCTGGGGGGGACTTGGGCAAGATCGGCAAAACTGGCAGCTGGCACCTGGATGTGGCACGGGGCCACCCATCCCGGCAGGGCAGGCAAAGGCAGGGAGCAGGCAGCAAAAAGTCCCTGTGCCCACCAAAAGAAAACAGTCTCCCTTCAGCATCACTCATACCCGGACAAAAATAGAGAAGAAAAGCATTTTGAAAGAGCTGGAGCTCCAAGGCAGGTTTTCACCAGAGGCAGTGGTGTCTGATCTCCAGTAGCAGTGGGAAGGGGCCAAAAGGGGCCTCTAGCTGGCCATGTGTCCTCTACTGTAGTGAAGTGACCCAGGCAGAAGTGACCAAGCTGAGGGGACCAGGCTGAGGTGACCAGCAGATGGCAGCTGGAGCCCAAGCCTGGTGACCCTCAGGGGTGTTCCAGGTCTCCCAACACCCAAGCCCTTGGCACCCCAACACCCAGCACTTGCACCCAAGGCCACGGTGAGGAGCTGTGGCTGTGCCCAGCCCGGCTCTTTCTTCAAAAAACTCCTTCTGCCTATGGCAACATGCAGCATTATCAAAAATTAAAAAAAAAAAGGGATGGGAGACAAGCAGCAGGGAGATTATCACGCTGTTCCCACGGCACCAAGATCCTGCAGCAGTAACAGCATTATTTTTCCTCCTCCCAAGCAGAGGAGAGGTTTCAAGGAGAGCTGAGGTGCTGATATCGCCCGAATCCCATCTGCTCGGGAACGCCAGCTGACTTGGATTTTGTGTCCTGCTGTTTTAGGTCCGGAGCCAGGATCCATCCTGAGAAAACGCCACACAATGCAACAGAATAGAGGGCTATGTAACCCTGGATAAAGATAGATCAGCTACAGCCTGGGCTCTGTTACATCCTTTTCCATAGCAAGCATATGAAAGCCCAGAGAAGATGAATTAGTTCAGCCTGAAAACATGTCACCCACAGCAAAGCACTTTCTAGAAGGAAAGAAGTGACAAAATAGCCCTTGTACCTCCAGCTGTGCCACAGGTGTTTCCTGACTGGATCCTTTGGGCGCTGGGAACTGCATTTAGGGAGCTGTTTATGCTATGGAAAGGCTCTGGTTCCCCTTGATGTATGTACCTGTGACTTCCCCCACCATGGGCACCAGACCCCTGGATGGAGCGGGCAAGGGATCCCAAGGGAGATCTGGAATGATGGAGTAACAGAACAGTTCGAAGAGCAAAGGACATTCCTTTGCTATTCGTTCCAACGCTCTGCCACGGGCAGGGACACCTCCCACTATCCCAGGATGCTCCAACCTGGCTTTGAACACTTCCAGGGATGGGGCAGCCACAGCTTCTCTGTGCCAGGGCCTCAGCATTATATGCAGGCAGGAGCCGGCATAGCCCTGGGGACGGAGAGGGACAAGTGACAGTGCCACAGGGCACCCCAAGTACCCACCTGGTGTCACTGGCTGGGACAAGATCACCCCATGCCCAGCCAGCGCACGATGCCCGCTGACAGCATGCGGTGCTCAGCATCCAGCCCCAGTGCCGCATCCCCGGGCAGGACCGCCGGTCCCGCCACCCGCTCCCATTGCCCGCTCCCCACTGTGATCCGCCTGGCGCCGGGCAGCTCCCGGTACCCCCCGCTGCTGCAGTCCCACACCCCGTACCCGGTGCCCCGCACCCTCCTGGCGGTGCCCGGGGCCGGCAGGTGCCGCTGTGCTCCGGGCGCGGGCGGGAGGCGGCGGCGGGGGCCGGACCGGGGCGGCGGCGGGGCCGGGCGGTGCGTCCCTCCCGCCGCGGCTGCCAGCGCCGCCGGCACCATGGGCTGCTGCTGCCGCCTCCTCCTCGCCCTTCTCCTCCTCCCGGCAGGTAAGCGCCCGCCGCCGAGCCGGGATGGGTACGGGGGAGGGGGGGACACACACCGGGGATGCCCCCGGTGCCGGGATGGGACCGATGCGGTGGGGACGGAGAGGGAAGGCAGTCCCCCTTTGCCGGGAACAGCCCGGCTCCTTGCCGGCAGGATGCCCGGAGAACGGCTCCGCAGAGCAACCCACCACCAGCGGTCCCACTCCCACCCCTCAAACCCCGCCAAGGATCCCGCAATGACACCCGTGGGGTCGGGCAAGAGGTGTTTCACCCCGCGTTTCCTCACCCCCTGCCGCACAGAGGGGTTCCCCAGCCGGGTCCCCGGCTGTCCTGAGAGAGGACAACTTCATGGGACCGCCAGCTTCTCCTCACGGGCACCTCCCTGCCCGGGCGGGAGCTCACCCCTAGCCCCGCATCCCCCTTCCCAGCACGGTCACCGCTTTGAAGGAGCTTTTATGGCTCTCCCTGGCCTTGAGCGGAGGCTCCCGCACCCCCAGCACCCGGCGCTTTCCCCACCAGCTCCAGGCATCTCACCCCAGCCTCCCCATCCCGCAGAAGCGCCTAATTTGACATGTTTCCCCCTCCGAGACAGTCAGGGGAGACAGTTCCGTCCCCCCGCTGATGCGGCAGCGAGCGCAGGTCACCCCTTCACCCGCACAGGCTGGGTTTTTAATAAACAGCACGAGGAGCTGCTTGCTCAGAAACATGGAAAACACACTTGCATAACCAGGGACGCGCGCGAGGAGAAATCCATCGGGCAAAGCTGTCGTTAGCAAATCGCTGCCGGCAGAGCCGGGCAGAGCGAGGGGACAAGGCTGGGCCAGGTCTGAGCTCCCTGTGACAGCCCACAGCCCCCACACCAGCGGCTGCAGGACCCCAAACCATCGCTGTGGTCTGGGGGACCCCCCTCTGACCCCGGGGGTGCGAGGGGAGGGAGAGCCGGACGAATCCTTCTCCCTGTAAAGGCGGGTATTTGCCAACAAGCTCCTGTGTCTGTGCTTTCTGAGCAAATGCGTTTGGGAGGGATGGGAAGAACATTTTTACTCCTTAGGGATGCTGGGGATGCCGCTCTCCTCCTTCACGGGCTCCGGCCTGGCCCAAACTGGCCCCAAGATCAGCCAGCCTCTGCTGGGAATCAAACTTTGGTGTCGGGAGGCGGGTTTTTCTCAGCTCCCAGGCCAAACCCCAAGCTGTTCCCACGACCATCCCTCTCTAAAGCACCAAAGCCAGCAAGGCTTGGCAGAAGAGCCAGGAAAGATTTCCCTGGACTGTGATCCCATGGCTCTCAGACTGCTCCCAGACACCTCCAGAGCATCTTTCAGATGCTTTATGTGGCTTTTTTGTCCCCTTGGAAATAATTCTTAATATATATATATATATTTATTTATTTATCACTTGTGAGGAAACACAAAGCACGATTTAAATATGCTTCGAGCTCATTCTTCGGGGCTTAATGGCAGTAAGGACGTCACTGGGCAGGAGTAAAATAAGTCTGGGCTTTGCCTGGCCACGTAATGAAATAACAGCGTCTCACACAAGGAAGTTTTCATCCTGTTATTACTCCTTATTCTGGATGTAAATTCAAGCCTGCTTTGCTTTCCTGATATGATATCAGCCCTAAGCCTGTTTTGCCCTTCAGCAATTTCACCCTGTGCCCCCAGCTGAGACATTTTACAATACCTGTGAGAGGCAGCTCTTGGCTTTAAAGGCTTGGAGTGCTTCTTCAGGGAGACTCTGGGGTGGTTAAGCTGCTTTTTGGGGGCCTCAGAACCTCATGGACTGCTTTAATCTGCCATGGAGGAGACAAAGCTTTGAGCATTCCTGGCCCTGCTTCCCCATGAGCTGAAGGACAGGGGACATAAGTAGTTAATTATCCTCTCTCCCAGGCCAAAGGAGCAATCAACTTCTAAGACCACAGGATGCTCTAAAATTCCTCTGCTGAACCCAGCTGCTTCTCCTGGGAAGGGCTGGAATGGGGCTGATGCATGTTGGAAGCTGCACCTAGAAGCAGCAATTAGCAGCTAGCCAGGAAAATTGTGAAGCTGGTGTGTTGTCATTTGGGCAGAGCTGCTGCTTGCAACACTCCTGGCTGGCTCCAGAGCCATATCCAAGATATTCACGTGGGAAAATGTATTGTGAGGTGTCCCAAGCAGTCAGGTCCATCTGCCATCCCCCCAGCCCAAAGAGCCAACAAACAGCATTCCTTCCCATGGTGTAACATCCCAGGAATACAAGCATAGCATCAGACAGATTTGCATGTTTCAAAAATATAACATGCAGTACTTCATGTATTTTCTATTTAAATTTAGAAAAAAAAGTCATTTTAGGAAGAGCTGGTGCTGTAAATGACTGCTTTCCACCTCTGGCTGTACAGGTTGACCAGTAACCATAGGTTGTTTTGTCACTCTCAGAGGGAGAAAACAACCTAAAGACAACTCTTCACCTTCTTTTCTGCTATAATTCCATTGCAGGAAGGATCAGGGATCCTTCATGAGTTGAATAATAAAGCAACACTTGGCTTTGAGGGAAAACACCACATTTGCTCTGAGTGGAGGGTGGGTTTGTTGTGCCACTAACAGTCCTCACCTCTAGGGTTGGATCATGGGGCAAGTGGTGCTTGAGCAGGACCTGGACATTCATCCCAGGCAGGGAAGCAGCTGGTCACAGGGACCATTCAAGGAACCACATGAATTTTTAAACTTATTTTCAGACTGCCAGATTCCAAAAATCCCCACGTTTTTTTGAGCTGCGTGGATTTTGCTCTTACCTATTGCAGAAGCCAGGCCGTGCATCTCTGAGGGATGCTGGTACAGCCAGGGAGGTGGGCACTGGTGGGCTGGCTCAGCAGCAGCCCCATCTGCAAGGAGGCTGTCCTGGCCAGCTGCACGGCTGGGACAGTGCCTCGGGATGCTGAGGGACACATGGATACAGCACACAGATTTCTATTTTGTAGCTGTTTCTCTTAGCTACAGAAAGCTTCAGAGCAATTAGACCTAAACCACTTAACGACCATGCAGCAGAATGAAACTAATCACGCAGGAAGCCGGCTCGGCTCGGCAGTAAATCAGAGCAACTGCAGATTTATTTGATCTGACGGCCTTGGCTCCTTTGCACCGTCAGGGAATAGCTTTGCCTTTTACCTGTTGGTGTTTCTGGCCCCTGGTTTTCTCCCTTTGGGTTCTTCCTCCTCTCAGACCTGGTTTTACACTGTCACCAACGGAACCTGTCATTGAAAACAAGCGATAGAGCAGGAAGCATCACCCAGGGGTGCCGCTGCCAGCATTACGGGTCAGCAGCACGCGCACGGACCTTTGCTACAGCCCTCAAGAGCCACCACGCTGCCTCTGGTTTAGTCACTGAAGCCCAACAGCAGCCAGAGATATCCCCAGGAGTTACCATTCCCCATTACTAATCCCTCTGCGTGTTCCCTCTGCGGTAACACGGAAAGCTTGGTGGGTGTGAGACAGCTTGGCACCCACAGAGCTTCTCCCAGACCTCCCCATCATCTGTATTTCTTGGGGATAATGAGGCAGTGCTCTACAACAGTGCTCTAGAAAGAGGAAGACATGAGTCAAAAGCTCAAACCAACCACCACATCCTCTGTGCTCCTTCCCCTGTATCAGTGCAGAGCTTAATCAGAGCCCTGTGTACTGCAGATGGGGCCTCCAGCCAGCAAGGACAGAAGTGAACATCATCAAAGCCCAAACTGCGTGGTGACAGGGAAGGTGAGGCAGCTCAGGGCTGAGCAGCTGGAAAAACTAGTTGAGCCCAAAGCAAAAACAACTTTTGTTTAGTCCCAGCCACCACGAGGAGAGCTTTTGCCATCCACAGCCAGATGATACCAGTTTTACAGCTAAAAAACACAATGAAAGTTATAACTGAGCATGAACGAGGGGGAAGGAAACTGCTAAAAAAAACCAGCACAAGGTATAGGAATCCCCAGCCACAGAAACCAAAGCCAAGCAAACGAGGTCATGAACAGGAAATACTTACACTTAAATGTAGATTGTTTTATTGCTCTGCATCACTTAACCTGCTTATAAACCAATGGCCACTGCAGGACCAGGGGGCTCAGGGCTGCTCTGTCATCAGCAGCTGGTGAGGACCAGCATAATGCAGGACCTGCAAAAGGTCCTTTTTTGCTTAATCTGACGAGGTGTTGTGGTTAAAGAGTGATGCTTCTGTAGATTTGTGCTTTGAACAATAGTCTGGTGCTTAGGCATGGCCTCGGTTACATCGTTTTTCTGGTGTTTGCCCCAAAACCAGCTGCTGAGCTGGCATAGAAAGTGGTACCCGACCTTATTGCACGACAAGTGCTCAGCAGATCTCCTTGTTCCAGTGGCTTGTTTTCCTCCAGTTGTTATATTTCTTGTTCAGAACAGGTGGCTGGATTCCTTGTGTGAGTACAGTCAGGATACGCTCCTGGCAGGCGGAATAAATAATATTCATGTTATGGAAACTTTCCTTATCCCTGTGGCCTTGGCTGCCTGAAGGCACATCCCTGACTGCAGCTGGGGTTTGGGTGCCTTGGTTAATCTGGGCTGAGAGCAGGGGTGTGGGTTAGATCATGTGTATCTTCTGGGGCTTATGTCAAATATGATGAATGCTGAAGTGAAGCTTCTTGACAGCTCTATCTCTGCCTTATCAGTGGATGTTTGTTTGCTCCAGCGTGCCTGCTCCATCTGATGTCATTCACTCAGGCTGGAGATGTTCTCCAGTGGCTTTTATGCTGCGTTTCAGCCGGCAGAGCAATTCAGGATTTGCTGCAATGGCTTTTGGAGTGCCTGGGAAATGCGTTGCCGGAGAGGCTGCCAGCCCAGGTCAGGCAGCTCTTTCCCAAACAGAGCACAAGAAGTGCTCAGATCCTGCAAGGAGCTCTGTCTGTCCCTCTGAGTGGCTTCCAGGAGCCAGGAGTGCAGCACAGAGTTAATCCATCAGATGGATGGCTTATTCCTTAGGTTGGCAGGTCACTAGGGTTAATATTCCCCAAAAGCAGGATATTTGAGTTCTAGGGCTTTGCGTTTTTCTGGGTTTTGTATTCCTAGTGAAGAAAATCTAGAAAAAGGACTTTCCAAAGCTCCTGTGGGACTCTGAGGCGTGACACTGCTGCTTTCCTAGGTGGTTACCGTGTCCTGTCAGTCCCCTGCCTTGGCTCTGTGCTGGATTCCAGAGGGGTGGTCAACTGCCTTAAGTGAACTAGATGGGCAAATTCCTCAGGGCTGAGCTATGCCTGGCATCTTTTGGGAGCTAACATCCCTCAGTCCCTCTGACAGCCCCTGGCTGAGTTTTTTCAGCCTTTGAATGTGGTCCTAAATGAAGATTTGTAGTTGTTTATTTTGTCCCATATTCCAGTGCACTGCTCTGCTTCCTGCTCCCAGCAGCAGCTCCTACAGACCAGGTGTTGGGGAAACAAGGAAACACCCTCCTTGGCTTTCCTTTTCCCTTTGATTTTCCCTTTCACATGTGTTGGTAGAGGACAGGACTTGCAGACAAGCTGAGTACTCTTCTGGCCCTGGGGACAGGCTGCACCCATGTGTGAGACAGGCTGTCCATGAGCTGGGTGCGGTGACATGGGGACACATGGAGCATCCCAAGGGGGTCTTCAACCAGGTCCTTTTTCCCCTGTCATCCTAACTCCTTTCAGAAGCAGCCTGCCTTGCCTCTAGGATCATGTCTGTAATTTCCTGGGTTTATCTCCTGTGGGTGGACCCCAGGGTAGTGGTGGGGTCCCAGATCACTCGATGGAGCTGATGGCTTGGAGGAAGAAGAGGATAGCACAGTGCTGGCACAGGCAGGGATTGCTGGTAGGGAGAGACAGGGAAAAGCAGGCCTGGGCTGAGCACTGTGCTGCCTTTGGTCATGCTCCCTCCACGGGGAAATATCCCTGTGACTTGTGACCTTCTTGGCTGGGAGTGCTCAGCCAGCAGCCAAAGATTGTTCCTGCATCCAGTTCTGGCTCACCCTCTGAATTTATACCCCTTAGATATTATCGGAAACTTCCTGACTCATCCAGGCTAGCAGCACTGCCAGCTTTCCCAGCTCCCTATTGGTTTGCCTCCAAAGTTGAAGCAGATCATGGGAGCTCTGCTGACCCCAAGCAATCTGGGACGCCAGGGCGGCTTTACCCAGAGGTGGAAAGCTGTCTGTGTCCTAGAGAGCCTGGGAGCATCTACATTTACAGAAGTAACAAATGTTCACAGTGCTCCCAGTCCTGGGAGGATTTTGATGGGCATGTTGGGCTGCAGAGACTGTCTGGTACCCGTTGGAGAAATCTAAAATGTCCCTGTGTCTTGGGGCAAGGATTATCGAAATACAGATGGATGCTGAACTGTGTCTGAAGGATGCTTGGTCCAGGCTTCACTGCTTGCTCTTGTGGTCTGGAAGTCACAGTGCTGAGCCAGGTGGCTTATTCAGTATCCAGATTCCAGCTTGTTATCCATCTCCTCTCCCTTATCCTAAGGTTTATTAGCCTTGTGTCCTCAGTCTAAGGAGGGTGAAAGCTCAGAGACATCTCCAAGTGCTTGTCCCTGAGAAAGAAGAGCAGCCATGGCCTCAGTCCCACCTCCAAGATTCTTTTGCTAGGGAAACAAGGTCCTTCTCATCCATCCACAGCACCAATAGAAGAAATCTTGGTTGGATTACTGTGTCCCTGCTCACCACTGCCACATCCCACCATTTCTACACACAGGCACTGACCGTTTTTGTCCTCCACACTCATATAATTAGTTCATTGCAGCTGGAGTGAGTCCTTGCTCTTCCCAGTGCTGGGCTTGGGATGCTTTTGGGGTGTAAATAAATGAATACATGGAATAAAAATGCCACTCTTCCCTCATCCCAACCATACCGAGGGAGCCAGCTGCCAGTGCTGGACCAGTGCTGAGTCCAGCCCTAGAAAGGGGGAGAAAAAAGCCCCAGCAGTCAGCTGGTGGGGACAGAGGGAGAAAATGACTCATCTTCATGCTAAGAAATGGAGACAAATGAATGAATGCACAAGGAAATGGGGGGAGAGGAGAAAGAGGCGTCTTGTGTTATCATTCCCAGCTGCACGGTGGTTGCTGTGAGGAGGAGCTTCCTCCCCTGCTGCTGGGAGGAGATGTTGGGAAGATGGAGGGGGTGATTTGGCATGGGGGGAGATTCCAACCTTGGTGGAAAAATGGTGCTGATTTATGCCAGGGCAACTGGTCTGGTTTGAACCTCACCTCAAGGTACACAGCTGTATCTGCCATCTCTTTATTTTAGATGGTTCTCAGCGTTTCAAAATCAAACTTATTTCCAGCTTAATTCCCAAAACCTTCAGCGATCTCCCAAACCCAAGGTCACGCCAAGGATTTCCCTGTTATTCATATTTCTGTGTCTTACCCCTAGGGCTGGGTGATGACTCCCCGGAATCACCCCAGCACCCCATCAGCCCCCCCTTCCTCTGGCAGGGGATCCCAGTGCCGCCGGGCTCCAGGGATGCAGATGTGCCCACGCCAGCTCCTGGCCAGCCCTCACCGCCCTCGCCCACTGGACCTGCTGGAGACGGGACATCCTCCAGGCCAGCGGAGGAGGATGGCCACAATGCCACCCCTGTGGCAGCACTGTCCCCCACTCCCGTCCCCATCCGTGTGACCTCCATCGCCACGACGGACAGTCCATCCGCAGCCTCCAACCCCAGCTCGGTGCCACCGACCTCGGAGACAACCCCAGCCCTTCGGACAGCGAACGCTGCCAGCTTGGCAAGAAGCACCATGGATCTGGGGGCAGCCTCCAGCCCCACAGGCACAGCTGCTGCATCATCATCATCATCATCATCATCATCATCCTCTGCTGCCCTTCCCACCAGCACTCCGGACTCGGCCCTGTCCCCAACGCCCGTCCTCGTGAGCCCTGGCCCTACCCAGCCAGCCACGCTGACCAAGGAGCCCCATTCCCTGGGGACACTGGCCATGGCATCGAGCCTGGCCATGGAGCCAACATCCCCCCCAGTGACTGTGATGAGCCCCACTGCAGCCGAGGCCACGGCCTCTGATGAAACCCCTGGAGTCACCATGGAGGAGGTCCCGCGAGCCTTGAGTGCAGGTGAGCACTGCTGCTCCTCCATGTGCACAGAGAGATGATGTGTCAATCTCGGGGTGCTCAGGTAGTTGTGGGGCACACCCCTCAGATTGGAAGGGAAGAGGAGGTCAGCCTCCTGAATTCAGCAGAATTCCTGGAGGGGCCCAGGTCCTCTGCTCCCACTGCCAGAGAATGGGAATTGCAGATAACAAATCTCCGTTGCCTGGAGACATGAATAAAATCCTTAGTTCTGTAAATTTAACTTGTAACACTTAAGGATGAGAGGAAACAAGTGGCTGGATGGTGGATGCAGCCTGAGTTAGGATGCTGCAGTTTTTATTTCTCCCTGCTAGAGACTTCAGGAAGCTGACACGAGCTTCTCCCTGTCCCCTTTGGCAAACACAGGTACCTTAAAAGTGCTCCATCAGGCTGAAAAAGGGGAGATCTGGAGCATTTTCCAGCCTTGGCTCAGCACTATACGCTGCCTGCTGCTGGGAGGAGCATCAGGGATTGAGTCCATAACTCCCAAGCAAAGCCTAGCTGTCTTTTATCCCAATTTTGCCTTCCCTGATTTTATGGGATGTGAGGTCATTGCAAAACTAGAGAGGTGCCCATTATCATCCTTGGGAAGTAGTGTGGGAATATTTCCCCTGTCAGAGACGGCTGGCACGGGTGAATTGGGAGCAGCTGGGGTGTGGGGTGAGTGCCATGGACTTGGGGGGCTGAACTCTGCCCTTTGTGACTGATCATCCACAGGGAGCATTGTGGCCATAACCGTGACTGTCATCGTGGTGGTGGTGCTGGTTTTTGGGGCAGCAGCGTACCTCAAGATCAGGTAAGGCTGTTTTTGGGGTGGCCCCCCCTTCCCTGAGGCTGCAGCCCCTCTCACCATTACAAGGAAGATGCCCAAGGGCAAAGCCCCAAGGAGAAGCCTGTCAGAGTGATGTGCAGCCTGTGGTTCCAGCACAGCTGCTTTTCCTACCCCTTCTATGCTGGAAAGCAGGGGTTTAATTCCTCATTTTACAACAGGCTCACTCAAATGCCAGAGACGCTGCTCAGCATAGCCATAACCAGTAATTATCCCTCGGGAAAGCTGCTGCCATGGGTCTCCCTGTGACTGGGACAGTAAACACAGCACAGCCCAGTGCTGAGCATCCCTAATGAGGCTTTGCTGACAGCTGAGATGAGCAAAGGTCTTGCTGTAATTCCCTGCCCTGTCTAGTCTGGTTCAACAGGGGCAATAGCCAGCCTGGACTTGTCCTCTGTCCTGGTGCTTCCTCTTAAAAATATCCCAAAGCTCGACCTAGGGAGCCCTTGAATGAATATTTCTTCACTCCATGGTAAAACAACTAATAAATCCCCGAATCAACCCGTTTTCTTTCCCTGGCAGGCACTCCTCCTATGGAAGGCTTTTGGATGACCACGACTACGGCTCCTGGGGCAACTACAACAACCCTCTCTATGATGATTCCTAGCAGGGATGAAGGAACAAAAACCCCCAAATCTTTAATTTATAAGCGCTTCTGCAGCAGAGCATCCGCTGTCGAGGAGATGCTGGGCACGGAGCCCCTGCCACAGGCAGGATTACGGCGGGTCTGGTGGATGGCAGGAACCAGAGGGCAAGTGTGCAGTGCCAACAATAAACCTGAGTTTTGGCCTTTGGTCCTGGGGCATGTCAACCACTTGTTGTAGGCAAGGGAACCCAAATTCCCCAGGAGGAAGGGATGGGGAGGCCAAGGGAGAGGATGGGAGTTCAGCCAGTGCTGTGGCATCCTTGGAAATGCTGCTGCTCTGTGATTTAGGGGGGGAATGGGGACTGCTGAGCCAGAGCCAGCAGTGTGCAGGGGTCTCCTGTGCTTTCACATGTCCCTTTCCCTAAAATCACTTCCTCGTGTTGCCCCGCTGTGAAATCCTTTGCCATGTCTCACCAGGGACCATGAACAGTTATGGGGCTGCTCTGTCACAGCTCCGTTTCTTTTCCTGCAGGTGCTTCTGTGCAGAAGCTCCATATTTCCTTTTTTTTCCACTTAATTGTGTTGTTTTTTTTCTCCAAACACAGCCTGGGAGCCCATGGGAATGTGCACTGACCACTCACTTCACACATGTGGCTGCTTGCTCTACGGCTTTCTTTTTAATCCTTAAAAACCTTGGCTGCTACAATACAGTGGAGTGTTCTTTTAATCCCCCAATTTGCGTTCAACTTTGAGTGTGTGAAGATTGGGGGTGGCTAATGGCAGAGCTGGTTTGGGAAGGGAATGCTCAGCTGCTTGTCCCTCTGGCTAAATTCCCTGGCAGTGGAAAAGAAAGCCCCCAGTCTGTGTGACCTTAATAAATAAACCAGCACTAAATGATTCTGCAAACTTTTAGGGTGTCCCAGCAAAGGCTCTGCTGTTTGCCCTGACTCCTACATGGAGCATCCCCGGGAAACATCAAAGCTTGGGGCGTTCCCGTGATTGCTTCCTGCGAGAGATGCATCATCTCCTGATTTCCATCAAGTGAGGGTAATAAACGCAGCCGGCGCCACAACAGCCACCTGGAAAGGTCGGGAGAAAGGAGGGCAGCTCTTCCAGCTCTGCTTCCCAAAAGGAAGTCCAATCATTATGCATTTTCCTTTTCTTCCTGAGCCTTTTTTTTAGCCTATTCAGTGGCCCATCCTTTCACCTCTGCTGCGAATACTCCGTGTTCCTCAACCTCTTCTAGTTCAAACTTGGTGGAAAGAGAAAATAAACCTGTGAAGGGTTGTTGCACTTTGCAACCACTGCCGGCCTGGAAAACTGTTGGGGCTGGCAGCATACACAGGGCAGCACAGGCTCCGAGGATGTTCAGGGTGAGCAAAACTCCCTTTCAACTTGTTAGCCTCCAAGAAGCAGCAAATTAGGCCACCTTGGCTAAGAAAACACACAAACCGAGTAAAAACCCCACTACTTTTCTCTTGAAATAAATTGGGTGCCATGGTGCTGTCCTCCCCAAAACCTCCAAGGAAAAGGTTCTCCCTTCAATCCTTGGGATCTGCAGCTCAATATAGTCAAGCAACAGCAAAGAACTGGGATTAAAAAAACCCCAAACCACACCCCCAACTATCAAAGAAATCACTCACTTTGCTAAAATGCTGCTGCTAAAATACATGAGGGAATAAAGGGAGAGGAAAAGCCATTACCTTCACTTAAAAACATATAGTCCTCAAGGGAATAAATTCCTTTTTCATGAGGGAGAAATGGAGTGTCAGCTTTCCTGATCAATCCTGTGCCTGGATGCTCAGAATGAGTAGCTCTCTCTTGCCTACAATGCATGGAAAAAGCTGTACGTATTTTTGGGGATATCTTGGGGTGAAAATAGATTCCTTGCTTCCCACAAGTGCCTGGGATCAGAAACCATCCCCAGTGCCTGTATTCGTAGTGCAGCTGCCCTGTGACATGGATAATGTGGACATGGATAACGTGTTTACATCTACAGGACTGTTTGCCAGCACAAGCCAAGGCACGGGACAGCCTAAAGGATAACAGATGTGTTTGCCAAGTGGAAAAAGCACTTTATTTGGGGGGATGGCTGCAAACACCCCTCTCACGTTCCCACCTCAGACCCTCTGGCTTACTGAGGTGTCCCTGCCCCACACTACTACAGCAGTTAAGAGGGGGGAAAAAACCAACATGGACATGCCATAAAAAGGGCCTTTTTCCCTTCTCTTTTTAAAAGCAACAATGCTAACTCTGCCACCAGCTTGTTTTATTTACAAAAATAGCAAAGCCCCATTTTTCCCAAAGGCTTCCCCAACTTTGGCTCGATTCCACCTCCCCTCAACTCCCCCCCACTTCTCCCCCTCTTTGGCTCCGTTTCATCTCAGAGATATTTTATTTATATAGGAAAAGAGTCGTTCACATAGCTCTGTGCAGAACATCCCATTCCCCGACCTCGCGGGCAGCGGCGGAGTCTGGCAGCAGCGCTACGGATGACGTGATCCCTCTCCAGGTCTCCTGCCCTGCCCTCACCACAGAGCTGCAGGCTGCTTTATCACTGCTTCCAGACTCCCTCTGGCCTCCCTAATTATGCTCTTGTTTTGCTCATTTGTGAATATTCCCATCTATCATCTGCCTGTTTCCGAGCGTCATCTCCTCAGACTCTGGAATTACTGGAGTGAGTAGCAGTGACTCGTTAGCTTGGATACTCCTGTTTGCAGCCCCCAGGAGCAGTGGAGCAATTCCTTTATCATTAAAATAAAGGAATAGGTTCAGGTTTCAGAGACCCAAGTCCAACTGGGACCATCAAGGAGCAAAAGCAAGGAAACCACCCCGTTTCCAGCACAGAGGTCCTGGCACACCCTTGGGATGAGCTTGGAGCTGCAGAGACGGGCGCTCGGCTGCCCCTCTGAGATATAAATAGCACCACATGACCAGCCTTTCCCTAATTGCATTCCTTGCACTTGGAAATTTAAAAACAGATGGCTCCTCTGCAGCCCAGCAGGGACAAGTCATCAGCCTCGGCACCGGGAAAGCCATGGGAGGGGACAGCTGTACTGGAGGTTTAATATGAAACACCCAGAATTCCACCCCAAATGATGACATTGGAGCAAGACTAAACCACATCAGAGTCATTAAAAACCAGCCCAAAGCTGGAGGTCTGCTTTCCCCATGGCTCCTGAGCCATTGCCCTGCACCTTCCCGTGGGATTTGGGGTTCAGCTGAGCCCCCGGGTCCTGCATTGCTCCACTCTCAAGTCCCTCTCCCGAGTTTCACACACTCCAGCAGGCCCTGGTTTTATTAATAGCTCCATGACCTTGTGTGTGCCTGCTGGGACACCACATTTTTTCCCACAAGGCAGTGATAATCCCATGTGCTCCCCATTCTGCCCTAGACTGGTGAGCCACGCTGGATTCTGGGTGGCTGGCAGCATGGGAGCTTCCCAACAGCTCCCATAGCCAGTGGGCAAGCTCTGGCCAAGCTGCCTTCATCCTGGGAGCATCATTCTGCTCTGACCCAAGCATCCTTCCTGCTCCCATCAGCTGCATCTCCATGGGACAGGGCAGCAAAGCTCTGTGCAGCACCTCCCATCCCATAAAGCAGCTCCTTGCCTGTTTATCCCCTCAAAATGCCATTTTTATTCTGCTGTGCCCTTCCTTCCCTGGCAAAGGGAGTAAAGGGCCCAGTGCCAAGATAAACCCACAGAACAGTGGTTCAGCTGGTGGCATCAGGTTTCCCTCCAGCATTTTCCAGGGGCAAATACAAAAAGCAGGATAGCAAAAGGTCAAAAGCACCTGGATTCCACTCCCAACACCATTTTCCTTCTGGGAAGGAAAATACCAAAGTCCAGCTGAAGAATGGAGCTGCTCTTCCAAAGTTCAGCTCCACTAAAGGCTTCCTTTCAGCCTCCCCTGGTGGTTGGAACCCAAATAGGAATATTTCCAGCTGGGATAAAATGAGCTTCCCATTTAGCATCAAACCTGCTTGGTTGTGGACTTGACCAGCACGAGTTTACCACCAGCAACACACTCAAAGGCTACCGAGTCTTCTGGGATGACAATTCCTGCAGGCTGATAGGAGTCCCATCAGCATTCTGGGCTTACCTGGAAGCAGGTCTCCATCCCAGGAAGGTGGTGGCATCACCAGGTGCCAGCACACATTTGGGAGGTGCTCCAAAGCAGCAGGAATCTTGCTTCTACCACAAAAATACGGATACACAGGAGCAGCTAAACCCTCTTACTTTCCTTACAGTGTCCCAGGTCTCACCCATCCCACCACTTTTCAGCACTGAATCATGGTTTAAACTCAAGTTGGGAATTTCCAGGGAGTACATCTGTGAAAGGAGAGCACATCACACAGAGTAATTTGCTTATTTTAATAGAGATGTTATTTTATATTTATTTACAGCAGTGAGAAAAGTGCTCCTGAAAAAGGCAAGCTACAATAGCTATCATCCAAATCCTAAACATTTCATACAGAAAGGGGCACTGTTGGATTAAGAAATTAACAACTGAACAAGTTAAAAACAAGTAGTTGAGCCTTGAAGAGTAAGTGATCTTTGTTTATATCTTACTCCTGTAAACTACTCATAGAAAACAAGAACTTTCTGCAACATGTCAAACTGCAAAACACCTTGGGCATGGTATTAGATGAAAGAAGGGTGGGTTTGGGGTTTTTGTTTCTTTTTTTTAAAGGCAGTTGTCCACCCTTCATTCTCTCCCCACAATGAAATTACGACATGAAAGAAAACCTCAAAAAACTGTTCCCTGCACTACTCCAGTGCCTCCAAACTGCTGTTACTACAGTGAACACCTCAGGCTCAGCCTGATGCCAAGTAGGAACTTCAATTCAGGTACTTAACCACCAAAATACAGAACAAGGTACATTTCTAAAACCCTACAACACCTCAGCCTTTGCCAGTGAACAAAGCAAAACGAGGAAGAACTGGGGGTAAAAGCAACTGCAGCTGGCAAAGGAATCTGAGGGAAGGGACGGCAGCAGGTCAGGATGGGTGTCCAGGGGGAAATGGGGGCTTTGCACCTTGGTTCTCGGGCCCTTCACCACGGCAGGCAGGGCAGCCTTGTTCTGAGGGAGTTCTGTACACACAGGTGTCAACACACAAAGCCAGAGGATGCCATTCCAGGATGCCTCTCCAGCTGCTCTCCAAGGCCTGGGAGCAAACGCGCCGCTCCAAAGGAACACCATGTCCTCGGGCTCAGCTCTGCAGATGTCAGCTCTATCTAAAAAAGCTGCTCTCAAAGCGACCCATTTTCCCCTGCAGCTGCAGCCCCAAGAGCTGCACCTCCACCTCCCCTCACCTTCAGCTGCCCCAAAACATCTCCTGCTGCATCATCGTTTCTCATCGTGCTGCTCTTCTAAGCTCTCTCTTCCCCTGATGCAGCCAAGGGCTCCTTGAACTTGGAATACATTTTTAGTGATAAGTGTTGGTTGTTTTTCTTGGGTTGTTGTTTGCAAATAAGCCTCTTCCATGGTGTAGTCTTCCTCGTCCAGCTGGATGCAGAGTGTTACCCCGCTCAGTGCTGCTCCATGGGCAGCCGGCACCGTCCGTCTTGGGCAGTGTTGTAGGACTCACAGTTCTTGCACTTCATGCCCAGGAGATGGAATTGCACTGTGGAGCGGGCATTGCAGTCGTTGCAAAGGATCTACACAGAGGAAAGAGGGGGAGAGGCTTCAGCACCCAGCAGTGTGTGCATATAAACATGAATTATGAACGCCGTAAGCCCAGGCACGACATTTCCCCATCATTCCCTTTCCCTCAGGGTGGTACCTGAGCCAGGACAACTTCCTAGTGCCCTCTGCTGCCAGTAACTCCAAGGCACAGCTCCACCAAAACCACACCCGGGTGCAAGGCTCATCTCTTACCTCCACCATCATGTTCTGGTACTCTGTGGGCATGGGAGTCTGCGCCACTTCGTTGTCCAGCTGACGCCAGTACCTGGTCATATCTAATGCTGAGTGCATGCACAAAGGACACCTGTAACCTCTGGCAGAAAGGGGAAAAATACCTAGATCAGAAGATGGAGTGAGGCCATGAAACAAGTCCACTCAAAAGGACAAGTTTCATATTGTACCAGTCAAAGAAACACCACGAAATGGGGAGTTCTTGCAAACAGAATTGGAATTTAAATGCCCTTTACCCTTCTAGGAATTGGCTTTAAGTTATTTGGTACAGAACTGGTGTCATGGCCTTTGCCCCTTGGAGTAATATGTTTGGACTATGGTAATATTAAAAGATGTTTAGAAATACTTACTCCTTCAGCATTTCGTCGTAGCATGTTCTGAAAAGATAACACAGTGAGCAGTTTGGTAAGAAGAATGTAATTACTGACAGGTAACACAACTGGACTGCACAAAGGGAAAAGGCACACAGATATTCCCAGGCCAGGAGTTAAAAATATCCTAGGGCCAAGTGAGAGGAAAGCTTCCAACCACCAAAGCTAACTCTGGAACGAAGACAACTCTCCTGAAGAAAGTATCTCCTGGTGAAACACTGTCTCCATCATGTGGGTCCCTGAGAAACCAGCTGTAAGCAGCTGACAAGAGATCAAATCCTGCTGAATAAACACCCCACACAAGGCAGCTATTCTCCTTTCTCAGGTAGCTGCTTTACCTGTGAAGAAGGTGACCACAGGGCAGAACATGAGCTCCAACACGAGATGTGTGAATATCCTATTTAGAGGCAAATATCAGACAAAAGAGAAGAAAATTAATTCAAACACAGTCAGAAATAGGGCCACAGGGTAATCTAAGAGACGAAAGGCAGCAGCTCACCTCCAAGCATATCGGACAGTCCTGCCTGGAGACATTCTCAATGCACTTTACAAATGGAAAAGAGAAGACAAAGTTATTTTGCTGCATAGATATCTGCGTTTTCCTAAACTGTAAAGTTCCTCTGGGGAAAATTTCTTATATCTTCAACTGGTGGCCTCTGTGTTGCTGTCAGGTGAATTCAGAGGAGCAGAACCTGCTGCTCCCCTGATTCCTGTGGCCTCAGGTGGGGCTGTGGCACAACCAGCTTCAAGGCCTTTTTCTAAGATGGAGCTAAGCGGTGTATGTCTCACCTTGTGCTTTCCTTGTAGACTCAGGCTCAGGCACAAATTGCATTTGGAACAGTGGAAGAAATCCTCCTTGGGGCCGATCCTGAGGAGAGAGGTGTCAGGGCAGGGCTGGTCCCCTGAGGAGCCGGGGCCCCGCCGCCCTCACGCACCTGCAGATGCCGCAGTCCTGGCAGTGGTATTGCTTCTTGTCACGGTCAAAGAGGTGGCAGATATCGCAATAGTACTCGCCAAAGAGGCTGTCACAGCCCTCGCAGCGCTGCTGGGCCTGAGGGGAGAGGGATGCTGGACTGCTGGATCCGGGTCTGGGCGTCTCAGGACAAGAGAGACGCGGAGTTCCTGGAGCGGGTCCAGCAGAGGCCATGCAGTTTGTTAAGGCACTGGAGCATCTCTCTTATGAGGAAAGGCTGGCCCTGTTCAGCCTCGATAAGAGACAGCTAAGGAGATCTAACTAATGTCTATCAGTATCTTGAGGGAGGTGTCAGAGGGTGAACCAGGCTCTGCTCGGTGGGGCTCAGCAGTAGGACAAGAGGCAATGGGCAGAAACTGATGCACGTGAAGTTCCACCTGAACACGAGGAAGAATTTCTTTCCTGTGCACTGGGTGTGCCCAGAGTGGGCGTGGAGTCTCCCTCTGGAGATACTCCAGAACAGCCTGCATGCAATCCTGTGCCTCGTGCTCCAGGACCACAGGCTCACCGAACATCCTGAGCTGAAAGGGACCCACAAGGATCGTGGAGTCCAACTCCCGGCCCTGCACAGGACAACCCAACAATCCCCCCTGTCCCTGAGAGTGTTGTCCAGACACTCCTTAAGCTCGGGCAGGCTCAGGGCTGCGACCAAACCCTGGGGAGCCTGTTCCAAAACTCGACCGCCCTCCGGGTGAAGAACCCTTTCCTAATATCCAACCCAAACCTCCACTGACACAACATCGGCCCACAGCCCCGCCTGAGCAGTCGGGTGGGACCAGCGTGGTCCCTTCCCGACTCTGCGACCCCCTCCCCATCCGTCCCCCCCCGACGGACCCACCTTCTGCAGGAGGCGGCAGCGGATGCACTGCACCTCGGACACTCGGAACCGGTCCAGCTGGTGCTCCTCGGCGCCGTCGTGGCACAGCCGGCACGGGTACAGCTTCCCGCAGCACGGCGCCTGGGAACGGAGGGGCACGGCCCGGGCTGAGCGCAGGCAGCGGGGGCAGGGCACCGGGGGCAGGGATCGGGGAGCAGTGACCCACCCGCAGGCGGCATCCCCGGCGGTAGTGCTCGCAGCCCCGCTCCCCGCCGCCCCGCTCCTCGCCGCCCGTGGCCATGGCCGTGCCCGCCCGCCCCTTCCGCTTCCTCACCGCCGGGTCCTGCCGTGGGGTCCGGGCCCCGTCCCGCCTGGGACGTGTGGTGCCGATTCTGATACAATTGTGCTTTGGCTAACGATTAGAATTCGNCTTGAGGGAGGTGTCAGAGGGTGAACCAGGCTCTGCTCGGTGGGGCTCAGCAGTAGGACAAGAGGCAATGGGCAGAAACTGATGCACGTGAAGTTCCACCTGAACACGAGGAAGAATTTCTTTCCTGTGCACTGGGTGTGCCCAGAGTGGGCGTGGAGTCTCCCTCTGGAGATACTCCAGAACAGCCTGCATGCAATCCTGTGCCTCGTGCTCCAGGACCACAGGCTCACCGAACATCCTGAGCTGAAAGGGACCCACAAGGATCGTGGAGTCCAACTCCCGGCCCTGCACAGGACAACCCAACAATCCCCCCTGTCCCTGAGAGTGTTGTCCAGACACTCCTTAAGCTCGGGCAGGCTCAGGGCTGCGACCAAACCCTGGGGAGCCTGTTCCAAAACTCGACCGCCCTCCGGGTGAAGAACCCTTTCCTAATATCCAACCCAAACCTCCACTGACACAACATCGGCCCACAGCCCCGCCTGAGCAGTCGGGTGGGACCAGCGTGGTCCCTTCCCGACTCTGCGACCCCCTCCCCATCCGTCCCCCCCCGACGGACCCACCTTCTGCAGGAGGCGGCAGCGGATGCACTGCACCTCGGACACTCGGAACCGGTCCAGCTGGTGCTCCTCGGCGCCGTCGTGGCACAGCCGGCACGGGTACAGCTTCCCGCAGCACGGCGCCTGGGAACGGAGGGGCACGGCCCGGGCTGAGCGCAGGCAGCGGGGGCAGGGCACCGGGGGCAGGGATCGGGGAGCAGTGACCCACCCGCAGGCGGCATCCCCGGCGGTAGTGCTCGCAGCCCCGCTCCCCGCCGCCCCGCTCCTCGCCGCCCGCGGCCATGGCCGTGCCCGCCCGCCCCTTCCGCTTCCTCCCCGCCGGGTCCTGNCCTTCCGCTTCCTCACCGCCGGGTCCTGCCGTGGGGTCCGGGCCCCGTCCCGCCTGGGACGTGTGGTGCCGATTCTGATACAATTGTGCTTTGGCTAACGATTAGAATTCGTATTGGAAGCAGTCTTAGAGTTATGCTTTGATTAAATGGGTAAGATGCGTATTATAGTGTTTAGATATGTTAGTAGTGTAATTTAAAATAGGGGGAGCTCTAATGAGCCCCTCCTGCTCAAGGCCGTTAGTACAATTAGTACACATTGTTCACTCCCTGAAACTTTGAAGGAGCACAGACACCTTTCTGCAGTAAATCTCCCCAGGATCTCCTGGGTAGGCCATAAATTGGTCCACCAGAAGGTAACGCCACCTTCAGAGCCAATCAAGGAAGGCTCATGCCAGTTTTGCCAGGAGAGTTGAAAAGTTCAAAATGAGGAAGAGTGTTCTGCTTCAGTCTCAAGACCCTCAAAAAGCAATGAAAGACCCCTCCCCAAATTCCAGAGGGGAGGAGAAAGGGGATGTACCTATGGAAATAATTTCCCTCCTACCTCCAAGAAATTGTAATAATCCCACCCGCTTTTGTGACAATTTTGTTATAAAAACCTGACCTGTCTGAGGACCCTTTGCGCCTCTGACTTGGAAAACTGCTGAGTGATGCGCCCGGCGCTGTTTGCCTTTGATAATAAATTGCATTAAAACTTCTAATAATCGTGGGCCCGTCTCTCACACGCTGAATCCCACCGGGTCGCCTTGGGAGACACCACCTCCGGGGATCGCCCCGTCCAACCCCACCCCACCCTGGCACGGCAGGATCGCCTACAGCAGGTCACACAGGGAGCATCCGGGTGGGTTTGGAATGTCTCCAGGGAGGGAGACACCACAACGAACCCCAGAGTGTTCTCAGTTGGAAAGGACTCCAAGCCTGGCAGAGTTCAAGGAGCATTTGGACAACGCTGTCAGGCACACGGTGGGATTCTTGGGGCTGCCCCTGTGCATGGCCAGGAGTGGGGCTTGGTGATCCTTGGGGTCCCCTCCACCTCTGAATATTCTGTGATCCTTCCTCATGTTGAGGTGGAGCTTCTTGTGGTTTAGTTCATGGCCATTGCTCCTTGTCCTGTCGCTGGGCACCACTGAAGGGCTGGCACCATCCTGTTGACACCCACCTTGGAGATACTTGCGTGGATTTATGAGATCCCTCTCAGTCTTCTCTTCTGCAGGCTAACCACTCCTAGTTCCCTCATTTCTTAGGAGATACTCCAGCCCCCTCACCATCTTTGTGCCCTCTGCTGGACCCTCTCCAGTAGCAACTTGCATTTCTTAGCTGTGGAGACCGGGTCCGAACACAGCATTCCAGATGTGGCCTTACTAGGGCTGAGTAGAGATCACCTCCCTGGACCTGCTGGCCACACACTTCCCAGTGCAAAACCTTCCCCTTAAACCTTTCTTTCCCTCCCTGCCCTCTACCTTTCCCCCCCAAAATCCCCACTCTCCCTGCCCACCCCAAACCTTCTTTTCCCCCCTGAGTTTGCCCATGGCTACCTGACTGCCGTGGCCACCTGGGCACATCCATTATAGGGAGAAGGAGGCCTGGAATTGGAATATCCTTTTATTTACAAATGGAATGTACATGTCAAGACACAGCCTAGCCACAAATCCCTAAATACCATGAGTTCAAATCATATTCTGCCATGATCTCTCGATGGGAAATGCTGTATTTTGGGGAAAAAATAAAAGCTCCGAAGTTAGTAAGTCACTGTGTGAGCTGTGACAGCTGATGGAAAACAGAGTTGTGAGCAATGTAGGGTCATCACAGAACTGACCACAGCCATATTAAGGGCAGATAGGCAAAAACAGTTTCCAAACAGTCCCTAGACACAACAACTGTTAAGTTTTACATGTCCCATTCCCCCAAAGGGACTTGAAGGAATGATGACTTGAGTTACTGAGCCATTTCACATGCCACCTGTGTCCCAGTTCAGTATTCCACAGCAATATTCCTTCCTGCACCATCAACAACAGCTGGACAACAGGCCCAGACACAGGATCAAAGGTGTGAGGGGACAAGGAATCTAACACAAAGTGACACGTGCATTAGCAAGGGTTTCAAAGGAACAGCTGGGAAGATTTGCACATTTAAATGTCGTATTTCTTTGCACAAACATTTCCTTCACTGCCAGGGCAAAGGTGCTTTCCAACCCAGATCAGGCAGCCCACCAAAATGTGAGATTATCAGCAGCTGCTCTCGTCACTATTCATTTAAAAAAGAAACCCCTCACGTGGGCAGGAGTTAGGCAGGAGAAAGCCCAGCTTCCCCCCAAATCCTCCAAACCAGCTCCTGCCCTTGTCACACCAACCACCACTACTTTTCTAAGACAACACCTGGCCCTAGGCCAGAAAGTCAACGTTTCTGGGGCTTTTTGCATGCAAGAAATCCAGCAGCAATGGCAGTGTGAGCTCTGTCCTCAGCCTGGACCCGAGCCACTTCCATGGCAGTCCACTGTGCCAACAGGAGTAAGGGATCCTCCTCTCCCCTGCAGAGACCTGGCAGCTTTAGCCCTTGGAAACTCAGATGGATTGTTCCCACTCCTCAGTCACCTGTATCAAGAGGAGAAAAGCAGAATGACATTCCAGATGGGCTAACAAAACCACAGTGACAGGCTTCCTTTATTTTCTCATTTACTACACTTCCTTACCTTGCTGAAGCTGTGGACTTACACCTCTGTGCTTCACAGATCACACAGCTTTTCCCCCTCCTCACATGCAGGCAGCCAGTTTCCCCTTCTTTTTTTTCAGTCTAACAGCTCGCTCAACCCCCAACTTTGTGAGCTGCTTCATTTCCAACACCAATGCCCAGCACCTCAGCTCAGGGAAATGAGTTACCTGGCACAGCAGGCTGTGTACTGGCCTTAGCAGGAAGTCTGGCACAGCTATGTGTCCTGACCAAGAATGTGACAGGTAAAGGCATTTTTCTACTGTACTTCCCAACTAGGAAAGTGTTCATGAAATTATATCCATGTGGAAGCCACCAGAAGGCTACACAGCAGGAATTAAAGCCCACCTTTTACAGGCAGGTGTGATCTTCTCCCTAAGGCTAGTGTTCAACTCTGGGGAAGGTGCCTTCTGATGCATCCGGCATCAAGATCCCTGACAGCTGTAAAGTGGGAAAGAAAGAGACAGGATCAATGGAGAGAACCATCACCATGGGATGCATGCAATGCCAACTTAAACCAAATCTGTTCTTTGGTCAAACCAGTCTTCAAAGAGGCTCTCCCAGCATAAAACAGTTAAGATCCCACAGCAGGTTCTGCTCCTGGAAAGAGTCACACTGCAAATCTGTGGGCCACACTGTTGAGAAAGTCAGAAACCAAAGAAATAGAGAGCAGCACACACCATTTTATTGCTCTGATACCTGCTGAGAGGCCAGGCTTGAGTTATGAAGGTCTATAGCGGCGAGGGAGGGGACTCGGGACTCTCCAACTGTTCTGTTCTCCTTTTTCAGAAATCTGGGATGCCACGCTGCAAAACACAACCAAGGCATGCAATGTTAAGGGAACAAAAGCTGGCTGCCACTTACTTAGTATCCAGGTTTTATTTAGAGGACAAAGTCCATACCTTCCACTCCCCTGAGCTCGGGGAGAGGATTTAGCTCTGGCAAACGTGTATCTCCCTTGGAGAACTCCCGTTTTTTCTTATTTGCCTGAGGGATGTTTTTTTCGTTAGTAACCTGTAATCAAGGGCACAAGGACCAGCTCATGAAAAAAACAGAAAAAATAAAGGTATTTTCAAGCTTAAAAAAAAAGCATCAACACAGTGATGTTCTGTTGTAGTTGAAATTTGAGCAGAAGAAGAGACTCTGAGTGAGACTGTTTTCAGAGAGATAAAATACAACACTTGGAGAGTGGCTGGAAATTAGTTATCTGGAAAAAGGCAAATGTTCCTTGCTGGCACAGAAACAATCATGACTAAGTAGTGAGGGGAGTGGAAATCTTTCCATTTCACTTGTTTTCCTTATCAATTTTTAATGCATTTATGACATGACTGCGTTCAATCCAAACCCGTGGTTCTGCTTCAGCAGCACAGCAGACATGGTCTGCTTTTCCTGGCCAGGCAGGAGGCCATGGATATATTCCAAATCTCACAGATATCCTCTGTAGGGCTGCTCCCTTCATTTAAAATTGCTCTCTGATACAAACTATGCTTTAAATAACGTAACTATTAGCAAAGCATAACAAACAACAACAAAAAAAAGGGGGTAAAGAAAACAGTATTTCTAGTTGGGAGTTATGGGGAATGACAAAACAGATGGAATTCTTGACAATAAACCAAAAAGTTGAGTTCTGAATTTTCTTTCTGCTTTGCCAAGGAGGAAAGACAAGACGACTCACCGGTGTTAGGCTGACATTGTAATGCCTCACTGGAGTAGTCTTGCGTTGCTTTAGCAATGGGTTCAAGTATTTCTTACTCTTTTCATCAAGCCTGTAACCACAAATGCCCCAAACTTCGTATTAACTGAGGTAACACAGTGAATATACAAACAACAAATGCAAGATATCCCAAAACCATTCCCACAGCATCACCCTGCACCTCTCAGGACATCACAGATCCTCAGGAACAGAGAGGAAGGATACAAGCTCTCCCAGCTCTGCTCCCATACCTGTAATTGAGGCTCTCAGGCACAGGACCCATCCCAAATGTAGGGGAAAAGTTCTGGTTGATGGGAGGGATAACCGTGGCTGTGTTCTTGGGATAGTCCAAGCTGCTGCTGGAGTCTTTCAGGCTGGTGGTCTGAGGGCTGATTTTATAGGGGTGGATTGTGCTGTCATAGAGGAAGCTCAGGTTGGAGGATCGACCTGTTTTTTCTGCATCAGCTTTTGAGGGCTTTGTCTTCAGGAACTTTTTATCTTTGCTCCTTGGGCGGACACTGAAATCCTGTTTGGGAAGTTAAAAGAGCAGCTTAGAGCAATGCACACAGGGGAGAAAAAAAACAGTCAAAAGCCTAAACATGCATGATTTCACATCATGGAGATGGAATTTTTTTATTAGAAAACCTCTGTTTTCCATCAAAAAGGAGGAAACTTGTCAGGGCTCCAACACCCTCTGTAAATAAGTCTCTTCAGAGCGGAATCAGAAACGATGGAGGAGGAACAGCTGTATCCTGTGCCACTTCTGAACAAATTACATAAAAACTGAGCCCAATGTCATCTCAAAGTCATTCTCAAGCCTCCTCAGTACCCAGTCGAAAGCACAACACTTAAGCTTTAATTTTTTGATTTTTAATTTTTTTTTTTTAATTTGGAGACAGGGCTTTAAAACAGCAGCATAAAGCATGTTTCCATGATTCAACATGGCTTATGCTTCCCATTTGTTTCTCCCTTCATCTCCTTTCCCTGCCAGGAACTGCATCACCAGGTAGTTCACCTGCAAGGGACTGGCCAAAGAGCCACCTGCAGACTCCTGAGCTATTTGTTATCAATTTAAATCACATATTTATGTGATTTCAAAACATTAAAAAGAAAAAAAACATGTTTGATAAAAAAAAGGACGAACCAACCTGGACACTGAACAGTTTTCTTTCTTCTAAAACATCATCTTTGTCCCTTTTGCTGATTTTGCTTTTTTTATGTAACTGATGGTCTCTGGCTTCTTTCTGGACCTTTAATTTAAGCTCCTCAGTAAATCTACATTCCCAAGAAGGAGAAAGGAGAAACAATAAGTAAAAGGGCTTCTGTTAATATTAACACCATCACTATTGTTCAGTCCAGCCTCCTATAGATGTTTAAGTAATCAAACAACCGTGCCTTTTAGCTAATGAGAAACCAAATATGGTGTATACATTAAAATAAATAAAATCTCAAACACACGTTTTGCACACTGCAGCACTAAAAGTGTTTCTATCCCAGTCTGGTGCTGATGCAGAGAGTGAATACAGTGCAAGATTGTACTACCCAAAATGCACACACTGATGAATTAAGGTTGCAACAAGGTGCCTACAACACATTCCCTTTTAACTGTTCTCCTCTTTCCAGGAAGGCTAAACTCAAACAAACCCAAAACACTCAGCAGCTCTCAGCTCTGCAAACCCAGCATGCCACCTAAAAGCACAACTACTTCTTTCTATTCTGAGCCTTGCTGTGAGCAAGAAATGAGCTGTTTTACCTCTCAGCAAACCCATCCTTGTTAAAGAGATCGTGCTGCAGGAGCTCGGTGCAGGACGATCTTTCGTCGGGGTCAATCTGCAAACACTCCTGTCAAACCAATGTGAACATGAGAAACTAGAAATGAAACCAAGGCTTTGGCAAGAAAATGCATGAAGGCAAGAGCAAGGCTTCTCCCTGGAGGATATGGAGCAGCCCCCTTGGCTCTGGAGGTGGCTGGCTGAGTCCTCCCTGTCACCAGGACTGCAGCCGTGTTTTCCTCACAGCCCTCACTGAACTGCCAACCCAAGCAGCTGCTCACTGGATGGGCAGTTGAGAGAAAGGCAGTTCTTTAGCCCTGTTCTCAGCTGCACAAGGTGAAGGACAAGTGAACAGAGGAAGGTTCACAGGAAACAACCAGTTGATTACCTTGGCTAAATCCAGCATGACCGCAGGGAGCTGGGGATAGCGTTTGTCCAGGGATTCGACCTCCTTCACCTCAGGCAACCTCAGGCCAGCAAAGAGGGGATTTTTATAGAATAACTCTTGGTGTCTTGGAATTAAATTACCTGGAATCAACACAAACAAAGCAACCACATGGAAAACAATACCAGAAAGTGAAAGATTTGAGAGGCTGGGTCGGCATTACTGTACGGGTTACACTCTGGGTTGTTCTCTTCCTACCCATCAAAACCAATTTAATCCCTTCACTCCTGAGCAGGCATTAGAAGCCAGACAGGCTGTTCTTACCCAGGCACTTGGTGATATGGTAGAGCTGGTCGATATCTGAATCTCCAGGGAAAAGGGGCTCTCCTGTAAGCATCTCTGTGATCAGGGTGCCAATAGCCCACACATCCACAGCCCTGGGGGGGAAAAAAACCAAACACCACCCCAGCTCAGCATGGCTTCATTTGATCCAAAGGCTGAGCCAGTGCAGAAGATGGGAACATCCCTCTTCCATGCTCCTCACAGCCTGGCAAGCCACACTTACTTGCCATACTTGCTGTCCCCCACCAGCAGCTCTGGAGCTCTGTACCACCTGGTTGCCACATACTCCGTGTAAACTTCCCCAGAAGTTGCCAAGGGACGGGCAAATCCAAAGTCACACAGTTTCACAATGCCCGAGTGGGAAACCAGGATGTTCTCTGGCTTAATATCCCTATGGATGATCTGCACAGAGGAAAGCAAGTCAAGACAAATTCCCCATTTGTACACAGCAAACTGACTGGCTCAGCAAAAGCTGTAGCTTAGAAAACTAGAGATAAAGACGGAACCTCTAATTTCAGAAATATTTTATGCATCTCTGTACCCCTCTCCCTTTTCAGCCAAAGTTTCTTCCTCCGAGTTTACAGGTGTATGCTTCTCTATCTATCAATTTCATCTGCAGATTACCTGTATCTATCAATGCTAACTCATCCCTAGCACACACTTACATTATGACTGTGACAGAAGGCAATTCCTCTCATAATCTGAAACAAGTATTTCCGAGCCCTCTCGTAGTCCAGCCCCTTGGGGGAGGCATCCAGGTCATCCAGCACCGTGTGATCCACAAACTCAAACACCAGGTACCACCGTTTCTTCCTTTTACACACCTCCAGCAGGTTCACCAGGTTCTCATGCCTCAGTTGCTGTTATAAAACAGGGTATATCCAGTGAGAGACGGGCAGTTTGTAAAGGGGAAAACTACAAGTGGGTACTTTTAACTGCACTGCCAAAAAATGCAACTGAAATAAAAAGGGGGGAGAAAGAAAAAAAAAAAAAAAAGCAGCTGTATCTTCTAGTTATTTTGTCATCACGTTCTGACCAGACAAGAATCCAGCCCCAGTTTGTTACACATTTATCCCACACCAACACAACAGGCCACGCTACAGTGCACAGTTATTTATTAGCTGGGAGGCTGGCAGGCAAATATCACCAGAGGCTGCCTGGAGACAGCACCAGGGCCCAGGGGTGATGCCAAAGAACTGCAGAGCACAGGGAATTAATTGTAGGGGAAGCTCTGCCAGTGCAGAGGCAGCACCAGCCAACCTGCACCTGGGTCTGCCCAGATTTCTCAGAAGGTCTGAAAAGAGAAGAATTTTAAAAGGAAGATCAACGGGAGAAAAAGCTCTTTTCTCAAGAATTTCCTGTTCCCAGTACAGGAGATGTGAAGAGGTTTTGCTGTTCTCAGCCACAGTTAAAATTTCTGCCCAAACTTCATAACAGGAAAAAAAGAAGAGAAATAAATAAAATTAGGTTCACAGGGAGCAAGGGGGGAAAAATAAAACTACAAACAGACTAAATCTCCAGGTATTTGTTTTCACAGAGCTCTATCTGGGAATGTTGCCCCTGCCGAGATTCCACTCAGCCAGGAAAACAAGTTAATTCCCCACACACCTGGGAGGTGCTACGTGCTCTGACTCAGCCTGGCCAAAGGATCAGGTACAATCCAGGCTCACACAGATCCACTTTAAAAGGGTTTGAAGGGATAACACTTGGAGCTGCTGGATGTGTCTCAAGCTCCACCACATACATTTCTATTAGCTCTAAGGTTCTGCACTTCCTGCATTTGATGGCAAATGTCACTCTTTCCCCACTCAGAGCATCTGGCAGGTTTAGGAAGGGACAGGTGAGAGGACAGGACACAGGTCTGCCAGTATTCCCACCTCTGCAACCCCCCACAGCAGAGGAAAAGCCTGGATGCACGCTGAGTGTGATAAGACTTTCCTTCATTTCTTCACCAGACAGACAAACGTCCCAATGTTTGAAACTCCCACCTTCCTCTAGACCAGGCTGCTCCAAGCCCTGCTCAACACTTCCAGGGATGGGGCAGCACAGCTTCTCTGTGCCAGGGCCTCAACAGCCTCACAGGGAAGAATTTTCTCCTAATATCCAACCTAAACCTACTTTCTTCCTCTTGGAACCCATTCCCTTGATGCCACAACACTGACAACAGGCAAATTCCACACTCCAGCAGCAAAGGACACAACTGCCAGCTGGCTGCAGCCTGGACTGATAAGGGAATCTGACACTCATCCTCCTCCAGCCTCCTGCCTGCCAGGAAAGTGCCATGAATAAAAGAAAATAAGGAAAACCTTCCTAATAGCGTTTTTCAGTACCAGGTAACACGGCTACCCCCTTGCTCCAGCAGTCTGGTTCGTGTCACACACCCACGGGTTTTAAAAGCTCGGCGTTCTCCTTCCTTTTCAGCCCATTGCCAGCAGCGAGGAGCAGCAGTGTGGGACACAAGAGGGGCACAGGCACCACCAGGAGGCAACAGAGGCCTCGCTCTTCTCCCCGCTGGAGGGCTGGGCACACGACCCCAGGTTCCCCCAGGAGAATCCAGCGCAATCCCCGAGGCAAAGGGGAAAAGCGGGCAGACAGCGCAAAACTTGGAAAACACCTAGCACGGCTTGGCTGCTGAGGGAAACACAGACAGGGCCCTGGGGAGCCTCTTTTGGCTCGGGTCTCCTTAAGTTAACACTCCGTCAATGGTGAGCAGAGGCGGCCGGGGCTCTGAACGGCGACACGAACCGACCCCCGAGGCGACACCGCCAGAGCTCACTCAAACCCCCCGAGACAGCCTCACCTTGAGCAGCTTGACCTCCCTGCCGGCGATCTTCCTCACCGCCTCGTCCTCCTCGCTCTCCAGGAACTTCTTGACGGCCACGATCTGCCCGTTCTCCCTGTTCCTGCACTTGGTCACCACCCCGTAGCTGCCTTCCCCCACCAGCCCCAGCACCTGGTACTTCTCCATGGACGGAGCCGGCTGCAGGGGCCCGGCCCGGCTGGAAGGAGCCGGCCCGGGAATGCAGGAGCCGGACCGGGATCGCCCCGGGATCCAGGGCCGGGGATGGCGCCGGCGCGTCGTCACCGCGGCAACGGCCCGCCGTAAAGCGCCGCCGCGCCCCGCCTGTCGCAAAAAGCCGGCTCGGCTTGTGAAGGCTTAAAAAATAAAAACCCGAATAAAACCTCCCCCCAAAACCGAAAAGGCTTGAAAACATTATGGATATAAAACCGCTTCATTTCTTGAAGGCACGCGAAGGGGAGGTGGCTAGGTAGCCTTGTCCCTTGGGCTGTGTTAAAAAGAGCAGCCTGAAAAATACACCGGCTGTTCCCTGCGCGCTGGTGTTGCCAAGGATGCGGCCGCGAAAAAGGGCGGAATAATTTGGGGTTTAGGTGCCTGTGCCGCTGCCCTTGGTGTGCATTTTACCTTAAAAAGGCAGCAGTTTCTGCACATATTGTCCTGCAACATCGGCGCCAGGCACAAACCCTTCAGGAGGGAGGGAAGGTGAAGCATCCACTCGTGTTGACTGATGGAGACTTCATCCAAGATACTCTTAATCCAACATCCTCTTCTTCCTTCCACCCATGATGGTCTTCTGCTCGCTTGTCTTGCCCTGGGCAGGAGTGGCAGGGCAGGACACTGTGTAGGAAAACACAATCGGACCCTTGGTTAATAAAGACATTCCACGTGGATATTCCTGGTATTCCCAGGATTCTCTGTACTGCACAGCTGAGAGTATCGTAGAAAACTCGGGGACACCTGCCAGTATATAATATGCTCCCCAAATGCCAGTTCCCTGCAAAACAGTGTCATGAGGCACCATATATCCCAGTAACACTTTCTGGAACCTTTGCTGGATCCCTCCTGAGTCACGTCTGTATGTGTCACCTTGTGTAATTCCTGGATGCTCCTATGTCTCCTTCCCCCTCATCCTCATGCAATCCCTCTAATGCACCTTTCCAGGCTGACCTCACATTCCCAAGGGAAAAAAAAAACAACAAAAAAAGTCAGAGCTCGGTTGGCATTGATTTATTATACTCCTCCTACCTTCCACTGCTCTGCCTTTTTGTGGCAGGTGCCTTCCCTGGCTCCTGGCACCTGTCCCGTGCTGCTAATGGAGAGCTGGCTTGGAATCCAACCAACTCTGCCACTGCTGAGATACTTGGGGATCTGTGAAACGACAGGAGCAAACCCCACGCAAATGTCACCGCAAGGGGGAACGGATTCAAACTGCAAGAGAGCAGGGGTAGATCAGGAATTTGGGAAGGAATTCTTCCCTGGGAGGGCGGGCAGGCCCCGGCACAGGGTGCCCAGAGGAGATGTGGTTGTCCCATCCCTGGAAGTGTCCAAGACCAGGTTGGCGCAGCCTGGGACAGCGGGAGGTGTCCCTGCCCATGGC
>VXBA01001039.1:977964-1030120 GCA_013399895.1 Serilophus lunatus | reverse complement strand
AACTGTGATTTCACATTGAGGTTTTTTTTTAATTTTAACAGGGAGAAAGCCCAGGAAGCAGTCACAGGTAAGACTTGGAGATTCAGGATCTTCCCTTCCCTCTGCTCTCCCACTCTGACTACTAAACAAAATGAAGGAAGAGACAAACAAGGAATGCAAACAAACAAGGGGGGAAAAAAAAGGAGAGATTTAGACTGCAATGGTAGTGTTTGTTCTGTTCCAAGAGTTCTTTTGGCAAAGTTAGTTTTGAAAATATGGTTTATATAAAGATATAAATAATATATATGGTAAGAATAAGGAGAGCCAGCACTGTCCTGAGTAAACTGGAACTTTGGAACTCTGTCCTCAGGAGGAACAGGTTGAAAGCACAGCTCGTTGTGCCTGCATGAAAGGACCAGTCAGGAAGGAATGGAAGGGTATGGTGGAGGGCAAATTAGGGTTGTCATGCATGAATAATACATCGATGGAGCCTTTCTGTGTGTCTCCCCTGCTTTTAGACCTCTGACTGAGGAAGAAATTGCTGACTTGAAAGAGAGACACTACGACTCCATTGCTGAAAAGCAGAGAGTTGTTGACCTGAAGCTTCAGTCCGAGGTAAGTGGTTACTTTGAATAGTCCAGTAGGGGTAGCTTTGCTTTTAAAAAACTTGAAGTTGACCATGAACACCAGGACAGTCCACAAAGCAACTGGATTTTGTTCATCAGTGTGTGTTTTTTAGTGTCCAAGAAGCAGGGTTTGCTACTTTTTTAATAGCCCCTTAGCCAAAAAAATTGGATTAACATGATGGGACTCTGACCAGGAGCTGTTAAATCTGATTTATTTTTTTTAGTGGGGAATATTCTTGCTTCAACTTTTCTTGTGCTCAGTTTTTCTCACAAGTTTTCTTAAGGGGGGGAAAAAAAAAGTGTAACTTATTGTTTTGTTTTAGTGTTGCAGCAGTTAATGGAGTATCATGTGGAATACAATGTAGAACTTGAATGATTTTTAACCAAGTGCCAGTGAATTATGGAAGTGGAAAGACTTTAACTGTGCAGTCCTCAGTAAAATGCAACAAGCACTTAGAGCAGTTCACTAGTAAATGATGTTTGCTCAACAGTTACCTAAATTTCGTGGGATGTTTGGGGTGTGTGGGGGGGGGGGGGGAAGCTGTTAAATTCAGTTAATGTTTTAGCTGTAGTCAATTTTGTTTGGTTGGTTTTTTTATTTTCTAGCTGCTTTTCTTTTATTTTTATTGCACTTTATTGCTAGGAAGATAGATAGGTTCTGCTTTTGTTAACCATTACTGTTTTGTTCATATACAGTTAGCCTTACAAGAGGAGAAGTTAAGACTAGAAGAGGAGGCTTTATATGCTGCACAACGTGAAGCAGCCAGGGCAGCAAAGCAGAAAAAGCTCTTGGAGGTGAGGGGGAAAAAGACCCCAATATTGATCAGAGCCTCTTTTCTCTTTCCATGTGTGCAGTATTCCCTAATATCCTTTCCATCTCAGGAAGCCTAAGGAGGGAATGGCTGTGCCTTGTAATACAAGATGTGAAAGTACAGCTGGTTGGAGCAGCTGAAAATCACCAGAATTGTTTGAAACAGCTTCTGTCTCCGAGCATAGACTTTGAATGAGTTATAATTTTGATCTATAATTAGCTTAACACACTTATATAATGTGCAGAAGTTACTGATCTTAAATGTAAAATGATCTGTCTTGGTTTTCTGGTTAAAAACCCCTGAAAACTGAGCACACACGATGACATCATTTAGAGTTGTAAAATGAACTTTGTGTATTTGTGCACTTTAATTGTTCCTTATCTCTGTGGTTTGTGTTGACCCTGCTTTAGAGTTTTCATCTAATATTTATGTCACTAAGCACAGCTCTCATTTCACATTTCTCTTTCTCTCCTCTTGCCCTTTGCTGTGGGAGGGTTAATTCTCTCTGACCTTTTTGCCTGCCTTTTTTTTTTTCATTTTTGGTAACACTTTTGGTCTTTATAAAGCCAGCAAAAGTAGGGGGTTTTTGATGGCATTAACTGGCTTTTTGTAGAAGTTCTGTGCAAGAACTTCTTCTTGTCTTTCAGTATGTTTAGTCAGGACCTAAGACAGAATGGATTACAGAGACTTTAATTTCCTCTTCGTGTAAAATTAGTACCACTTATCTCCTGTACAAACAACCCCCTCAAAAGCCATAAGGACTGTGTGGATTTCTAAGGAAGCATTTTTGTACAGATATGCATCAAGCACTTAGCTCCTTCTAGATAAACCAGAGGCTATTTCTGAATGCAGCACTCATCTCTTCTGCTGTTTGTGGGCACAAATGGGGAGGTGGCTTTTTTCCTTGGAATTATGGCCTCCTTTAAATCTCATTTGGCTTGCTGATGTTGCCCTACTAAATGTCAGGGTTTGCAACAGCAGAGAATTTTAATATGTGTATGTCCTGGAGCTGACAGTGCCAGATATTGGTATGTGACCTGGCAAAGTGGGGAGAACATTTAAATTGGGTGTCATGTGGGTACATCAGTCTTAAGAGAAAATTGTTGTCAGTAATTGATTTTGACAGACTTGTTGATGGTGCCAAATTTCTGTCTCTTCCCCTGTGGGGACTTAATTCTTCTCCCCTAAAAAGCACCATTATGTGATATTTCTACTTCTTCTACACGTCCCACTTTCTTTGCTGGTTTCAATCTGCAATTATTATTATTTCAATATCCAAGATGGAAAGTGTGCCAAAAAGAAAGCCGTCATCATCCTGGGGTTGAAAAATCCTCTTTCCAGTGCAGTTACCTCCCCACACTATTTACCCAGCAAAGGGCAGTTCTTAGATGAAATGAAAGTTGACATTAAAAACTGTGGTATCTTTACCCCCGACTTTCTTTGGCAGGGACAGATCCATTAAGTCTGAGAATAGATTTTTCAGTAATTAGCTGCATCAGACCTGTCTCTGAAAGTAGCACGTTCAGTTTTAGCCTTATCTTTGTCACAGTGAGTAATTTCTGTTCCTTAAGTGATCTGCCTTTAATCTGAGAGTTTATGTGCCTGGTTTTCATGCTCTCACTTTCTTCCAGGCAGGGAAGTGAAACTTGAGTCAGCTCAGGTTGTTTTAACCCTAAAACATAAGCAGAGCCCTACTTCCATGACATCTCTTGTTCCTCTATACAAGTAAATACATTTATAAATAGATGCATTGATGACTGGCTTGTCTTGCATTTTTCACTCTGGTTTTGCCCAGTGATGCCACAAGAGCTTCAAGAGTGTAGATTTATTAATCCTTTTGGCTCAGCAAGGCAGCAAGGCTGTTATTAGTATAGATGAAGCACTTAGTGCTGATGGAGACAACCAGAGGAGGTGGGATAAAAGGATTTGTAAGGAAATATTTCTCTTTAGTGTGGGTAGGGCGACAGTTCTTGTGCACGGGGCAAAACATATCAAAAGAGAAGACAATGGGGAAAAAAACCCAACAGGTGCAGTCATGACTGAGGTGGTGTCCACATGTTTCTAAACAAATTGGTGTTTGGGTTTTTTGGGATGCAGTTAAAATAGGTTTATTGGGAGCTCTGTTTTGAGCACGTAACTCTGAGTGATTGCATTCAGCTTTCTCAACAATTTACTTCTTTTGATAGCTACGTAGGCAGCAAAGGATAACTCAGAGAGCACACCCTGTAAATAATGGAGAGTTTCAGAGGTAAGAGTTACAATTTTATCTGTGGTTATCAAGAACCTTGGCTGTTTGTGCTCCTCTTCCTCACCTGCAAAGTAAAGAGGGTAGTTTCCATTCATTCTGGTTTTCACTGGTGTTATTGGACTGCTGCAGACAAAACTGAACCTGCTCCCAGCTACTAATATGCACGTAACATCTGTTCTATTAAAAAGTGTTTATATGTGAAATCCCAGCTCATTCAAAAATATCTTTTTCAGAACATTGCTTATGGACCCAGTAGAAATCCACGAATTGAATGGCTTAGACAGTCTGCCTGTTTCTTCATTAATGTTATTCATTTTCATTGTCTTCACTCCCACCTTCTGTGTTCAATGTTGGGAAGTGAGGAAAACCAGACATCAAAAAAAATGGCAGAAAGAATTTACTTTGGAATGGTTTTTAGAAAACTCTAAAATCCAGCTCCTTTTATTTTTTTTTTGAATGGAGAAAGGGGATAGGAGGGATTTCCAGGGAAGTGCAGTTATAAAAGGGAGGTGGGAAAACTGAGGTTTTATGCTACGAGTAAGAACTAGCCACATTTTAAAACCAAAGGGCTAAAGGAGCAGGACTTGAATTAATTAGTTAAAAAATTAATTGAAAACTAAGGAGATTTTATGTAAAGCGATGAAGAGAGAGGAAGAGTTGTTCTGAGACAAAAGTGAAATAATTTTTAACTGCAAATACTACTAAAAATTGAGCAGAAGCACAGACTGGAAGGGGATGTGGTGAGTAGGACAGAAAGGCATTTTCTAGATCATTTTATAGAGAACTTAGTTCAAGGTGTATGTGCTTTGTAGCACAGAGCTGGGGGGCAAGTGCATTTACCTTTTTTTTTTTTAGGGCATCCTTAGGGGTTTACAAAGCTAAAAACTTGTGCCTTGTTCTTACAGCTCTATGACAGAGGAGGATCTTGATTCCTTCCTGAGGAATACAAAATTCCAGTATGAAGCTTTTCGAAGCAGCAGTAAGTCTGCCTTTTCCTACGCCTGTCTTTCACTGTTAAGTGACTCTGAGCAGGTTTTTTTAGTCATCTCTTGGCAATATCATTAGAATCACATTAATGGTTTGTTTTTTTCCCCCAGTGAAGCACTAGAGGGAATTTTACTGCCTATATTTAAAAATTCCAATGTAGAGGAACACAGTTTTATGAACTTCTATCCAGAAGTTTTGATGATAATCACTAAGGTGTTGGAGGACTGATGGCAATTCTTGAGGAAATAATGCCACTAGTTTGGTTTTTGGGACAGAAAGAGTTGATTTTTGGGTTTTGGTTTTTTTTTTTGATAACCCAGCTTATGGCTTATTAAATTCCTCTCTATTCTATTTAGACAATATCTTAATGATGTTGGCTGTTAAAAAGCTACTTTGAGGTGATGAAGTGCTTTTCCAATGTTCCTGAGCTTTAAAGGGCCGATAAAGTGCAGTCAAAGCTCAATTTAAAGGTTTCGTTTTGCATATTGAACCTGAAATTGAAGTATGGTTGCAAACTCCAAATACATTATGGGTTTTTTTCCACATCTAGGACTTTCATCTGATGCCACAGTGCTGACACCCAACACAGAGAGCAGCTGTGACTTGATGACCAAAACCAAATCAGTGAGTGGAAACGACGACAGCACCTCCTTGGACTTGGAGTGGGAGGATGAAGAAGGTAATTATTCTGCATTTCAGTTTCATTCTGAAACTTGAAAAATGTTGACAGTTTCAACTGTGTTGGTCATAAATCTGTCGCTGTCAAAGATGTCAGACTTGATTCTGATGGAATTTCTGGCAGGTCTCTAATGATTAAATGGTAAATTATTTTTTATTTTAAGAATTCTTCTCTTTGATAAATGTGCCCGAAGCCCTAAGAAATTAATTAATTTATTTGGATTCTTCAGGAAATGCCTTTCCCTGCATTTCGTGGAACTGACTTGTAAACTCCCAGGAAAACTAACACTAGAGAAATGCTGCCCTCTCCTGAGCCAGGAGCAGAAGGAGCAGCTTGTTCTTCCTTTTAAAATGTGGGAGTTGGTCAGGAGTCTGACTGAAGTATTTTGGGAAAAACCTGTATTGCTTTTAACTTTTATTGAGAACTTAAATCTGCATTCCAGTGAATATCTCAGCTATCCTCATTGTAGCTGCTGTTTTTTACGGATATTTTCTGTTTTATTCAGAAAACCTGCAAAAGCTCCTGTCTTATTCCAAAGTTTATCCAAAATTTGGAGACCTTGACTCCTGAAAAGCTGACCAGCAATAAGGATTTCTTTCAGCCAGTGCATAGCTGATTATTTTTTTACTTTAATACACTGGTTTTGACAATTTGTCTGTGTTTGTTAAATGTTTAGTGCTGTATGTTATATTATTACTCAGCTGTTTAGAAAGACCTGTGAAACATTAACAAAAAATCTGTCATTTCAGTTTGATGAAGGGCAAAATTTGTCTCTTAGATTTGTTTTCCTGGGGGCCTCCCCAAAAAAGTTGTGTGTTTCAATAGCAATATGTACCTTTTTAATTATAATTATTTAGCTCCTCCAGATTTAAAAGAGGAGTTTGTTTAGGAATGTACAAGCAGTCCAGTGAAGAGGGGAGGATTTACAATGCTTTTTTTCCACCTTTCCAGTGGTGTGGGAGGGTCTGGATACACCTCGAGAAAGTCTGTAATTACTGGCAAAATTAACGGAACCTCGTGCTTCTCCGGGCAGTTTTCAGAGCAACATTTTGCCTTGCTTAGTGTGGAATTAAATAACACCTTCCCACACCTTTCCTGGACCGCTGCCTATCCAAATTGGAGCTCTGCTTCACGCGAAGGTGCTCCCCCCAAACTTACGCTTCTCCCGCTCGCGTCTCCCTCCCGCCGCAGGCATGAACAGGATGATTCCCATGCGGGAGCGCTCCAGGACGGAGGAGGACATCCTGAAGGCAGCCCTGAAATTCAACAGCAGGAAGGCAGGGAGTCACCCAGCCTCGGCCTCCGACGACTCCAACGGGTTGGAGTGGGAGAACGACTTTGTGAGCGCCGAGATGGACGACAACGGCAACTCGGAGTACGCGGGCTTCGTGAACCCCGTGCTGGAATTGTCCGCGTCCGAGGTGAGGCTGTCCGAGTCCGGCCCCCAGGACAGATAGGGACTCAGTGCACGGCCCCTGCCCGCCACCAAAGGGAAATGGAATGTACGAAGCTCTTTTGGAACCTGCTTCCCCTTTTTTTTGATGTTTGTTTTTTTTTTCTCCTTACAAACAAGGAATGGGAGGGACTCGCTGCCTGAATGGGTTCAGAATTAAGTGCAATTTTATCATCTACCTTCTTCACTTTTGTGGAAACTGGGATGGTTCTGTTGTGTGTATTTATGGGTGTCTGGATTTAATATAAAATGATCTGCACTAATTGAAGCTTCATAGCTTGACATACCTGTATTTTAACTTGCCTTTTTTTTCTCCACCTCGGTGTTTCTACTGATTTTGTTTTTAAAATTCACCATTGGCCTAATATTTATGTCAGGAAGTCTTCTATAATTTATGTAATACTTGAATATAGAAAAATAATTTTTTTTATCAATCTCTGCTTTCTGACTTGCTCTTCAGCTATTTAGAGGGTGCACTAAGGGTTGCAAAAAAAAAAATTTGGCACATGGTAAACTGCAGATTTGTCCCTGTTTACCTTAAAGTCTTCCTAGCCTTGAGTTGTCCTTTTTCCTTTTTTTTTTTTTTTTAATTTTTTTTAATTACTTTATGCTAAGCACAGTTAACCTCAGTCAATATAAATCATCAGGTTAAGTAAGATATTGTCTTGTATAATATGCCAGACTTTAGTAAGTGTGTGCTGGATGGAAAAAACAAAATACAACTCCTTCATGTTTTAATAAACTGGAAGTTTTAACCAGAGTGGAGGACTGGGAGGACCAAAGTTTTGATTGCCCCACTCCCCTGAGCAAACTGAGATCTGTTGCTTACATGGTCCTTAAAATATTTTAGTTGTGGAAGATTCTGCTGGACTGGAACAGTTGTGGAAAGCCAACGTTCTGTGAGCAAACAGGGGGAGGGATGATTGCTCTGCTGATGGGGTGGGAAGAATGAGGACCTAAAGACTGAATTTCTATGGCTGCATTTGTAAAGAGAAAGAAGTTGATGTTTTAACAGTGTGTTTTAAGTGCTCTGCCTTTCCTGTGCCTCTAAACTGGATGGTCAATCCTGCTGATATGGGCTGAAATTCAAGGAGGTGTTCAGTGACTGCACAAGTGGTGTCATGTGCTGTGTGGTCTCCCCTGATATTTCATGTAAGTTATACTTCTTTTTTTTTTTAAAAAAAAAAGACAACCTGCAAAACACTTGTAGATCTCAAGCTTTCCCCAAAGTTTCAAGTTTCAAAGTAAAGCCATTCTACTCTGCTGTTATTTTGTGTAGCTGTCTTGTTTTTCCATGAAAAAAGGGGTATAAAAGGAACGTGCTGTGGGAAGCAACAAACCTTCATCATCATCAGAACTGGATTTGTTGTTAAAGTTGTGTTGCTGGTTGAGGGTCACCTGAGACTATATAGAATATTTGAGACATTACAGTGTGGATAAGGAACAGAAGTGCTGCACACTCGGACTAAATCAGTTACAAGTACCATGAAAGACCAGGTAAATCCTGCTGGTAACATTCCATCCCTTAACTCCTGTTGTAGCCGTGTCACCGAAAATACTTTCCTGTTGTTATTTACATTTGCAATGCCTGAAATAAGCTTTAAAAATTTATACACACCAAATGTATATACATTTTGGGGTTGGTGTTAAGATACTGCTACATGACATTTATTTGTATAATATATTCCTGCTGGGAAGGAAGGCAACTTCCTCAACGTGTAAGTAACACATTTTTTTGCCTGCTGAAGGTGTAATCTCCCCTGCACTGGTCAGTCCTTCTCCTGGCCAGGGGTTACCTTGTCCTGACCGTGCCTTGAGGAAGTGGATGAGCTGACAGTTCTGCTTTTAGGATGAACAAATGACTTAGGAAAAAGGAAGCTGACTCCCACTGAAGGCTTTTTCTGTGATGGGCATGTCCTGTAGCCATGGTTAATAACATTTTCAGAGCTCAGTGCACCACGCTGAGAGGCTTTGGAAATGATGCTCCGTGTCTGTGGGTATTTAAGAAATTCAGAGATTCTATAAACAGCTCATGTGAAACCATCCAGTGGTACTGTAAAATGCTTACCTGTACAAATTGAAAAGTCATTAAAATTTTCAGTCAGTCTTAAGTTTGGCAATGTTGTGTCTGTTGCTGGGCTTCCAAAACAAGAGAGGAAAAAAAAGGCACTGCATGAAGACCAATTGTTAAAACATTACCCAAAATTTGCCTGTGCATCAACTCCACTAAGGAAGGTTTTAAGAAATAATTAGCTGTGTTTTTAACTCCTGAATCCCTCACAGTCCTTCCTCAAGACCTATTGCTTTGGAAGGGAAGCTCTAAACAAGCTGCAACAATGGAGGACCCTGAGGAATTTTGGAGCATGGAGCACTCCTCCTATTGGAAATGAGCAGCTGTATCCTCATGCTTCTGAGGTAAAATAACTTTCCTTGTGTAAGTTACTTTCTGATGGTCAAATCAACATAGTGATAGGAGAGGATTCATGATTTAAGGTATGTTTTATGTTTAATTCTTACCCCAAGTAAATACAGTCGTGGATGTGATTGCTGTTTGGAAACCAATAAATTGCTGGGGATTTGTTTCCATTTCCAAGGTTTCCTGGAGATGTGCCTAAGGAAGGCTCTGCTTTAGATCTAAATCCCCTGAGACACGGTGCTCTGAACTCTGCAGACCAGGAGGATGTGGAGGACTTTTTGCAGGTAAGTGCTGTTTGTAGATGCTTCTGTTTCTGTGCTGCCTTGAAAACTTCAGAATCACTTTTTCCTCCCATAGCCCAGAAATTGTAAGCAATGAGTGCCACAGGTTCATGCCCTGTGTGACAGAGCCACTGAATTGCAATTGGATAACAGCACTGCTTAGTGATACCATGAGCAACCTGTTCTTTAATCCCAGAGGAGTACAAAACAAGGACTTGAATGTCATCCATAATAATTCAGGAGCACATACAGGAAGAGAGCCATTTACTGGGAGTGCCAAACATTGAGTTGCACATCTAGGCTGTAAAAGTTAACTATGACCACAGCCTAGTTCCAAGAGTGGAAAACATGGGAACAAGGCATTTTTTGGCAAGGATGAGATGAATAGGCAAATCCTGTAAGCCTGTGTTTGAGTTTCACTGCCTCTCCCATTACTTCTCCTCCCTTCTGGTTGGTTGCCTTAATCTCAGCTGTCCTTCCCCTCAGTTATAATTATGGTTTTCTTGGAATGATTACTGCTGAAATGCATCCTAATATTTAGGGATGATAAGATGGATAACTCCTATGTTTGATCAGATTCTTTCCAGTGAGTCTTTCAAGCAAAGCAAAATACTTGACAGAGAAAAAAAAATGTCCCAAAGAAAGGCTGAGCCCATGGTAAAGAAAAACTTCACTGAAATAACCCGAGAAATACTTAAAACTGTTAAGAGAGCTTGGAGTGGGAAAAAACTTGCTGAAAGTGTTTTACTCAACTCTTACCTTGGAGCAGTGGCACTTTTGGAAAGCACAGAATAGTGCCAGTGAATATTTCCAGGGCAGCCCAGATGAGAAATTATTTTCCTGTCCATAAATTCTTTTAGATTGTAGTTGTAGAAGACAGCAAATCCTTACTAAGGCAACCAAATGCTTTTATTAAAAAAATTATCTGGGTTTTTATATACCATGATCACTAATGCTGCATGTTTATTTCTATCACAGGCAAAAGTAGTTCACTTGCAAAAAATAGAGATTTGAATGAATTTTAAAAAAACAAGAGGAAAAAATCTTGCTGTGAAGTCAATAAAAACATCAACTTGGAAGGACTCTGCTGACAAAGTGTTTCTGGGTTGCAAAATTCAGGAAGTTACAACCTAGGCTTGCAAATACTGTTTGGAAGTTCATGTCAAAAGCAAAGCACAAAGTGTAACAAAATGCATTATGTCCCTCCTTAGCTGGGGCCAAACCTCTGCTGTGCATGCTCTGTTATTAATGCCTGTTAAATGTCCCTGCACAGTTCTGGAACTGAACCTGCTGCCACGGATTTGAGTGGACCCCTGTCCCTCACACGTTTCTGTGGAACAAAGTGTGTTCTGGAATGCCCCTCCTGAAGTCACCAAATAAAGAGGACTGAGGTGCAGTGGTGAGAACCACCAGGAACTGTGGACTGAGGTGACAGCCTTCCATGCTGGAATCTCTGCAGGATGCAAATTTTGATCCAGCCTCCTCCTCCTCTCCCTGCTAGCACGGCTCGTTTTCATCAATCTCTGTGGGGATTTTGCCTTGGGAAAGAAAGATGGAAGAAGAGATGCCATCCTCGGGTACAGGCTGCAGGGATGGCAGGGACCTTTCCTGCAAGATTGGTGCTTCAGCCAAGTGCAGATGAGTCTCAAAATAATCCACGGACTCCCCTTCTTGAACCTCGGCCAAGACCTGGTAGTCCCCGAAACAAATGATGCACTTCCACGGCAGGTCCACTTTGTTTAAGTAGCCCAGCTCTATCTGGTTCACGGTCAGCTTTGTCCTCTTGCTCAAGTTCTTTATCTCCAGGCAGTACTCCGAGCTGTTGAGCTTCCTGTAGAACTGCAGGGCAAACTGGACCCGCGAGACCCGCGTGTCCACCAAGCTGTAGCGGCAGACGCTGGAATCGCGGCCGAACTTGGGCGTCTCGTCCGCCCTGACCTGCTCCTTCTTACAGAAATTCAGGCAGCGAAACATCATCTTCTCCTCTTGGCAAGGGTGGTAAAAGGTCATGTGGAGGCACGTCACCGTCTCTTCTGTGTCGGCTTCTTCGAGGGAGCTCATGGTGAGAGGAGTCCCCGGGAGGAGGAAGGAGGGAAGCGGCTGTGGAACCAAACATACGTGGGGTTAAAGCGCTCCGTGGGCTATTGCAGGGGCCACTGCATGGAATTTACAGCAAAGGTGGGGGGAGCCCTGGGGCAAAGCACAGGGGAGAGTTCAGAACTCTCAGAAACACCCATTGCTGCCCACGAGCTCTTTGTGAGGATCTCACAGGCGAGAAGTGTGTCATTTAGCAGCAAGATGAACTTAAAATGGGGCAGGTACTGTCTGTGCCTCTGTGCCCTGCTCTCTGTCTACTCCTGGGGCTGACTAGAAGGTATCAAATGACTTTTACAACCAAGTCTGCCTGTAGGCAGTAATAATTCAAATATGTATAAAGCACTCCCTTGGCTCTTGGGTGAGAATTTCCCCCTTGCATGAAAGACAACAGTTTAGAAGTGACTGTGGTGACAGTGCGTAAAGTGAATGCAACAGCTCCCTAAATGTTCCCTAAACAAGGAGCTGGCAGCAGCTCTAGTTATCCTCACTGCCTGTTGGGAAGTCCCAGCTCTCTGCTGCAGAACTAAAAATAAATAACTTTTCCCAGGTTTGGTGTTTCTGTGTGGTTTTTTTTTGAAGCATCTCACACGCAGCACAGAGATGCTTGATTATGAATTTTGGTCTGTTCCAAAGTTTGAGAGACTGCAGTGCATCCTAATAAAACCTGAGACACCTTAGGAAACACTGTGCTCTGGTCCTCCATAAATGCAGGGCCAGTGTCCTCCAGCACTGAAACAGAGTCTAAGCAAAGAGCAGTCGTGGTACTTCAAGTAGGATCCAGATAATGAGTTTCCAGTTACTCACCAGAGAAACATGTGAGCAGCTCTTTAACTGGTTTCATAGGGGACAGATGTTTGTCATGTTTCTCCTCGTAGCAACAAAGTCCCAATGTGTCTCGCCTTGAGCTCTCTCATGAGCTCCTTTCAGTGCTTACAATGCAACCTGTTTCTTATGAGTGCTGAGTCACCGCTGCAATTAAGTGATGTGATGATGGAGCTGACTTGTGTGTTTTGGGTCTCATTTACACCAGCCACGCTGCATGGTGATGAGTTGCTTTCTGTCTAAAACAACAAACCTGTTTCCTTCTTATCCCTTTAGCACAAACCCAGCAGCCGTTCTGACAAGCTTGCCTGCTGAAGTAGGGTACAACAGCACAGATGAGGAGAGAAACAGAAGATTTGCAGCACAGTTCCCTTTAAAGCAAACTAGGAAATATCATCTGTGCTTTTGGCAGGAATACAGAGAGTGAGACGCCCTGATGGCAGGTTCTCCCCCTGCCATCTGTGAGACCAGCTGCGGTGGTACCGGTATCCGCACCTCCTCCTCCCGGGTTCCTCAGCTCCGGGATGCTGGGAGCAGCTCTGTGAGCAGGATGGACCGTGTCTAGTTCTGCTCTTCCCTGTTTTGCACCAGAAGCAGGATATTACATGAGGTCATTCTTGGTGCAAGGGGAAAACCAGAGTCCTTTCACTTAGTTCGCAGACCAGCCCACAAAGGGACTTTTTTGCCTCGAGACTTGGGCTGAATTTGATACCAAGTTAAAAGCACGTTCTGCTTCAGTTATTACTTTCGTTAATTCGTTTCCGAAACGCGCCCGGACTATGCAAAACCGCAGGAACACAAAGATACACTTTGAGAAAGCTGCCTCGGACCCACGCAAAACACCGGCCTCATTCACGCCTTAATGAATTTCACAGGCGGCTCCAGCCATTTTTCAGGGGACAAGAGCCCAGAGCCCGCTCCTGTACCACCCCCGGCACCTCCACCCCGCCCGCCCAGCTTGAACATACTTCGACACACCATCACAGCAATGCCGAGGGACTTTCTACTTACTCGAAGCGTGAGAAGAAAACGTTCTCCAGGTGAATCCGCACTTCTCCCGCCGCTCCCCTCCCTGCTGCCGTTGCTGCTGCTGTTGTCGCCGTCCTTCGAGACAAACCACCCCCGACAGCGCCGCTCTCCCCGCCTCTTCCCCAGGCAGGAGCGCTCAGATTCCCGGCCGGGCTCCCTCGGGGGGATGGCGGCGGTCCCTCCCGCCTGCTGGAATGCCCTGCCCTGCCCTGCCCTGCCCTGCCCTGCCCGGAGCGGGGCTCCAGCGGCTCCTCGCGCCGGGACAAGGTGGGAACGGCCGAGGTGGCGAGAGGCGGGAAGAGCCGAGACGGGCGGTGCTGAGCGGGCGGAAGTCCGACTTCATTTTCCTAAGGGAGGAAAAAAATATAAATACATAAAAACGGGCTAAATTATTGCTTGTAGTGAATAAAGCGAAACAAACTTCGAGTTTTCTCGTCAGCCCCCCCGGGGGTTTTACGTGGGAAATGTCGTGCTCCCAAGGGTGCCGCGGGTCGGACGGAATGGGCTCAGCCCCCAAAGGAACACCTTGAAGAGTAAAATACACCGGCAAGCGCCACATCACGAGCACGGCAGTTGACCTTACCATGCTCTCAAATGATTATTTTGAAGTATTTGGTTGTTTGCTTTGAGCAACAGCAGTTCAGCTTCATTGCACCATTTCTGGGAAATAACCTAATCATTCCCTGGCCGCTGATCTAAGCTGAAAAATTTGCTTTTTTGCTTTTTTTTGTTTTCTCTCTTCACAAATCCTGAGGCAGTTGTGCCATCTGGCAGAAAAAAAAAAAACAAACCGAGAAAAACAAAAACCCCCCAAACAATTCTCATCCAGCTGCTTAGCTTGTCTTAATAACCACGACTACTCCGCAGCACAGAACAAGAGGCAGAGCAGAGGAAAAACCTGCTCCTTTTCAATCCAAATCCCAAATATTTAGTGTCCAAATCCCAAATATTTAGTGTCCTCTCTCTTCCCTGTGCCTGTACAGCATCAGGACTGGCAAGATGTTGTACCTGGATAAGTACCAAAGGGTTGATTACTTTGGCACGGGCAGTGAAATACTGTGTTGGTTCATATCAACTATTTTTCACTTGTGCGTTCTCTTTATATATTCAACAAACAGGGTAAGTGGCCTGTGGGTTGACAAGTCCCTTTGCAATTCTGGGAGAATAACTTTTATCTGTATGTAGGCTAATACGTCTGTTCCATGTGTTCCTCTCTCCTGACATTAGAGGGGGAAAAAAGGGATGAAAATGTGTTTTGCAAGAAGTCATGTTGAAAAACAGAGAAGAAACCCAGATTATTCCAAGCTTCTCCAGTAGCAGATTGCCTTTTCTGCAGCAGGCAGGACTGGACCTGTGTGCTCACACACATAAAAAAAGCCCTTTGCAACCTTCTGGAAAAGCCAGAGTTGTGCAACACTGCTACTTATTGCATCTGTTAATGGTTATAATTCCTGTCAGCCCTTTTGTTCCACAAACAGCCTGGTTCCCTGGCCGTGAGAGAGCTTTTCTGACAGGATTATTTGGATACTTTTGCCTGCTGAGGTGAGTACCTTTCCTTTTTTTTTCCTAGGGTTATCTAACATCATATTAAGTACATATTCCTTATTATGATTTAAGTATAGCTCTGTGTGATTTCATACAGGGGAGGGCAGGAACCGGATTTACAACTCCTCTCTTCCCTAAGTTTCTAACCAGTTGAAATGCTGCCAGCTTCAGGAAAACAGCTCCAGGTTTGCCCTTCATGTGGAAGAACAATGCTGTGCTTCACTAGGGTTTATTCCTGTGACACAACAACTTCTTTTTTTCACTTGAAATTTCTTTGGCCGAAAGTGAAACTGCAAATGAAGCTGTTATTTGGGCTAATTAGTTATTTGTGATGCACAGGCTCAAAGGCTGAGGTGGTTTTGGGTTGGCTGTAATGGTACATTGTTTTTCTGACTACTGATTCCTGTAACTCCAGACCCCAAATAGGCAAAAGCTGGGAAATGGAAAAATCCTAAGGACTCCTATATTGATTAGAAAATCTGAGTGAGTGTGAGGAAATATGTTTCTTTTGCTTTCTGGGAAGTTCATGGTGGGTCAGAAGCATTATGGAAGAATATTCCCTTAATGGTCTGCCTGGCTGCTTATGAGTTGGGAATGCTGTGATGACATTTGAGGCAGAAATGGTGCAGAAATGGCCCTTCTCTGCAGGGCTGGCTCTTGCCACAGGGGGAGATGAGCCATGTACTCGTGTTTCCCTGTCATGTGTGTGACGTGGTGAGCTGAGCAGACAGCCTGAGAAAGGTGCAATAAGTGGCAGCAGGTGGCAGTGTGTCACCACACATGGGAAGCCACCAGTTTTGGGGGGGTTTGGTGTTCTCTGAGTATTTGTGGTTGGTTTGTGTTTTTTAATTTATTTTTTTTTTTCTCTCTTTAAGTCGGAAATTTCATTTTGTCATTGCAAGAGCTGTGGCGGTGCTTGTAAGTTTGTGGTAATAGTGGCAGCAGTAACTTCTAATAACTAGTTTGGGAAAGGTATAATGGAAGTGCACAATGACCTGCAGTGATGTTCTGCAATGAGTTCTTGTTACTGTACAGCAAACAAGTGCCTCATGTTCAAACAGGAAAGAAATGGGCCCCTCTCCAAGCCAGGTGTGTTCCCAAGAAAGTGAGAAAAAGCTGGATCTCAGTGTAGGGAGGAGGAGAGGTGCATGGGGAAGGAGGTGCATTCACTGAACTTTTAGATCCCAGTGCCAAGAACAGCTCCACACCATGAAACAGAGAGGGAAAAGGGAGAGGACAGTGTTAATTTCTTTGCTCCTTATTTACTCAGGAGAAAGAACTCTTCCGTTTCCCATCTCATGTGGCCTGGTTCCCTACCTTTTGTCCATCCCACTGCCCTCATTTCCACAGGAAAGAGGTGGAGGTGGAGGCTTGGAGGAACCTCTTCTTTTGGAGGAAGGGTCATGCAGCCTGGTGGGACAGAAGCTCCTGTAATTCCAGCTCCCCGAGAGGTGGAAAAGGAAGTGTAAGGGAGGTTCAATGCCACAGAGGTTGTGCTTGTTTCTTGCTCAAAATGATATCATCTTTAAGGTCTGATACAGAAGAAAAGCTGTCAGCTCTTCCCTGCTCTCTTTTCTTGAAGCTCGAACAAAACCTGGAGTCTTAAGTGTGTTGCAGCATCGTGTTTCTCATGGAAGATTGTCTTTCTGAAGAAAATGAAGAGCTGAAAAGGAAAAACTAATTTGTGCAAGTATTTTGATAGCAAGGAGATTAAACACTGTCTTCACCGGGACCCCGATTTTACTGTGGAGAGCGAATCCACTCTCTCTGTCTGGTTTGACACCAGCTAGATGGAGATAATTTCATGTGTGCAGAGCAGACTGAACAGAACCAACCTTCCCAGCTCCCTTCATTGAACAAAGAAAGCTATTTTGAAGAGTGAAACACTAATATAAGCTGTATTTTATGTAGCAGAACCAGAGAATATAATGGGGGGTTTTGTTATTGTCCCAAACAGCTCAAGTAGTTTCCTTCCTACTCAAGGAAGCAGGTGCCTGGATCATCTTTACCTTTGATTGTTCTGGAAACCCTCCCTTGGAGCAGTTGCTCTTTGATGGGGTTTAGGGAAAAAAAAACAAAACACATTTTTATCACTGTAGGGACAAAAATTGGCATTGAGGAGTGGTGAAGGCAGCGGGTGTCTCTTCCCTCTTTGCAGCCCCTTGCTTTGGACTGAAGCCTGTTCCTTACAGAAACTCCTGGTTGGTGGAAACAGTAGGATTTCAGAGCACAGGGAGCATTGGTTTATGGCTCTGTGTATGGTCTCACAAGGGAACACTGTTCAATAGGCTTCAAAGTGATTCAGCCCTGGCATAACCGTGGCTGTGGCCACATGTAATATAGCCTGTAGCTCTTTAAAGAGGATTAGCCTTAGATCAGGGACAGCATTCATTGCTGGGTCTCATGTAAAGCAGAATATGCTAATGAAATGGAAATGTCTACAGCAAACATTGCATAATATTGGAAACCTCAAAATTGAGCATTGTGTCCTGATATCTGTGCTGGGAGTCGAACTTTTCTGCTATTTGGAGAGAAACTGAAGTTTATAATATCAACACAAGCTCTCTAATAATAAATCAAGACCTGGTTTGCAGATTTACAGACAAAATTTAAAAAGCAACAAACATTTGAAGGTAACTTTCCAAACACTGCTGAATGCTTTAATGAAGTCATAGCTCTCCAACAGAGACAAAACCCACCACACCTAAAAATATCTTCATTTGGGTTTTCTGCAACAGGGAAAGGCTTGGGTCAATCCTGCCTTCTCTCCCCAGCTGCCCTTCCATGGCTTTAATCACCATTTTGGGGTTTTACAAGAATTTCAGCATCAGTCCTGCAGAGACACAATGTTTCTGACATGTGTTTCTGAGCCATTTCACCTTTTTAAGGCACTTTCTGTCTGTACATCCCTCTCCGGTGGCCATCCAGCGAAGCTTCACTTGGCTCTCCCATTTCAGTTTGATGCCAGTCTTTGGAAGGTTTGAGGCTTCATATTGTAGGGATGGAAAAAAGGTCCCCAGACTTCGAGCTGACCCATGGTTCCAACCATCTGACTCGAGATGCCTGTGAAGGATTTTAAGCTTCACAGGACATTTGTGACCCTGATATGGGGCTGCCTCAGTGCCTGGACTGGAAACCTTTGCCCATGGAAGTGCTCAGACCCGCCCCAGGTTCTTTCCTCCTTGCACAGGTGAGCAGGAATTCGTGTCTCACCAGCCCAGCCGTGTGTGTTCCTGGCCTGGGCTTTGGTGCTCAGGCAGCACTTTCAGAAACACCAAACACAGGACACAGTGATGGGCATTAAATACCCCTTTTTGCTTTTGTGCACTTGAAGTGCCTCATCCCGCTCTGCTGGGGAATAAAAGTGCACAGAAAGCCTTTGGGAAGAAGATCCTTCTGGCTCCACTGCCAAAGTGTGCACTTTCATTGCTTAGTAATTTTTGCTCTCAGGTTGTTCTGAGATTTAATTTTTTATGGTGGTGGATAAGTTTTGGTTGGTTGTTTTGTTGCGTGGGGTTTTTTTCTTTTTTTTTTTTTTATTTTGCTGTTGGAAGAAGGGATTTTTTTCTGTAGACTTGGAGGGTGGTGATACATATTCATGAAAGAGAAGTCTTTCCAGCCCCTGCCTGCCTTGACAAAGACTTAGCTGTTTCACACAGCAAGCTGACTGGAATTGTGTGGGGCCTGCCTCACCAGATTAGAGCAAACAGCCAGCTTATTCCTCCAGTCATCAGGCCTCCCCTTCCTAACAATTTCCCCAATTGTCATTTTGACAAGGCTGTCATTAGGTGATGGCTTCTTTTGGCCATTTTCAGATAAAGATAATTTCCTTAACTTCCATTTTATTTGACAACAAGTAGTTTAGGAGAGAAAGGAAGTGCTTCAGTAGTTTATGGATTAAGGCTTTGTCACTTCAAAGGCATCTTTGATCTAAAAATATGTGCTGTACCAAATTCATTATGTCTTTTTTTTCTTGTCTTTTTTTTTTCAGAACATTTTAATTTATTGATCTGCCCCCCAATTATTCCCTTTTTTTTTTTTTTTCCTTTCTTTTTTGCATCTCCTAGTAGAACTTGAGATAGCAGTGGTGAGTGGAAAGCACCCAAATGGCCTCTTTGAAAAGTCATGACCAGGGCAAAACAACAGGTGCTTTTGTTCAATCTGCTTTTAGCCAGAGGTCCTGCCTGCTCCTGCCATGGCAGCTCCATTAACAACTGGGAGACAGAGAATATGTTTCCTAAGGAATGGCTTGCTCCGTGTTCTTTATTGGTCTGGGTCACTCCTCTGCTATAACTGGCCTAAACCCACGGATCTGGTGTAGTTTGCTGGTGGGTCTGGACTCCCTGGTGTTCCCTTTTCTGAGCAGTGGGCAGTTGCTGTGTGGTTTTGGCTGTATGTCCGTGCTGCACTAAAATTCCAAGCCCCATTCCAAGCTCTTTTGCTGGTCTGTTTGCAAATTAAATGCTCTTCCACAGAGCACTAAGCTTTGGAGCAGGCAGGTGCAGATCCCTTCCAGCTTGAGATATTCCAGGATTCCTAAGTGCAGGTCTGCATGAGCAGAGCTCCTCTTCGGGCACTTTGCTCCCTGCTGCTGCAGGGAGAGGGAGATGTGGTGGGACACTGACTATGGATCAAAAGCCAGGCTTTTCCAGGGCCAGGATCAGGCACTGCGCTTCACTTTCACCCCTTTTTAGGAGTGAAAAAGCCCCCATCCTTGGCCACAGCAGTGTGAATCCATCCAGGCAGCCCATTATTCTCGCCTTACACAGGCTTAGCTGGGGCTGGGATTTGCCCTGTATTAATATTAATACCCATTCCACCTAATTACTCCAGCTTTCTATGGAAGGTTCCCTCCGTGTTTCACCAGCCAGCAAACCACCTCCTTGCTGCTGGAGGCTGTTCTTGATCCCATTTCCAAACAGAAGCACTTCTGCTTCGGCTCTGGCTGCTGTGGCTGTGCAGGGGCCTGCTTTTTTTTCTTTTTCTTCCCCCTTCCCTTTTGCCTGCTAATTGGCTGAGACCACCAGAATTTGGAGGACACAGATGTCACTGATAGTTTGCCTAGGGAGCACATTCATGCCCATCTGTTGCAGTCTAGAAGGCTGTTCATATATCCACAAGGCCTTCATTTAATTCTTGTCAGAAAGTAATGTAAATCCAGTTTACCTCAGAGGTCACAGCCAAGATTTATGCCAATGAGCCCCCTGCAATTTACACACACTGTAGTTGTATAGGATGAAAAGAAACCCTTTCATGTTGCTGCATATTAACAAGAAAGCTTGCCTTAGGAGAGGCTTTTTGATTGAGGTCCTTCCTTATTTTAATACAGCCAGTTGGGATATCCAGCTTTACCAGAAGAAAATATCTAATCTTTGAGCCAGAGAAGTAAACTATCTAACCAACTGACTAAACACTCTAGAAAATATTTTTTCTTTTTTTTTTTTCTTTTTAAAAAAGTAACCCTTCTTTTTACAGAGAAAGGCAAATGTCCTAGGAAAACACAAACATGTGTGCTCTGAAATATTCAGGAAATTGAATTTGCCTTCTGTGGAAGATGATATTAACTCACTTATTGAAACCTTTGCTGAGTTATCATAAACATGTGTTGTTTTTTTTTCCTTTTTTTTTTCTGTTTTATTTTACAATCTCTCAAACTACCAAATTTAAAAATAAAGCTGAGTCTGTTACTTTTTTTTTTTCACAGAAAGACTCCAGAAGGCTTGTGCAGAAATCCACAGGAGGGATAGCAGCCAAGGGTGCTGTATGATGTGCCTGCTCCTCGTTGCCTGCTGCAGGTAAAAACACCAGCTGCAATGTTCCATGGCTTTTCTAGGGACAGTCTTCTGTAGTTTTTTTCAGTCTCCCTACAGAAATCAAGGGAAAATAAAATATCATCATATGGAGTGAAGGTGAGACCGTAACTGGACCAGCTGCTATAGGTCCAGCACTGCCTCTGTGTCATGATTTCTTCCCTGTCTTTATTCAGCAAGAGATTCTAACAGCTTAAGGAGCTTCCCTAAAAAAAAGAGTGTGGCTTCATTATCCTTAGGGAAGCCTCACGTGGAAGGGCCACAATACACCAAATTAGGCTGGAGGGAAAAACTAGCAGAGCAAGTGGTGCAGACACTTGAATTGAAAATGAGCTGTTAGAAAAGAGTTATTAAAATTGCTAGGAGGAGGTGGAGGCAGAGAAAAGCAGGATACAAAGGTGGACCAGGATGTGCCAACAAAGGGGCTTCAGAGTTGGGCACCTCTGCTTTTTTAGGCTCAGTGTAGTTTGAGGGTGTTCCTTTCATTTACCCTGGCTCCACTCACAGGGATACTCCTCCCTTTTCCTCCTTCCTTTTCCCCCTTCCTTTTCTCTGGTTTGTCCAGCCTGTAGATTTTCCCTTAGCAGAGCCTTTCAAATGTTATAGGTGTGGAAATCAGTATCATTTGCATGGTGTCATAATGACTGGAGTGGTTTGGGATTAGGAGGCAGGAAAGCAAGGCACTGAAATGAAAACAGGGCTCAGAGTCTAAGTTCCAGTGTAGCACTTAAAATAATTAAAATGTTTATTTGAAAGTCAAAACAGCCTCAGTCATAAATAACTACCCATTCCTTGATTGATTCTGTCGAGTCCCAACCGAGAGCTCTGGGAATAAGGTTTATTTGCTCCCTGTTGGGATTAATCCATAAATGTAGTCTCCACATGGAACTCATCAGGTCTTTGCTTCCTCTTCATTAGTCTCCCTGGAACTGGAGGGTAGCCTGAACAAGATGAAAATTGGGATAATATATTTTCAGAGAGAAAAGCTCTGCTGATCTCTAATTTGTGTTTCAGGGCCATAATGCTGCGGAAAATTTCCCAAATGATGTTGTCTGAGAAACCAACGCTTGTTATCCTTGCTGCATTTGAAGTTTGAACGCAGCAATTACATCTTCTTTTTCTTAAAGCCTCCAAAGCTAATTGCAGTCTTAAACTGGCTAGATTGACTCCCAGGCTTCCTCCCATCCACAGCAGAACTGAAAATTCCTTTCTCTTGACAGATCTTTTGGTCTTCTAGCCCAAGGGCTCAGAAATGTCACAGTATGGCCCGTTTCTTATTAAAGAGATCATTTCACTGCAGCCCACCCAATCCTTCCCTCCATCCCTCTCATTCTGAACCCTGGCTCCAATTAGAAGGCAACCACAGAAATGTATTTTCTCATCCCCTGAGACCTCTGTAATATTTTTTTTCATCATATCGGATGCGAGGAGTTATTTTAATCCAGGCTCCAACCAGAAATGACACAGATTTTTTTTTTCATCATTCTGTTATAAAGTGTCTAATGATTGCATCAAGCATTTAAAAGCTGGTTTTGCCCAAAGCTGGAGTAAAGATGCTTTCCTGACACCAGAAAAACGCTCAAACCCTCAGTCTGACGCAAAATTGGTTTTACTTTGTGCTTTCAAAGAGCATTTTTAAGTGCATCCTTATAAAGCATTTTTGTCCAGGCAGTTTTCAGCACGTCAGGCTGCAACTTTTATCACTTCAAAACCTTAGTCTCCTTAAAGTGCCACTTGTTAGGATTTAGGGGAACTTTAGGAAAGCTGATTAGTAACCATTGAGAGGGTTCTAAAGGCCTCCAGAAGTTTTTACTGTTCTGCTGTTCAGCTTTACACTCAGGTCCTGCATTTCCCCGGGTCCATTAGCTGCGTGCTTGGTTATTCCCCCCTCGCAGCTGTCACTCAATGCCACAGCTGTCACAAAACACAACTTTACAAAGTGGCATCTGTGTAAAGGATGCTGCTGTGGTTTAAAGCTCTTTGCTGCGTTTTAAGCTGATTTTATGATGCAAGTCATTGTCTTCAGTGATGGATCTCAAAAGCCTCTCCACCTTCTGAGTACTAATGTACAGTTTATTGCGCTTTTTCTCCATGGTTCCAGCACTTTGGTGTCGCTGCCATTGTAAATCGTTATTTTATTACTCCAAGTGTCCTTGCTGTTTATTCAATTCTTTGGAAAAAAATGGACCTGAAGAAAAATTCCTTGCTTGCTGACATTCATATATCACTGTTATGGACTTGGCAGTTTCCCGGTGAGTTAAATCCTCCCGATCCAAGGAAGCCAAGTGCTGCACTTCCACACTAATTTGAGCTTCCCTGCTAAGCCAGGGCAGTTCTTTGTGAGGCTGGCAGCCTGTGTGGCTCACAAAGCCACGGGACCCTCCTGCTTACAGTAAAGACCCAAAGGGTCTTCCAGGCTGTTGCACCATGTGAGCTGGGCTTAAAAGTCTAATTTTGGGCTCTGGGCTCACGGGATGCTCTTAGTACCACGTTATTCTTTCTAAAGGGAAATATCCCGGTACTTACTTGCTTTAGTGCATCTTCATAGCAAACTGTGCTTCTGAACACAAATTTACCAGGTCCGTGAGGTGGCAGCTGAACACAGGCCTTCACCAACATGCTTCTGCACGCTCTTGGAGCAGCTTCCAGTTTCCATTTCCCAGGACTAATGTCCACAGTGGATCGGAGACAGGTGTATGTCTGCTCAGGAGTCACTCGAGTGGGCTCCCTAGAAAACGAGACTTTTGAGAAATCAATTACACCAAGCCATGGAGTCGGGGCCAGATGGCTGGGATGCTTCATCCCAACCTGGGAGGTACTCCTGGGACGGCTGCACACTCCTTCCCACAGGGCTGGGTAATCAGATAAATCAATTAGCAGATGTCAGTGCAGTTAACGGAGCAAGCAGCACTGCCGTAGGTGTGTTACTGTGACTGTAGCAGAGGGGGCTGCCTCCCTTTTTGTCCCTAATGGATAACAAGCAACAGGATCAGCTTTTCTACACCTGGCCTGGTGGAAGGAGAGCACTCTGCTTTCTGGCTGCTGTCACCAGGTTCAGATGTCTGTCACTGAGAGATCCTTACGGAGAGACGATCTTTGTGGACTGGGACCTTGTGCCACGAGCAAATCCCATCAGTGAGGTGGCCTTTTTTTAGGCTGATCTTTGCCAAGGACAGGTAGTTCAGCCCTGTCTTCTGGGTGGACTTTGGACCACGCTGAAGCTGTGACTCCAGCTCTGTCTCTGGCCCTGCTGGCTCTGACTTGGAGCTAAAAAGATGGGCAACTCTTTCTGGTTTTCCTTCTGTTTTTGCCCATGGCTCTGCATCTAGCTGATCTTTTATTTGCTCTCCAGCTGCTCATACGTGTCTGTGCCCTGGGTCTCCCTTTTTTTTACAGCCACTTTTTGAATTTCTTCTTTCTCTGACATTTGTCTGCAGGGTCCCACTGACTGGCTCCTGCCTCCAGGCTCTTTGCTGATGAATCCCATCTTTTGCCCTGCTCCACCTGCCCTTCCACGGCAGGCTCTCTGATCCTCTCTGCTTTCGCATGAGTGCACCTCTTTTGCCCTCTGTTTTTCAATCTGGCAGCTTGCTCTTACTCGGTGCTGTTGAGAACACAGGCTATCTGCCACCAGCTCCAGGACCCAGCAATCCCAGAGCTGCAACAGAAAGGAAAAAAAACCTCCCAGGAAATTTAGCTTCTAGAATGGGAGTCGGTTTTAGCCAGCAGAGCAAACTGTGCCTGTATATGTGTTCCTTTGCACTTCCCTTCCTCATTCATGTCTGTATTTTCCCCAAGTTTTAGAAATGTCTTTGCAGAGGCTGTTTCTGACTATATTGCTTCTCTAGTGGAAACAGTTTTCTAAGTGAAACTATCATCAAATTGGGGGGTGTGTGTGTGGGAAAACAAAACACCACCAAAATATTTATTTTATGCTTAAGTTTTGAAAGCTGAGTGTTTTGGCAAATTCTGAGCCAGATACTTGGGATGGAATTGGTGAGGTTTTCCTACATCACCACTGGCAATGTGCTAAGCACCTGAAGGACTTGCTGTGGTACATATATGGAGATCATTCCTATAAGGGATGGCGTTCCAGGGTGAAACAGATGGTCCCCGCGGACTGGAAGGTGCAGGGAGCATCCTCCACGAGTTCTGCCATTCAATCCCGCGGACTGGAAGGTGCAGGGAGCATCCTCCACGAGTTCTGCCATTCAATCCCAGCTAAGGGTGCGCGGCAGCCGGAGCCTTCCGGGTGCAAAGGGCTTCGGGACAGCCCCAATAGTCACTTCCCTGCTTCGGGTCTCCCTGCTCCATTGAGGAGCCCGTCCTGTCTCCCTGGCACCTCGAGGATGTTCGCCTCTCACACTTTGTCACCGGGACCCTGCCGTAATTTCACACACTCGCCTAATAAAGTCCTCCGAGGCTGGCATGTATTTTCATGTATTTCCCCTATTATTTCTCCCTGCTTGAGCCTTTCAGATAATTGATGACACTTTAGTTAATCATTTTCTCCCTCTTTTGTTTGCCAGGTACCTCAGCCTCGAAGGGATCCTTTTCATTTAGAACCCGTGTCTTCTCTTAAGTAATTGATCACCGCGCACCCGGGGACACCCAATTCACAGCCGAGTGGGATCAGCCTTCATGAATAATCCAAACGCCGTGGCCCTGCTGCTGCAGGAGTGCGAGCGAGCCCTGGACGCGCTCCCGTCGGCAAAGGCTGGCACGGGCGAGGAAGACGAGCGGGAATACCGGCGGTGCCAAGGTGAGGTCCCCGGCACCCGCCGGTCCTCAGCCCTGCCCTATTTTTCTCCTCCCGGCAGATGAGTGTCAAGAGATGCCTGGATTTCGAGGCCATGAATGGGATGCAGGCTACAGGCAGGCAGGGAGAGAAGTCCACTTTGTTGCAGTGAATTGCTGTCAGTTCTAATTTTAGGCTTCAGTAAACATGAGGCTGTAAGGAACAGTTTAGTTTGGGAAGAACAATGCCCAAAAGTTTGCTGATGCACATAAATTTCAGTTATTAAAAAAAAAAAAAAAAAAGAGAAAAGAAAGAAAGGGAAAAAAGGATGCAACTTCTGAATAAGGGCACATATTTCCTTTCCTTTCATAGGAGCTGGGGGAGGGCCCTCTCTGTTTGTCAGCTTCTCCTCATATATTAAAGAGCTCATTGCCTGAATCTTTATCTTGCAAAATGTGTGTGACCTCTATAAGTGGTGTCCAAGGCAAAAAAAAAAAAAAAACAAAACCAAAAAAAAAAACCCAAGAAAACTTTCACTATATCTCTGGAAAGGAAAATCCATGCTGGCTAAAGACTGGAACTAATAACCAGGAAAGCAAGCAGTGTTTAGCGAGGGCCATAATAAAAGTGTTCTTCATTTATTCTAATGCTAGTTGTTACCTGCTGGAAACCAACATTTATTTTTGTGCTGTTGTGATGCTTTGGGGGAAAAAAAGAACCCTCAAACCCCAACCTATTTCTTAACTCCAGTGGAATTAAGGTTTTCCTTTGCGTGACACATCTGCGGCACTGCCCGTTTTCCAGTTTAGTGTTAATAATGTTTAGTTTTGCTTTGCTTGAGTGACTCGACCATAACGTTAATTTGATCTTTAAAACCCTTTGTTTGTCCCGGGGCGCAGAGCCGTTGAGAATATGTTTTTCCAACCATCCTTGTTCTTGCTGGGAGGTCAGCTGCCTTTTGCTGAAGCACCTAAGTCTGTTTGCGCTGGAGGGTGGCGTGTAGGTTTCTGTTATGGATACTGGAAGGGTTTTCTCTCCTTTTTTTCTGTCTTTTCAACAAAGGGTACTTTGTTTCCTCCTCGCAAGTTCTTTTAAGTTTTATTATGGCTCCGTGCAATAGGCTCTTGAGCTCCTAATCAGGTAGAGCCTTTTTCCCTCATCCTCCTCCCTCCTTTTTCTCCTATTAAATGCCACGGAGTATGAGAAATAATCAGTTTAGTTCCAGATAAGGTAAATCAGTGCCCTTATAATCACTCGATTAGACACGGTCCTTCAGGTAAACTGCTTCAGGAAATGGGCGATCAGAGCCCGTAGTGATGCTCGGGCTTTTCCAGGCACCGTGTTCCCATCAGCTGGAAGAAAAATACCCAGCAGCGGGGTGGTGACAGCGACATTAATAACTGCTGGGGCTCTGTGCCCGGGGAAGGCAGGGCCTCGCAGGTCGGCGGCTCTGGGCTTCAGGGGCACCCTCCCAGCTCAGGGACCGAGGGGGTTTCTTTGCCCCCCTCTCCTCCCGGGGCCGCCTTTGTTCCCCCCGGCTTTCTGAGACGGGACCCAAAGCCAAATCCATATAAATGCTGAGGAGAGGAGGAACCCATCCTTATCTCACTGTAGCTGAGGGGCCAGGATGGGTATTAGGTGGGTCTGAAAGGCTTTTTTAAAATTTCTGTTCAGGCTAGAAATCATCCCAGTCAACTTCTGTGCCTGTTCAACCTTCATTAATGAACGAGTTTACATTGCCGGCGGTGAGAACAGCTCTCAGTTACAAGGCTAAACTCTTGTCCTGGGGGCTGGATTTTAGCTGAAAGACTGTTCGCAAGATCTTCCCAACAGATTGCTGCGGTTCTGGTGGATGTTCTTGTGATGCAACGCCATTTTATTGTCATTAATTGGCTAATTGTGTTTGTTTCCATGTGACAAATGGACATCACAGCAAGGCTTGAAGCTAGGCCTGTGAATGCCCAAACCCAAAGGCTCCAGGTTTGCCAAATCCTCCTGAAATTCTTACTCTGATTTCCTTTCCTAACCAGCTCATCAGTAGTGACTGCTGAGGTTGCCTCTTTGAAAATCCAAGTTCAGTATTAAATAATTTGGCTTTACTCTTTGTTCTTTAGTGCATCAGGTAGGAGGGGAATTAAGGTTTAATTAAGGATGGCATGGAAAACAGGAATGAGGGAACAGCAATAATACCTTTAGAGAAGACACCAACATCCATGTTGTCCCACTGATTGCTCTCATAGTTACTGACACTATTTTTTCCCATTTTAGTGGGAATTATTAATCAAGTGTGATTTCTTGCAGAGAAGACAGAAGGAGGTAGAGAAGGAGACAGGAAGGCTGGCTGTGTAAACATCTTGTTTCCCCAGAAATATCAGTCCTGTGGGATCATATGGGGAAACACATGCTTGCTGTGACTGCCCTCAGTCCTCCCTGCCATCTTCCTTTAGAAAAGATTTTAGGAAGCTCAGTCTTACCCCTTCTACACGGTGGGATAAAACCCTCTGTCCCCCATTTTTAATTCCTTGTGGTCAGTTGTGTCTCCCTGCTCCTGCACCGATTTTCCAGTGAGAGGTGTGAGGGTGGGAGCACGACCTTCTCCTTCTCTCCCTACCAGCTCTGCTGCTTGGCCACCTTGCCAGGGTGTGGAGGACAGGGAAACATGGCTTCATGGGATGTGTAACAGGAAGGTTTCCAAACCCTATGTTTCCTTAGGACACCAACGAGTGAGAAAACATGGGTTGGAAAAAGTCGTATCTTTCTAAACATGGGTTTTTGGAAAAGGGACCTAAGTATTCAACTTCCTATTTTTTCCTGGGAAAACCGTATTGATGAATGCATTGCAATATGAGCATGAAATAGACTTCTCAGGTAGTGCGTTTTCTACAGTCCACCCGTAAAGGATTGATTAAAAAATATGTGTTAGTACATTTATTGCGTTGCCTCGTTAAAGCAATGATGGTCTCTGAGCAGGGCTTTTTTTGGTGGGATTAATGGCCAGAAGGGGCCAGTTCTGCAGCTGATGATCACCATTAACCCCATCTGGTCAATAATCCTTGTTAATCCACTTTTATTGGCCAGAGAGGCTGCCTGGCCGAGTGGTTAGCACAGCACAACACAGCATGCCCAGGCTGCAGCTTCACCCCTGTTGCAAGGAAAATCAAATGTGGGCTGCAGCTGAAAGGCAGGGACAAATCCAAGCCCAAATCTCTTGCTGGGTGCTCCTAGCAGTTGCATCCTTAGTCAGATCAGGATGGAGATCCAACTGAAGCTAATGGGATGGTGAAGGGTCAGTACGGGGAGGGAGCAGGAAGGGCCAGACCTGTTCTTAATGTTCATCATATCCTTTTAGACCTCTGTCTAATTGCTTTCTGTGGTCCAGGTTAATCTCCCAGTTTGGATGTGTCTTTCCAGACCGGCTCTGCTGCTGTCATTTGAGCAAGGGGGAGAAGTCTCCTGTGCTGCTGACCCCGTTGTCCTCTCCCCACACGGGGGAACAGGTTTCTTCCTGTCTCTCTTGGAGTGGCTCTTCACGCCCAGGCAGCCTCCAGCCGGGGTGGCTTCCTGCTAAAAGCCTTTTTAATGGCTCATGGCTCCCATTTACCTGGAGGGCAGAGCAGCCGAGGGGAACGGATGGCAGGGGAGCCTTCCCTCCCCACGAGGGGGCTGGTGACAGGAGCTAAGAGCTGGTTGCAACTGGGAGGAGGTCTTTCAGAGAGACTGGTGTTACAAGTGCTGCGGCTGAACCTGCTGCAATATCTTTACCTGCTCTTTGACCCTTTCAGCTCTGCTTCCTGAGGACTTGAGGACCCTTCTGGAGGAGGCAAAGGAAATGAAGTGGCCCTTTGTGCCGGAGAAGTGGCAATACAAACAAAACCTCGGCCCAGAAGACAAAACAAACCTACAAGATATGATCAGTGCGAGGCTCCCTGACTTACTGGTATGAAGTTCAACACACCTGTTGTGTAAAAGGTCCCCCTGAGGTGCTCAGGGGATTTTACAGGGCAGTTTTGCTTCTGTTTCCACTTAGGTAATGCTCCCCTCTCCCCTGAAGAACTGGAATATTACTTTTATTATAATGTTTACGTTATACATAAATATACATATTCTACATAAGTGTTTACATAATGGTTTTTAAAGAAAACCCATGAATTTCACAAGGATGCTGTGCCTCGTTTAATTCCACACTTCTAGGAGGCAAAATTCATCACCTGCTTTTCTCTTTTCAATAAAATTACATGACAGACTCCCTTTGGGGGCCAAAGCTGGCCAAAATCCATGCAGGAAAGGCAAGGATTGAATGTCACTTCTCCTGTGAGTAAAGGACACTCGCCTCTGTGTGGAGTTGCAAGATCCAGAGGTGCTTGGGGAATCCCATCCCGTAAGGTGATGAGTTTGATCTTAAAGATTAGGAAGTGTCAAGAAATGTGGATTGCTTTTTGCTTTTCTGGTCTCCCCAGAGGCACGTCAGACATGACTTGGAGCAGATAGAGAACACCCTTTTCCATGGTAAATGTAGTATCTGGCCTAAAGAGCATCCCTTTGTCAGGACAGGCATAAAGATGAGGTTTGTGAGTGGCTGGATTTTTGTTTTGCTTCCTGTGGTGCTTGTCTGAAGCCAACATGGTCCCATCCCTTCAGCTGTTACCTCCAAGGTGGCCAGGAGGTCTCACCTGCTCTGGAGAGCCCTGACCCAGTGAGGCCTGCAGGTTTCCTTTGGGAACAACAATTAGTTGCAACAGCACGGAGCACACCCAACTGCAGAGCTGGGAGGTGGGAACCCCAGCATCCCCTCACTCCTGACTTCCCATGGGGAGGGCGGGCAGAGGCTGTCCCTGGCTATTTATTTTCTTTCTCTCTTTGGTGTGTGTGGCCTCGGACAGAAATTTATGGCGGAGTTTGACCTCCTTTACAATCCTGTCTTGGCTCCCTCCCTCTGGAGCGTTTGTCTGCTCTCTCTTGGGATAAACACCTGCAGGCAACTCCCCGAGAGACCTGGCTAGATGGGAGATTAATGTGGCTGTAATAGTGGGGCAGCGTTTGCAGCATTATGCCCTCTCCCCAGGTAGATGGATCTTTTCTGGGATGATACCAATTATTTATTGCTGAAACATCTGTTGATAACTGCAGCTGCCCTCGTTAAACAAAGCCTATCGTGGGGTCATAGACCATAGGGACCTAAAATCCTCCTCCATGCTAGTTTTGGACTATTCACCGACACCCCCTGAAGTCCATTGGTTGCCGTTGTCTCCAATGTTTCATCCTGCGGTGGAAAATACTTTGTAAATGTTGTGCTGCCTTTCCCCATGTGCTTTGAAGTATTATTTCATCTTCATCGGTAATTTATATTCCAGTGCCATTGTACCATGGGAAAAAGGGAAAACCTTTTTTGTTTTCCATTTAATTGTAGATAGACTGACATTTTGACCTGTATTATTAGTATTAGTCAGGAAAAGGGATTTTTTTTTTCCCCTTCATCCATTCCTTCTTCCTCCCCCCCCCCACTCCCCTTTTTACTTTAAATAAAATTTCAAGGCAGAGCAAAGGCTGCTTCAGTTCTTTGAATAAAAAGCTGGGGAGGGGGGTGGGAAATGAGGCTGAAGAGAAGTGATTACAGTGTGATGAGGAAAGATAAAAGTCTGAGCAACTTTTTTTTTTGCATGAGATACAGAAGGATAATTTAATTCCCTGGAGGACAAAAAAATAATTTAAGTCTGTCGATTTATTGTTCAGAAAAAAAAAAAAAAAAGCCCCTTTAAATTTTTTCCTCTCTGTTTATTTTAATTTGCCACGCTTAGAATAAGCTCATAAACCGTAATTCATTACATTTAAAAAGTGCTTTGAGATCCATGAATGAAAGGCACTTCATTACCATAACACACTGGTGGTGTGTGGAGGAGGCAGCGCTGCCTACCGGGGCTCTCCGCGAGGATGTTTTACTCCGGGAGTGGGCTGAAAAGCTCCATGAGACCAGCACAGGGAGTAAGCAGATTAGGCTTTGGCTTCAAGGGTTTGCCTTAGTGTTGCTTGCACTTTAGAAAAAGTGGGATACGCGTTGCCGGTGGCTCCACGCTGCTCTGGGACATGGGGAGGGCAAAGCCACCTGCACCTGCAGCGTTTTTTAAGTGCTCTTCTCTGTGTTTGCTGTGGGGTGCTTCTTTGCATCCTGTAGAAGGTGGGGCTTTTGGTTTGGATTTTTTGGGGATTTTTCCTTTGTCCTGCCAGGATTCACCACTAAAAGGCCGCCACAGTTCAACAAGCTCAACATACTGTTTTCTGTGTTTTCCTGGCAGGTTTTGTCTATCAAACCAAGCCCATCCTGCAGCCCCTGTGGTGGGAATCTGCACTAAGGCTTCAAGGGTGATGCCCCAACATCTGTATCCAAAGCCCAGAACAGGAAAGTGCTGGGATGTTTGTTTTTAAGAAATCAAAGCAAACTCAGAACTGTCCTTGCTGGCAAGGATAAATAGGGAGGGATTACTTTTCCTCTCTAAATAACACATGGGCTGTGGGGTTTGGAGTGGGGCTGCAGACCCAGAAGGGAGGCTGCCAGGGGTGTCCTTCCAGCAGGTCTTTTCTATCCCAGGGGATGGAATTAGCGTAATGCTCAGTGAGCAGCCAATAGAGGGCAACATGCCCATGTCCACATAGGCTTTAATCCCAAAAAACCTGCTGTGGGTTTAGTTGAAGGACAACTCTACACACACACACACACAGAGTTTTCCTGTGGGATGATTCATGCCACATTACTGTTTTAATTAGTTTTTGCATTTTTTTTGGCCTGCCTGCAAGCCCATTGTAATGATGAGGGACTTTAAATAAATTTTTATCATCCCTATCAATAATTTCTATATCCAGACCTAAGCATTCAGCCAGGGACAAGGATCTGCTGGGATAGGTACAATGGGAATACAGAAGGAAAAGCCCCCAACCAAGAGTGAGGCTACTCTGGCCCCTCAGCATCCTCTGTAGGGAGCTGTGCAGCCTGGCTCCATGCTCCCTGCCGTTCTTGGGAGAGCACGGATCCTGGTCCTGCTGGCTTGGAATCTCGTGGGATTTAATGGGAATATTGAAAAGAGTGGAAAATAAGGCCCCCACAACCCTCGGCTGGGCCTTGGATAATTAGGTGCTGATGGATTGCCATCGGAGAAACCATTCTAAGGGACATGCCCTGACTGCAGTAGGTGTGTGTGTGTGTGTGGCACTTCAGAGCTGGGAGCCTTTGAAAAAGAACTAAGGAGAGGGCTGAGGATTTGGTTTTCTCCTCCTTCTAACTGTCGGTGTGGTAACAGGAGAATTAAAGCCCTAAATCGTAGCCCTGGGATCTTGGTTGTTCAGCCTGACCTTTTGCTACCTAAGAGCCCTTCTTGGGTGATCCCAGTGAAATGGAGAGGGATGTAAGGGATGAGTTCAAATCAAGAGGGAATCTGTGGCACCCCTGCCTCCCTGAGGCTTTGTAAATGAGAAGTGTCAGAGACCAGGTGCAGGTGGGAGACCTTTAGCTGTCCAGGGTGACTGTCCGGGTGCTGCAGTGCTCCATCTTCCTCTACCTATGTGGGGAAACTACAGCAGAATTTATGTGGAGCACCAAATTAAAAAAAAAAAAAAAAGAGGGGGAAGTCTGATCCTGGGCTCACCATCGGGTTGTCACTGCACTTGGCCCATGGGTAGGATTTTCTCTTCTCAGATGCAGCTTCATGGAACATTTCCTCCCTGGAAAAGGCGTTAAATATTGTGTCCCTGAGATTGGTATGTTATATTTTCCCTCCCAATAAGCTGCTTCTCAAATGGGTTGCTGTTTTGAGGACATAGGTTTAGGGAAGAAACTCTTGGATTTTTAGGTACTGATAATGGTCTTGATGCTGCTCTATTCTGTCACTGGCATTTGCTTTTTTTTAAGTATCAAAGTACTCCCCCAACATAGTATTGTAATGTGCCACCATAGTTTATAAATGATCTAGAACAAACCAGGGCCACAAAATGATCGTGCCACCTCTCTCTCTTTGGTGCTAATCAAGAACAGGAGCTCCTCCAGGACTGTGGTCCCCTAAACCCCTGCTGACACGTGAGGCCTCCAGGAACTCCCCTTTGAGGAACTTCCTTGGCACTTTAAGGGGTTCTGCTTCTGTCCTTGCCCCAAAATGCTGCTCTCCTTTTTTTCCTGAGGGAAGCAGGAGTTACTCCCTCTCCAGGACTTCCTCAGTTGGTGAAGCGAGATGCGGCTGGTTGCATAAAACTTTCCCGTCCTGTGGTGTTTTGAGCTGCTCATAATGGACCTGATGCTGCTGCCATTGAGTAAACACCCCACTCTCCCGTCGCCTGAATAACCTGAGCTAATTAGCAGCATCAGGGACCATTAAACGAGGTTGTCGTTGCTCAGAGCGAGAGGGAGCTGCTGATTCCTCGGTCTGCAGTGATTCACTGTGTGACTGTCCCGGGCGTCCGCCTGCAGCCACCTTTCCTTCTGCCCATCCCCGAGGTGGTAGGAGGCTTAATTCCCTGTGATTTGTGGAGTGGGCTCTGATTGCCAGCTGAAAGGCAGGGATTGATAGAGAAGTCCCGTGCGGTGACAGCGGCTTTGGTGTCTTGGAAAGACGGGCTTTGCTGACGGCGCGTGGGGTAAGAGGGTGAAAGGCTGCAGCCGGATCCATCGGGCTTGTGGCTCTGTGTTTAATCTGACAGGGGGAAAGGAAACGGGGCAATTTGTTAGGGTTCAGTGGAGTGCTAACTGGGAGCGGCGCTTGGGAGAGAACTGGGGCACCTGGAAAGACGTGCGTGCCTCTGAAACTCCTGCCCTCTGCACAGAATGAGGAATCCTTTGCCGACTGCCCTTGGATTGGTGGCTTTTTAAAAAAAGATTTTAAACCTCAGCTGCAGGTTTAAAATGAAACCAGGACTGACACAGTCTGAATGGATATAAGCAAACACAGAAGTCCAGAGTGTCCACAAAACTGTGGGGACACTGAAAATGAAATGGTTTCGGCCCCTGCTTTCTAACCACGCTGTTTGCACAGGCGCTTTTCCAAAGGCGACCCTCCTGAGCCCACAGGCTGGGGAGGAGGGCTTGCCTCTGGGATCTTGGCTTTATAAAGAGGGACGAGAGAGTGGATTAAATCAATATTTCATTTATTTGGGCTTGTAATTCCTCTTACATCAGCTGCCACATAAAGATTTTCCCCTATTTCCTTCCCCTCCTCCTCATCCTCATTTACTATGCACCAATAATTTCCCTTTGACGCTCTCCTGCCCGTCCTAGTGCCAGATGGCCCCGGTTCTGAGCTTCTCCCCTCTCTCGGGAGCGGCCCCCATTGTCAATGCAAAGGAGGCGTCGTGGCTTTGAACCCAAAGCTGGGACCCAAACTTCAGCCCCGGCGTGAGGAGGAGCTAAACCCACTAATGCAGGGAACCATGCGAACCGCACACCCTCCCACTCATCGCCATTAAGGCGAAACCCCTTCACTAAAGGGCTGCTTTGCATTTTCCCCAATGGTCCGTGTATAGAAATCTGCTGCAAATTTAATTCTCTCACCACCTGATTCCACTTCCCAGCCGCGAGGTTCCCTTTGTGTCCTAAACTCAATTAGGCAGATCCATTTCACATCGTGGGCACAGATGTGAAAACAAAGTGTGCGCGTACCTCGCTCTTTCTTTCTCTCTCTCTTTCTCTCTGTGGATGCGCCTAAAGCGATAAAGAAAGTGAGTAAATCTATTTAGGGCGCCAGTTTGTGGCTGTGCTGGAGCAGGCTGGGACATGCTGGGAGTCAGTGGGGTTTCCCTGGCTCTGGGCTGGGTGGCAGGGAGCCGCTGCCCCGGTTCGTTCAGGAGCGGCGTTTTGGGGAGGGTCTCTGTGTGCGTGGCTTGGGTGCGTGCCCGGCCTCGGGCTGGAGGTGCTGAGGAATTTTCCAGCCACACGAGTTGGCAGGGAATGAAAGGAGCGGGTATTAATTTCTCGGTGTCCTGCTCGGAACAGAGGGGGGACGTCGCTGCAGAGGCTGACACGGAACCGCTCCGCTGTGTGCCACACAGCATGCAGCCCTGCCTCCGGAAAAAAAAGGAGCTGGGTTTCTCCCCCTGGCTTGACTTTTCTACATTTTGTGTCCATTTGGGTTTGGAGAGGGACACAAGAGGTTTCGGCATTGAGCAGCGAGTTAAATTATGCAGCTGCAAGACTGCCAAGCCCTTCAGAATAGGATGCTTCGTTTAGATTTTCCACAATGCTATTGAAGTGCTTATTTTCCTCCTGAAGAGACACAAACAGATGCAAACTTCTGTAAACACTTTAGAAATGAATTCAGTGAGTTTGGCCTCTCAGCAGTGCTCAATAGCTGACAGAAAAATGTCTAATTAGTGCAAGTGGAAATAATAGGGCCACTTGGATTCCTTCCATCCTCCTCCAAGTCTACTTTTCCTAGGAACTCAAAGGCCCTTTTGTTTGGTAGGTCACCCTCTCTCAGGCTTTTGTGCTCCAATCTATTAAAGGAAGAAGGGGAGGAAAAAAAATAGATTAGGCGATGCTCTGTGCTTAAATATATGGCCTGTTGATGAGCACTTGGAATGGCTGGTTTGCAGTGTCAGTTTACAGGTGCTTGGAGAGGGGGATTCCTCCATTGTTGGACGGCACAAGCAGAGTTGTGCGTGCAGGGCCCCAGGAATCCTTTTCAAGTGCCATCCTCTTAGAAAATCCAACTCGCTCTCAGTTCAAAAAAAAAAAAAAAAGAAGGAATTTGTACAAATCCTCCTCCTTGCTGAAATGCAGAGAAGCTGGGAAATGCTTGCCAGGGATCGGTGCTGCAAGCCAGCCTTCGTGCTGTGTTCCGTAGGTTCTGCCCCAGTCAGGGACACCATGGGAAGGACCCAGTTTTTTGGTAAATAGCCCCGGGGCTATGTGGACTTGTGCAGCTGTGATGAGGCTGTGTGTCCTCATGGCTGTTTTGGCTGGCCTTCTGTCCTCCTAACGGCATGGATTTCAGGAATTCTGACTGGTCCTCATGTTGGTGTGATGGCTCAACCACTGTGGGAATCCGGGAGAGTTCATAGAGACTTACTTGTCACTAAAGATGGGTAAAAATATCAAATTCTCAGCCTGTTTGTGGATGGCTCAAGCTCTGTCTGAGACAACGGCTGCAATGACCATTTCCAGTCTTCCCAGTCTCACATCTGCGTTTTAAACTAATTGATATTGCTGGGAGTAATCTGTTGGGCATGACTTAAATTCATTAGCAGACCACCAAATGATGTGGTTCCAATCATTAGGCAATTAGAAAGACCCACCCCACAAAATCAGGAATGGTATCAGTAGCTCAAACAAAATAAAACAGCTGGCACCTTCCTTTCCTCAAAATGAAAATATGGTAAGGAGCAGGATTACTGAAGCTGAGCACTTTCCAGCTCACTGAACCTCTGGAGGTGAGTTTCTCCAAAGCTGCCCGTTTTCTTTCCAGGCTTATCTGAAAGCCTCCATCCTGGTCAAGGACTGCGCCACCTCAACCGCTGTTGTGTTCCTGATCGACCGCTTCCTGTACTGGATCGATGCCTCCAGCAAACTCCTGCGCATCGCCAAGGGGCTGCACCGGCTGCATCCCACCGCCCCCATCAGTCCGCAGGTGCTCATCCGCCAGGCTCGCCTCGCCGTCAACGCAGGTACAGCTCCTCTGCCTCGGCTCCAGTTAGGAGCTACTTGACTCTGGAGAGGACACTTCATCCCTCGCTGGGATGACATTGTTACGGCCCCGGTGCCATCTTTCCAACCGCGCTTCCCTCTCCCAGCCCCCTTGAGCCCTCCCAGCTCCTCTCACTAGCACAAAGGGGCCGGTATAAAGGGTTTCAGAGCCAAAAGCAGGAGAGAAAATTGTGAAAGGGTGTGGAAAATACTAATTGGAGCCTTTGTTCCTTAACAAATCTTCCCTGCTGGTTTCAAACAGGGATATCTGAATTGCTGTACTCCTGACCAAGGGCCTTGAAAAAAGGAAATTGGAATTCTGGCATTTTCTCTGCACCACCCCAGCTGCTTTTTATTTTTCAGCGGGACCACTTGACTATGCAAACAAGGCAGCTTACAACCTCTCCAGGATAAAAAACCCAAATTCCATCATTCTTATAACATGGACAACACCTGCAGGATTTTTAACCTATGGTTATTCTTTCTGTGGTGGGATGTCAGGTCACTCCCTGGTTAGACCAAAATGGGTTTCCTTAAGGACAGAATCCAACAGCTCTGCTGTGAAGGAAGCAGGCTAAACTATTTTCTTCTGGAAGGGAAATAAGAGCTGGGAATCCCTTAAACGTACATCATTTCACCTTACTGTGCAACCACATGTTACAGAACATAGGGCATTGCATTTCTGTTGACAGCAGCAAATCTATGTGCAGGTGAATATTTTTGTTCACTTCTTGCCACATGATACATTTTTATATTCATATCTTTTTTTTTTTTTTAATTTTCAATCAGGTAAACTTTTAAAAGCTGAATATATCCTAAGCAGCCTGATTAATGGCAATGGAGCAACAGGTACGTATACATTTCTTTTCCAAATTCATACTCGCTATTTTGCTGGGATTCTTGATCCTAATTTTAGCACTTGCACAAGCTTCAAATACAGCCAAACCAAGCCCACTAATGACTCCTTACATCACACTTTTCTTTCCTTCACTGTTCTTTGCAAAAATGTGGAAACACAACTTTGCTTTTGAAAATTCCGTAATTCATCCTTGTATATCTTTACTTGACTGGGAAAATATTCTGTGTGGAGAAGTAGGAAGTGTAGACCAATTTTAAGCAACTGGCTGATCTAGAAAACTAAGACAACTCTCTATCCCCTCAAAAATCTGGATTGCCAGAGTAATGCTCATCCCCCAAATTCCCACTGATCTCACAGACTAAATTAACACTTTATTCTTTGCTTTTTATTTTCCTTTCTGTTCAATGACCGTGCTACTGATCATGTGTCTCATGTTGGATTTGGAGGGATGTGTAGTACTCCCACTAATGAGAATTCATTACTTTTGGCAGACATGCATCATTATGACTTAGTTATGGTCTTGAGACAAGCTATTTTAGAGTTTTATATCTGTTCCCCATTTTCTTAAGCCTTCGGGATTTATTTATTCAATGCATTCAGGTTTTCCTACAGCCGTGAAACTTAGAAAACTTGGGAAGCCTCTTCTGCCTTTGTTGGTTTGTTTTCCATGTCAAACTGAGATTCTTGTACAACAAGGGCCTCCATGCGAAGGGGAGAATCCTGACTATTTGCTGGGCTTTAGGCTACCCTTGGAGGCTTAGAATGACATTTTTAATTCTCTGCTGAGTTATCCCACTCTTCCTGCAGGCACCTGGCAATACGCTAAGGAAAGCGATCGGATTCTTGTTCAGGCCGTGTGCTTACAAATCAGGGGGCAGATCCTGCAAAAACTTGGTAAGGCTCTTCACTATAAACATACTTCTAAGGTTTTCCTCCTTTTTTTTTGTTTCCCCCCCCCATTAAAAAGTTCTATTGTGCATATGTCAGAGTTTTGACATATTGGTTGTGTTGAATACCCCCTGTCCACAGAACAGCATGATAGGCTTCTATATTCAGGGTTGGATGCTTGAGGGAACAGCCTTAATGTTGTGCTTTTGGTTTCAAACATCAAAGTCTTCCATGACTGTTGAGCTGAGGTCTTTTATGAGGATAAAATATGTGTTTATGAAGAGCCAAAAGCTAAAGGAAACTGAAAAATGTTCAGTGTCACTGAAGCAAAACAAGACATGGCGCGGTTTTATCCTGTACTAAGGACCCCAAGAGATGTAAAATAACCCATGGAAAGCCATCCTTGGCTGTCACCTGCTCTGTGACTGCTTTCTGATTTCTTTCAGGGATGTGGTACGAGGCAGCTGAGTTGATTTGGGCTTCAGTCGTGGGATACTTCAAACTTCCTCAGCCAGATAAAAAGGTAGTATTTCCTTCCCACTCTGGATGTGCTTGCCAATCCACTAATCATTCCAGATTAGCTTTTGTTTATTTAGGCAAAGTCCTTCGGCAATAGCGTTTCAATTACACACCTCGGACAGGGTTAACAGGCAGGACAAAGTCTGTATTCCAAGTTGTTTCCGCGTGCATGCACGGACACCTTTTTTCCTGCAGGGGGGTGAAAGTAATAGTTCTCATTAAGCAGAGTCATCCCAAATGAGCCATCACCCAATATGTCACAGGTGCCTCTGACAAAGACAGATTAATCCCAGAATGCTGCCATAGATTTTAGTTTATTGTTAGGATTAAAATTATGTTTTTCCCCTAGTTTTCTGAGTATCCAAGCATGTCTATTTGCAGAGCTGCTCTACACTGTCTGTGGGGGGTGATGGATTTCCCTGGCATTGCAGGACCTGAACACCTCACAACAGCCACTCTGTCTGTCTTTAACACCTTTGAGATGCTTTTCAGCACTCATCCTCCCACTGGGGATGAAGTAACAGTTGCACCATGTGTCCGTAGCTAAACAGGAATGTGAACCTAAGCCTGGCAAGTCCTGGGGTGAGGCTTGAGGAGGTTTTGTAATTGGACCCCAGTGTAAGATATCCAACAAACCCAGACCTTGTCACCTCTCCTTTGCCATGCCTCAAACCTTAACCTCAAGCTCAGAACATTTCTATGTTCTCTTTGTGAGAGCAAAGGTGTGTAGTGGATTTTGTGCAAAGCATACAGTTACTTCCTGGCTTCCTTAACTATTTACCTGGGCAGACCCTTAGGTGGCATCAAATCTTTCAGATTACACTTTCTGCAAGTTTGAAATTAATAAAATCTTACCAAGATGACATCTCTGAATTTCTTAGAAGTGCTTGTCTCTGGATCTTGTTTGTTTGCTTGTGTTTTTGTTTTCATTGTTGTTTTTTTTCTGGTATGTTCTGCACAGAATCTACTTTATTCAGAGCAGTAAAATTCAGAATACATGGAGGAAAACCACTATGATAATCTTCCACTTCTCTTTCAGGGAATTGCCACTTCCTTGGGTATTATGGCAGATATCTTTGCCTCCATGAATGAGCAGGATTATGCACGTTTTAAAACCAATGCTGACATTGACCTGGTAAGGCTTGGTTTGGGATTTGTCTGTGTAGATTCTTCAGATGGTCTGTATGTTGTTCTCCTAAATTCACCCACACATTTCTTTTCCTGTGCTGAGAGGGCTGGAGAAACATCCATTGCTCCTGCTGAAAAAGTTCATTAGCACCTAGATGGGAAGAAGAAAATATTTTATAGAATGTGTATGTCTGTTTCTGTGTAATATATATAACATCTATAAGGATACATCAGGAAGTGATGTATCCATGGTAAACCTGAGCAAAAAGCCTCCTGCAGAAACAGACCTGGCTGTTGTTTAAGATATAATGTGCCTGCTTTCCAGGTCCCATCTCCTTGGAAATAAAGCCTTTGAGATGAGTCTTTTTCCTCATATCTTTTTTTTTTCATTTCACTAGAGCCTTCTCCAGGAATGCAGCCATCGCTTGCTGTCTGCTGCTGAGGCCAGCAAGCTGGCAGCAGCCTACAGCCAGTACACCCCCCTGTTTGTCCTCACGGCCGTGGTGAGTGTTTGTCTTCCCTCTGGAAGTGGGATTTGTGTAGGGGAAGAGTCCTGGCTGTTAAATTTTGGCTCCGATCCGGCATTCAGATGCTGTGTCACACAGGATATCGTGAGTGTGTTGTGGGTGTGATTGGTCATATGTGGTCTGTGTTGCTCTGAACTCCAATCAGCAGCTAAGCAGGTGGGTGGAAAGCTGCCCACACAGTGAGGATGGGCTTTCAAGCCCTGGGAATGCTGCTTTTCCTGTAACTACAGCTATGCTTCAAAGGAAAAAGAGGAAGACTATTTCCTCCGGGGAACACAGCAGCAGGCAGTTAGAGCTGATATTTGCTTCAAATTCTATGAGGGAAAGAAACATATTTTTAATTCCTTCATTCCTTCACCCCCTCCCAGAACATCCGTGGGATGTGTTTGCTGTCCTACAGTCACTCCAAGGACTGTCCCTCGGAAAAGAGGAAGTTCTACTTGTACGAAGCCAAAGAATCCTTCGAGATCGGGCTCCTCACCAAGAGGGACCAGAGCCCCATCACCAGCAAGCAGGAGCTCCACAGCTTCATTAAAGCTGCCTTCTGCCTCACTACTGTGCACCGGTGGCTTTATGGGGAGAGCGAGGGGCTCTGTGAGGTCAGTCAGCTGTGCAGGGAAGCCTTGGGAAAACTGCACTTGTACAGCACTTCCTTGCCAAAAGAGGAAGAGAAAGGAGTGCTTGCCAAAGAGATCATGTCTCTGATCACATCTGTGAAAAAGCGCCTGCGAGTGGAAAGCTTCCCCAACTCCGATGCCAGGTCTTATGTCCCAGACAGCTATAAAGGCACAGTGCAAAAATCTGTCCTGAGAGGGGGAACCAGCTTTGAAAAAATCCTTGCCAGGCATTCTCAGCATCACCTGTCAGTGTGCCAAGTGTTTGAAAACACTTGCAGGATTCATAAAACCGCGCCGGGAGAAAGCCAGGTGGGAGCTTGTATCACAACCTTAAGGACAGAAACGAAAACCACAGAGACTGTGTGTATTACTGAAGAAATAGTTCACCAGAGGAGAGGTGCTGCAAAAACCCCAAGCTCAGCAACAGCAGGAAGCAGCTCAGAGAGACTCAGTGGCCAGAGAAATCGAGACACTAGTTTTGGTGGGATGAAAATTTCCTTGGAAGAAGAGACTGAGCCATTAGAAATGGAAATAAACCATGAAAACGGTGATTTCAGCAGAGGGCAAAACAAGAGTCAGAGCATGACTTCTGAGGGCTCCTGGTGCAAGCTGTCAAAATCCAGTTGCTCTTCCAGCTGGGAGGAGCTAAACTGTAACAGCAGCCGGGAGTCTCCCAGGGAAGGGCAGCAGCAGGAGAAGAGCTTGGCAGTGGAGCAGTGCTGCACCACAGAATCTGAGGAAAATGGCCAAGCCACATCCTTGCTCTTGCTGCCTCCCAGAGCCAGGCATCCCGCTCCTCAGAAGCCTCTCCATAGCTGTGGGGCATCTCCTCAGCCTTCCTTGGAGGGAGGTGCATCACTGGGAGAGGTGTGTCATTGTGGAGATGAACTGCGAGAGAGAAGACACCATGGGAAGGGCTCTAATGCGTTTCCTTCCCTCTCCATCTCTTACTCTGTTTCTACCAGGCCAGAGGAGAAGTCCTCCTCCTGTGCTGGGCTGGGCTGCAAGACAAAGGGCAGCATCAGGGAGGGAGGGCTTGGCCAATTTGAGCAGAGAGAACCAGCAGAAAGCACAGAGGATTCCTCATGTGAGGCATGTCCCTCCCAAAACGAGGGTACTTCTGTACTATCCATAAACATTGAGCCCAAAGAGGGCAGAGACTCCTCTGTGTGTGACTGGATGAGGAAATTTGCCATGATGGGGGACAGACCTCTCCAAGTGCCTAAAGTTGACACCCAAGCAGAAACCATAGATGACACAGAATTTGATTTCATCGATGTTGGAGGCTCAGTGAACAATTATCCTATGGCATCTGCTCCAAAGCATCAAGCAATTCCCTGTGCACCAACAGCTTTGCCTTCAGGGGGGAAGATATCCACAACCAAGCACTTTGACTGTGCCACTACGGAAGAAGACGAAGAAAAGTCTCAGGACATGGAGGGCAGCAAGAGACAATCCAGTTCATCTCTGAGTTCATGGATCAAACCAGCACAGGTGCCCACGAGTTCCCCTGAAGGTCTGTTTCCTACCCCACAGGGAAATGGTTTTGCCTTCACTCTTGTGAGAACGAAGGAAGAAATCCTGGACGCTCGATTTCTTACGGATGATGATTACAAGCAGCTTCTGGCAGGGGTGGAACATAACTGGCTTGTCCAGAGACTGATGCCTACTGGGATTTTTAGGAGCAAAGAGCTTCATAAAGCATACTGTAAGTTCCTACACAGCAACAGGTACCCCTGCACAGAACAGGCCTGACTCAGGCTTTTTAACACAGTATTTCAGTCAGCATTTATTAGGATTTAATTTCTTGTTGTTTTCTACCCCATTGCTTGAGGGTCTTGTCACCCTTTTAGATTCCAGAACAACAACAACAAAAAATCCTGTGGTGTTTTCTTTTGGTAGCTGCTCTTCTTCTAAAATATTCCAAGAAATCTGGCCTGTGGACAGGCCAGGAGACTGCTGTGTTCATCGGGGACTACCTGAATGTGGCTAAGGAAGGTAAGCAGAGAAGTGCCTTCTGGATACACTTCCTGCACCAAGAAGAAAGCCTGGGAAGGTATGGACCAAACAGATTTCTGAAACTAAGTGTTGATCAGTGCTGCTTCTGTGTAAATATGAACAAAAATTGCCTGGTAAGATTTTCTGTAGCAAGAATATTTTACGGCTTTCCCAAATATCTTGGGCATTTTGGCAATCTTTCCCATGTAACTCTACTTTTTAATTTCTAGGAAGGAAAAGCTACTTCAGTGTTCTCTTCTAACAGCCAATTGCAGAGTTGAGATAATTACTAGAAGTATCTTATGAATTACTATGGGGTGAGAATCGTATTTCAAGACCTCTGAGTCAAGTCTCCATTCGGAGTCAAGAAGAGTTCAGTTTGAACATTCCAGTGTTACGAAACCCCCATCCCAGAATTTGATTGATAATTTTTCTGTAAGATACAAAATAAAAACCATCCAATTTTAATGACTGCCATATTAAATGCATAACCCACACCTGAATTTGCATCTGAACAGCCAAGCTCTGCTTTGCAGTGACCTTTCTGTATCACAGAGTAGGGAACAAACACTCCTCCAAACACTTCTCCCTCTGTTTAGGTATGTTGGGAAGGAATATAAAGAAGAAAAAGGACTCCTCCATCATTTCAGTGATGTGGAGAGACAAATGACTGCCCAGTACTACGTGACAGAGTTCAACAAGAGGCTATATGAGGAAAAGGTCCCTACCCAAATCTTTTATATCCCGTCTGCAGTACTCCTGGTAAGAACTGCCTCCTAAGCAATTCCAAGGAACTGATGGGAGGAGTGTCTGGGGTCAATTTTGACTTTCAAACACCAGCAGTGAGGCTGTCTTGTTTCAGATTCTGGAAGGCAGAACTATAAAGGGGTGTGTGAGTGTGGAGCCCTACATCCTCGGGGAGTTTGTGAAGCTGTCCAACAACACCAAGGTAGTGAAGAATGAGTACAAAGCCACTGAGTATGGCCTGGCTTATGGCCACTTCTCCTACGAGTTCTCCAAGGGAACGGACGTCGTCGTGGACCTGCAAGGTGTGTGCTACAGTGAACTTCATGCCTTTCATACTCCACCTTTGTAGCCCACAGGTATCTTAGGGATACTCAATTAAATATTCATTAAGTGGCTCTTAGAGTTCAGCTTTTGCTGACACACATGGAAACTGGGAATCACTGAAGTGACGTTAACAGAGCTCGGGCTGTGCCAAGCAGAGAGTCTCAAGTATGATAATACAAAGGCTGTCACGTTTGATATCAAAAGGTATCTTTTTTCCCCACAGGCTGGGTCACAGGAAATGGGAAAGGCCTCATCTACCTCACAGACCCCCAGATTCACTCTCTTACTAGCAAAGATGTTTCCCGCTCCAACTTTGGGAAGAGGGGGATTTACTACTTCTTTAATAATCAGCACACGGAGTGCAACGAGATCTGTCGCCGCCTGTCTCTGACAAGACCCTCAGTAGAGCTGCCAGCATAGACATGCACGGGTCAGTCACGCCAAGGATGACCCATGAGCTGGACGCTGTTTTGTCCTGCACATCTTTAGGCTCAGGATGTCCATCAGCAGCAAAAAGCTGCCTTCATTTCCCGTTCTCCTCTTTCCCCCCAAAGCCCCTGATGTCCATCTGCCCCGAGCGCAAAGGCTGGGGGAGATTTTCTCGGTGATAAAGGGAACACAGCAGCAAAATTCCAAAAAAGATGGGTCCCCAACAGACTTGGCCTTAACAAAACCATTCTCTTTTGTTTCTGCAGCCAACAGAGATTTTTTTAGGCTTTTGTCCCCATGTTTTAGCAGTGCTATTGTTTTCTAGGTGATGTTTGTGCTGAGTTGTTTGGAAAGATGCCCTATCCCTGCACCGACCTATTAGAACTAGGTGTAAAGAGGGAGAAGCAAGAGAAGGGGAAGAAGAAAAAAAAAATTAAATCTCTTTATTATGGTGCATAAACCTTCAGTCTTGGGGAGCTGCGCAGCTGCGCGGGGAGAAAAATGCATTCAAAAATATAATGCGAGTGTGAATAATCCTTTCCCGAGCGCTGCTCGCAGACTGCTCCAGCTTTGTCAGGTGAACTTGAACCGGGCCATCAGATTTGCGGCCGTCCCCATTGCACACTGTCTGTCACCCCGGGGCATTCACCATCTTGCCTGTTGTTAAGAGCCAGCAAACAATCCATCATTGAGCCGGGCAGTCGCCCGCTCACACAACAGTGAAATCGGCATGTGACGGTACACTCGGCCCCAGTGTCTCGCAGATTAAAGTGATACATGAAAACTCACGTGTTACTGGGAAGATTAAGCCCGTTATCTTGTTGTGCAGCCAATAAAGGCCGGCCTTGTCTGCAGCAGTGAGGAAATGCTGGCTTTAACCAAGTGACAAACATAGCTCCGTGCTCCGGCCAGCGAGCGCCGAGCTCCGAGGGGGGAAACAAAGCTAGTTAGCGAGATCCCGGGAATTAATGGGCGGCAGAGATGCTGTGTTAAAACCTCTCTGCAGAGGCTTTCCCTGCTCTATAGAGACAAAACCAAAACAAAACCTCCCGGACAATCCCTGCAGAACAAAGTGTCCTAATGCGCTGCCAGCGGCCGGCCCCGCCGGGTCTGCTCCAACAGCACACGCAACTTCGGGCCCCCTGACAAGCCATGCCTTTTCCAGCTCCTTCCTGTTCAAAGGGAGGAAAGGAAAAGTCACTTAGGTGTGCTCCTCAGTAAAGCCATCCGTATGAAATTCTAATATCTTGCTGTCTTCATAGTGTTTGATTTTAGGAGCTGAATTCTTTTGTTGTTTGTAGCAAACGTTTTGCCATCCCAGTTGAAGGTACGGCTACTCACAGAAAAAAAGTATCTAGGATCAGCCTGTCCAATTCCCTGTTAAAACAGATATGGAATCATATTCCACTGCTCTTACTCTTTACGGGTTTGGGCACAATTTCAGAGGTATCAGGCACTCCGTCTTCATCTGGGAAATCATGGATTAATGTGCCCCATAACCTCATTTGAAGAACTTGGACACACACGTGCCCTCAAACACACAGAGCTTAAATTATTAGTTTATATTTGTGGTATAAATATGGGAATACTGGGGGAAATATATAGCTGACTCTGATGATGGAGAAAGTAATATTTCATCTGGAAGTTTCATCTTAGAGCTACTGACTCAAAAAGTTGCTGTTTTGTTATTTTCTCTGGTTTCGGTATAAAGTAATTTTGACGAACTGAGACTTAGGGGATACTTTTTCTTTCTTGTAATTAAAAATTAATAATTTTTTTGTAATTAGAAATTGAGTGGTTCATACGAAGTCACTTGCTACCAAGGTGCTCTTTGGGCTTGCTGAATTATAGCACACTCCAAATTCCAACTTCATTATTGCTCAGTATGACCGTTAAGGGCCAGTCTCTTCAAAATAAGTGAAACTGTGCCAAGCTGGGACAGTGAAATATTAACTGTAGGGACATAAAGTTTGAGGAAACGTGAAACATTTCCTCCTCTCAGCTAAACTTAAGGACTTGAGCTTATACCCCGCGTAAGTGCTGCAGTAAGTCAGGCACAAAACCATCCTTCCCCTGACAGGACGGTGACATACTTTCTTGTCCTTCGGGGGAGGTATTTGCTTAAGGCGGTTTTCCCCACTTCCCCTTCTGCAGGTATCCATGTGAAAGGCAGAGAGTCTCATTGGCTGTGCACTCATCCATGAAAGTTAGAAAATTTGATATCGAGGGAACAACCGCAGGCTGCAAACCACAGGTAGAATGATTTTCTCACTCTTTTGTCAGTAACTAATGACTCTCGGGAGCACTCTGGGGAATTTCTCCTGGAAAAGATGCAGAGGAGAAGGAGCCCCTCGGTCATCCCAGCAATACAACGCTGAGCCAGGCTTGCCTGCCTCCCTCTCCCGCAGCATCCCAGGCCATTAGGGCCGGCGGAGAGCGGGCGCGAGGTGACCCCTCCAGCTGTGAGGCAGCCCCTGCACGCGAGGCAGCACGTCCCTGCTGCTATAAACCCGGCATCAGCTGCCCCTGGAGCCCAGCTGCTGGATTTAGGCACCGCTCCTTTACCAGACACAGCTATTCATGAGGGGAAAGCCTCACGTCAGCAAGCGCAGAACCACAGCCCGCGCCGCCCGATCTCTTCTGCTTGGAAAGACACGGCAGCAGCACCAGCCATCCCGGCATCTCCTTCCCGCCAGTCAGAATGGGAATATTTGCAGCGAAGGAAAAAAAAATAAAAATTGATAACTGCTGCTGTCACCTGCTGCCCCGAGGGAAGTCCCCACATGGGCACCCGGGTGCCTTCCCCAGCCCTGCAGGGAAACTGGCAGCAGCGTGCAGCTCTCGCCCCTCTCCCGGGAACGACACACGCCACCCTCCTTTTTTCCGCTTGGATGAAATCATCTCCCGTGTCCCTTGGCAGAGCAGGAGCAGATGGGGCTGTTGGCCTCCGCAGCCACCCGCTGCCCTGGCTTGTGTGAGCCCATGGTGCCCTCCAGACACTCCAGCCTACCCACTGTCCCTCTCCAAACAGAACTTAATCCCATTCTCTAATCCCGAACTTCTCTGCCAAGCTGCTTTTTAAGGCGGAGTGTAACTTTCATCACCAAGCTATTAATATTTTGGTTAGTGTAGGTTCTGCTAGGAGAACCGGAGCATGCACAGCTCCGAGGTGGGGGCACGGCTCCACAGAGGCTCACCCAGCATCCTGCTCCATCCAGGGGGTGCCCGGGTGGCACAGCCAGCACCCAGGGGTGCAGGATGCGGGCAGCATCCCCCCAGCAGGCAGCAGGTGCCTCTCCTCCCGCAGCAACAGCCAAGTGAAGCCCAAACTGCCGTGCCGGCTACCGGGGCCGCCGTCCCCTCCGAGCAGGACATCACGTTAATAGAGGTTGATTTGCAAACGGCGTCGCCCCCCCCCCAGTGCCCCCCTTTGCCTGACTCCCGCTTTTCTGCTCAATGGCACAGATGCTGCTTTGTGCTGCCCAGGACCAGGCAGCTATTAGCAGCAAATCCAGCGAGGGAAATTAATGAAGGCGACTACTAATAAAAGACAGCTCAGGACAGCCCGACCAACTTGCTCCGAGCGGTAATTAACTTTTTTTAAAACTCATGAAGGTAAATATGCCGTCAGCTTTGGGCCGGTCTCTCTGCTTTTTAATAAAAGGAGGAGGAGGGGAGGTGAGGGAAAGGGGATGGCTGTGTGTCACAGCCGCCCCAGCACCGTCCCTATTCTCTCCTGGCTGCTGCAAAGTGATCCTCCAAGGATTTTTTTTTTTTTAGCTCAAATCAATTTGAAAGGCTTTGTTATAAATCTGAGCATCACAGGAGTTCTACCTCTCCTTAGTCTGTGTTCTGTACACGAGGGCACAGGGATGAGCAGGCTGCCAGAATGTTGCTGGACCTGCACAGCTGTTGCAGCAGTATAGGCAAAAGGGAGGATGTCCTCATATCCTTATATTGTCAGCTTGTCAGAGCAAAAGAGTCTGTCTCAGACTTTAAAACACAATATTTGGCCCCATAGTAAGACGACAAACTATGCCAGATTACAATAAAAGTTCCACCAGGATTTCTGTTTAAGCTAGGGGACTGATTGTATAGTAGATAGCTGAGATTGTTCTGCCCGTGGGGAACGGGAATTGAAGCCGAGTGGGCCAAATCCACAGGACAAGGGAGAGGAAGGCCAACCTGAGGCACCTGGGGAAGGAAAACTGGATTTGAGATCTGACAGCCAGATGAGGGCTGGGAACTCTCTTTAATGATGGCACTATGTGGAAAGATTTATGCCCAACAAGAAAGTGCAGCGTGCAGCAGCCCTTGGGGTGTGCCTGGGACTGGTTTGGCTTCTCCTCACTGTTCTTATGCCAAGGAGGGGCTGCAAACCCCCCCGGGGGCCTTCATGCTGCCCCTCCAGCTCTGACAGTGTGGAGGAGCTTTTATGCCAAAATACAGTATCCAGAAGGATCATAAACACAGGTTCTAGGGCAGGGGGCTGCCATGGAAACCACCCCCGGGTTCGTCGCATCATCCAAGGAGGCGCTTTTCCTTTTTCCATCTCCTGGTCTGCTTCCAGGTTGGCTGCAACTGGCTCTGGGGTTCTCCCACCACCTCCAGAAATCATTCTTCTGAGAGAAAAGAGAGAAATATAAGGGGGGGAGGGGGGGGGGAAAGAAAGAGAGGAATACACTCGAGTCAAGAGAGAAGAAAGAAATAAACACTTTTGACTGCATTCAAATGAAAAATCGGGATGAGGGTGACTGGGTTAAGTGACAAACACAGTGTTTCCAGCTCACCCTTTGCCAGCACAGCCGTGCTTCCCCCTCTCTGTCTTTCCCCCTTCAGGCCCATCTCCTCTGAGGGCATCTCCAGCCGATCCCAACCTTCCAATGGAGCAGGGAAGGTTTGCCTGGCATGACTCCCACCCCAAACCCCTCTCCAATCTCCCCCTTCATCCTCCAATGCAACATGTGCTTTTTCCCACGGTGGTTCTTGTTGCCACAACCCCAGAGGGATGGGGATGCTCCTGCCAGCAGGGTCTATACCTGGGATGGAGGGAAATCCCTTCAGGATGATGCACCTGGCAAGAAGCAGCATCCCTGACAGAGGACAGCTGGAGGGAGCATCCCTGTGCTGAGCCACCCGGGATGTCCCTCCTGCTCCTTCACGGCTCCACCACCGAGAGGGAAGCGCATCCCATCCATCCTGGCCTTTAGAAGAGCCGAATGCACCTACTCCAGTGCCTCTTAAAAGCGGGATGGAAACCAGGAAGGACAATGAGGCCCGATGAGAAAAGATGGAGAGGGCGAGCCAGTAGCTCAGCTTCTTTTTGGCATTCCTGGAGTTTAATCATTAAAAGAGGTCGTTAAAAGAGAGTGAGAGTGTAAAACTCTCTCTCCCTACGGGCTGCCCCACACACCGCCAGCCCTGTCAAAGGCTCCCTCTTGTTTTGTTCGTCCTGGCCCGTGGCAGATTTGGGGGGGACACAGCTTCATCTTGCTGGCCACATCAAAGCAGTGATTATGCAAATGTTCCCACTTTTTTTTTTTTTTAAGGGAATTATTTATCACACAATAACCCCCCTGCCAGGGGGGGAAACAATAGATCAGGCCAGATAGCGCTGCTCGCCCGAGGCTGCGGGGCCGAGGGACGCCCGCGCGGTTTATTGGCCTAACCTAATTTCACTAATTCTCTTTTCACACATTTTGGGCTTTTTTTTTTTCCCCTCTTTTTCCCCCCCTTCTCCTTTTGCGGACGTCGCTCCGAGGGCCGGGTTTCACGCTCCCAGGATCCGAAGGGCACCGGCCGCGATTCACGCGCTGAGCGTTTTATTTAATTAATACACTCAGGCGCCTCTGCTGGTTTTTAATGATTTCCAGGTGTTTGTACCCAGAAGTCACAAAGTGCTCCCGGGCACACAGGACGATGATTGAAGGGCCTGGGCGGCCTCCAGCATCCCCCTTCATGGTGACATCTCTGCCTGTGTGCTGTGCACACTGAACCGAACCCCCTGGAATTGCCTGGGACTTGGGATTCATCCGTCCCTCAGAGAGGCAGAGAAAGGAAATTCCTCCTCTTTTAAGCCAGGCATTTTTCTCTCAGTAACATTTATTTCCAGCAGCCTTCTAAGCAAAGTCCATTGGCCTGAAAAAGCAGGTAACTCTTCATCCATCCATCCATCCATCCATCCATCCATCCATCCATCCATCCATCCATCCATCCATCCAATCCATGTTTGCTGTCAGCATCTTCTGCACCAAGAGGCAAAGGTAAGCGATCTGCAAACTTCAACTTCCACTGAACTTAAATAATTATATATATCTCTGTGCATGTATACGTATGCACCCATATATAATGTGTTTAATGCAGGTTCCTGAAGGAGCTGTTGCCCTTGGAGCTGGTGCAAGTGGCATCAGCTCCCACTGGACCCTGGTTTCACCAGAGACAAGGACAGGCCCAATCCCGGAATTCCCAGCCACTGTCACATAAAGCAGAGGAAGCAACAACCCCAAAGTTACGAAAATTAGAGCTTTTTATTTATATTTTATCACAAGGACAATCCCTTTGCTCTTCAGCTGTAAATACATACTAGAATAAACTCTGTAAATTATACAAAAAAATACATATTTTCCATGAAATCTGTCTTTATAATAAATAAATGTGAACACGTGTGTGGCTGATCGCTGTAATGTTCCGTGTCTGTTGAGGTTTTCAGTCTGTTGATTTATTTTTAATCTCCTGAAAGAAGGGGGGAGTTCCTCGTCCCCTAAAGGTCGAAATAAATAATGTATGAGGAGATCCTTCCCCATTCCCCCCCTCCCGATATTTTTTCCCTTTTGATAGAGAGTTCAGCCTAAATTTCCACGCTTGCATTCAGCCCTCACAAAGCCTACAAATTATACAATGACTTCTAACCTGGACCCCTAACAAAACAATTTACGTTTTTTT
>VXBA01001039.1:954835-976809 GCA_013399895.1 Serilophus lunatus | reverse complement strand
AATGAGGGGAAGGGGAGGGGGGGGGGTCTCGAGGCGAGGGCGGCCAATGCCCGCGCCCCGCTCGCCACGCGCGCGCCCGGCTCCCTCTGCAGCCGCTTCACTCGGGAGCGCTGGAAAGGGGTGGGATGAGCGCTCCCCTTTCCCCCCCCTCTCCCGCCGTCGTTCCAGGGGAGGTTTTTGCCTTCTGGGGAGACGCGGTGCTGTGGTTAAAGGTGCACAGACCGTACGCGGCTTGCTGCGGAGATAAGATGGTATCGGGCTGCCCCGGGATGCGGCGGCTCGGTGCTGTCAAATCCAACTAACAGACACGACACAGCCTGGAGAAGAATTTTTTTCAAAAAAACCCAAAACGGATCAACTTCTCAGCCCTCTAGGAAAACGTTCATTCCTCTCACCCTTCCTCTGTTCCAGCCTCCTCTCTAGGGCAGAAAGCCCCAAAGAATGGCAGAGCCTGGTGACATTCCCGTGGGGTCTACGGACTGGCTCTGTCCTAAAGACCCACGGGAGGAATGGTTTGGAAGGGACTTTAAAGATCATCTTGTTCCAACCCTCCTGCCACGGGCAGGGACACCTTCCACTATCTCAGGTTGCTCCAGCCTAGCCTTGGACACTTCCAGGGATGGAGCAGCCACAGCTTCTCCGGGCAACCTGTCCTAGTGCCTCCACACCCTCGCAGAGGAGAACTTCTTCCCAATATCCAATCTAACCCTGCTCTCTGTCAGTATGAAGCTGCTCCTCCTTGTCAGAGAAATGATGGTGAGGACATACAAAACGAAAACCCCAGCACACTGTGTGGAAATGCCAGCTCTGAGGCGCTTTGGGAGGAGTTGGGCTTTGGAACATGATTTAATTTGCAACTGGTAGAAAAGCCCAAAATAGGTGAAAGAGCCAAAATCTCCACAAACATGTCTCTGAGCACACCACAAACTTGCATGCAAGTCAGTCCCTCATGCTTGCTGCCCACTGAGTCGGTGGCCCCTGTGTCACTCCCTGCGGGAGGCGATGGCAGCCAGGCAGCTGCCTCAATTAGAGCATCTCCCTGACTCTATGAGACATTTTAATGCTCCCTTTGCCTCCTGGTGAAAAACTGGAGGCCCTCGGGTCCCCTTGGCATCCCAGGAGAGTGACACAAAAGGACTTTATTTCTTTCTCAGCAGTTTACAGTGCAAAGCAGAGTCACCTGTGACAGGGCCAGCACGTCCCTCTGTCACCAAGATTTCTGTCCCTCCGTCACCAATGGAGAGGTGAGGCAGAGGTGGTGCTGGGGGTGCATAACCCGTTGTGGTGCCTCTTTGGGATTCAGCCCAATTCCTAGTGCCAGTCCCATGGATGCAGCAGTTTTCTGCTCAGGACTGAGCACAAGGTGATGCCGAGTCCTCACAACCCTCTGGAGTCTCTTGTGTGGTCCGAGGGCTGAGCGAGGGCCGAGCTGCTCGGCTGAGAGCAGCGGAGAGAGAGGGGCAGCGGGGGGAGAGGGAGCAGGAATGCTGCTGCCGCTGCTGCCCACCGCCTGAACTGTCCTCCAAGGGTCAAACTGTTCAACTCCAGCCCCTTCGCCAGACTCAATCCTACTTTAGGGGAACAAAAGCCCAAAGTAGGTGACGATCAAGAAATGGGAGCACAATGATTTAAGCTTATCACACAGCCCAGAAATAAAGGATGCTGAGCTCGTGTGGGGGAGAGGGGGAGACCTTCAGAAAGGCTTTGTTTGCTGTAAGAAGATTGAACTCTGAGGTGACCCCATAGCCCTAAAAGTTTAGGGTCTGTGTTGCTGAGAGACCTTTGGGCACAGCCCATCCACACGTCGACCTCACAAGTAGAGAGCCGGCGTTAATGGCCGGCCGGCCCCAGGTGAATGGGGGCGCAGCATCCCGGGGTGTAGGGGGACAAAGCTGCGGGAACAGGGGGGCCTGACCCCTCTCAGCTCTGCCTTCCCCACACTCACCCAGCCTGCGGTGTCCTAAGAGTGTCCTAAGGGTTTTGGGGTACCATGGCTGCCCACAACAGGGTACCCCGAGTCCTGGGGTGCCCAGCCTTACGGCAGCACCCACAGACCCTGCGAGTGGGATGGTTCTGTTCCTAAAAGGAGGGGACAGAATGTGTCCCCACCCAGCAGAGTACTGGGATGCTCGGCAAAGTGGGGAAATCAGATATGCTGTGGTGTCTGCCCCCCACAGCCCGATCCAGGTCCTTCTGGAATCCTGTGCACACATTGCAGTGAAAAGTACCACAGGGAGGGATAGGATGAAGACTGGCTGCCCCCCCAAATCCCAGGCTGCACCGGCACATTCGGGGTTAGTTTTGGGATCAAAGCGAGGAGGGGTTCCCCCATAAGCACTGCCCTGGCATCTTTTCCTGGCTCCCCCACGCCCGGGCAGACGAGCCCCTCGTCAGGGGCCGATTGTTCCTGGCAGATTTGCATGGCAGGTGCAGGCCTGCGGAGCGATTTCGCTGTCCTGGGTCCCTCCCCAAGAGGGTTTGCCTCCCCCCCCGCTTGTGAAAAAAGGCCGCCGGTGCCTTCCTTTCCCATGAAGAAGAGAAGAAGCTTGAGGATCGCGTGAACACGCTTCAGTTTTCTTATTCTTTTCTATAGATGTGGGGAAAAGAACAGCCGATTGTGTGAAAAACCCAGTGCCTGCAAAAAGGGACATTGGCCATCCAGGCGAAGGTGCGCAAGGGAGAGCACTAATCGCTGAACCAGGAGACAAATACGATTACCAGCTCCGAGCCTTGAGTCAGAAAGTCTCATAGACTTTAAGATGTTAATCCCCAACATAATCCTTCCTTTGGCGTGTAGGAATAGTGCAGCCACAAGAGTTGTTTTGTTATTTATATTGGCGTTTAATAAAACTCAGCCAGTGGTGAATGGGCTGCCCACTCTCCAATGGTAATTAATTCCCTATTTCAGTGACCCAATTGTGCTGGGATAGAGCAGTGGGACAGTCCCACTGCCCCAACCCGCCTTTGTGCAGCTACACGGCTCTCGTGCTTCAACAGCTATGGAAACTCATTCTTTTGATGTCATTCAATGAGTTTTCCTTGGGCATCTTCTAAACTTCAAGGACCCTTTTCTTTCTCGAACGCCTGAAAAGCAGGACTAGCTTGACCACCTCTGTAGAATTTAATGATTTGGTGAAAGGGCCTTTTTTTGGGGGGGTTTGTGTAAGGAAAGAGAGAAAGAAAATTTGGCAGGCTGGCTATCCAACAGGGGGGCTATCCAAACTTGGGTGTGCTGAACTCATTCAGCTCCTAATTTATACAGGTCTTAAAAGCCACTCTTCCTTCCTCAAAATACTCGGGGGCTTCTCTTAGTCAAGGCCTTCCTGCAAGGGATTTGCAGTAACTCTGGTTTACGGAGGTGAGTAAAGACGCAACAATTGGTGTTTGAAGAAGGCATTCCCATCCAAAAACGTCTGGATTTTTTTTTGCCCAGAAAAGGGAAAAATAGTGGACACATGGAATGGGTTACAAAGCGTGTCTGTGGGTTTGTACTTTTTGGCTGTGTGGTGAGGTGGCTTGAAGGAGTGTGTGAAGTGAACACTTGAAGACCACGGAGTTATCCTGCAGAGCCGCCCTCGTCCAGGCAGCCTCTTCTATGTCTTTATACACACTTCCAAAAAAAAACCCAAAAAAAACCCCCCAAAAAAAACCCTTCGCAAGTCACAAACAATTCAGGATTCAACTAAGAAAACACAGAGTGAACCATATGGCCGGGGTGGCTCGAGTTGGCTGCATTTTCCCTCAGACAAAGAAGGGATTGAGAGTTGAAGGAAAGGAGAAAAAAACCCAACTTTCCGGCTGATGAAGCTGTTGTCTGGAGGCAATGATCCCAAATCTCAAGGCTTTATTCCAGGCTCCGACTGAGACGTGATATGTCATATGATTAGCATCTTTCATATTTACAAGAGTAGTGCGGGCTGCCAGTCTTTAGAGAAAGGCGAGAGAAAGAAGGGGCATATGCTGAAATGGATTTAGCATTTGAAAGAGAGAAAAGAGAGCGGATAAATACACTTAAACGAGGATTTAGTTTTACTCCCGTTGAGTTCTAATGGCTTGTTGATTGAGATTTTAGGGAGCCGGGACAGAGGTGTCGGCGGCGGCGGCGGCGGGAGGGCTGAGGGGGGCGAGGTCACCGGGATCGGGAAAATGGGGCAAAAACGTGGAATCCTCGGCACCTGTCAGCGGGGACGGCACCCGCCGCCACAGGAGGGTGCTCGTAACCCCGCGCAAACCTGCGCCGTGGGCGCTGCCAGGGATGGGGGCGGCCGCAGCTTCTCTGGGCGGGCTGTGCCCAGGTATTCCCAGATATTTGGGAAGGGTTTCTTCCCAAATATCCAGTTTAAATGCGCCTGCTGCCATGTGAAGCCATCCGCCCTTGCCCTGGCAGTCCACGCCCTCGGGTGCCCTAAGGTTTTCCCCAGAGCTGGGAAAGGGACCTTCCTGGATGTGACCTACCCGTAAATATGCAAGGTGACAGAACTGTTCTGAAATACCGTGGCATTTTATCTGAAGAATAATGAACTAACAGCATTACAATCAGATACTTTGTGAACATAAAAGGATTTCACTTTCCAAAGAGATAAAGTCACTTTATTTTCGGTTATCAAGCAAATAAAGCCACTTTATTCAGCTTTGGCCATATAAACACAGGGCCAAACACAAGTGTCAGTACATGAGATACCAACAGACACGTACCACATTAAATAAATGTTAGGTTAGAAATAGCTCTGATAATTTGTATGGACAAACAGCATTTTGTTCATAAAACATTTTATTTTTCCTTTTTCTTACTCTGTTGCTCTTCCTTCCATTTTTCCAAGTAACACTTCAGAATGTCGTTCAGCTGCTGCTCGCACTGGCTTGCATTTTGTAATCCATTTTCCCATCCTAAAAACAGCAATAAACATGGAAATTATATCTGTCTTCACAGCATCCATCATGGAATTCGCCCCTGGCAATGCCAACATCTATTTCCCCAAGAGTATCCACTGGCTGTGATATTCCTGCTTGGAAAATGGTTCCTCAGAGTCCAATCAGGAACAAGATGCTTTCTTTGATGCCAAAGTCCCACGAATAAAAAAGGACTCTTTGAATATAAAACCAGTTTTCAGGTAAGGCTGCAAATGTGCAACTTGAATTTTCCGGCAATATATTGTATTTTGTTTGTAATAAATACAAAAAATTAGATTTTATATGGAATAAATGTACTGGTTTACATAGCATGCATACCTATACTTCATGTGTTATTATACAGTATATACACACACACACTAAAAGTGTATTATGCATAATTTGAGTAAAGAAGACGGGCCACACGGTTTCAAAAACCCTGAAAAAGACAATATTACCTTTGCAGTGGTGAATTACTCTTCCCCAGAGCCTGTTCCTGCTTAAACAGGCCAGGTTTCCCACAAGGAGCAGGTGCCTCTTTGCCCTGGTTAGAGCCACATTCATCCTCTTCTCTGAGTCTATGAAGCCAAACTGCCTCGTCCTGACACAGGACAAGACAATGATTTCCTTCTCTGCTCCTTGGAAGGCATCCACAGTGGACACCTGCACAGGCCTCACTGCAAAAGCCTCGGAGTGAACCCCACTGAGTAAACTCTGGATCTGGGGGCAACAAAAACAGGGAAGGGTGGTGAGTTTGGCTGCTTGCAATCAAGCACTTGGCTTGAGAGAGCACCCAAACAATCTGAGCCTACACGAGGTGTTAACCGAGTGCAATGCGGAAGGAAAAATTGAAAATATATTTTTTAATCATGCATTTGAATTAAAATATTTTTATTCATTTCTGACTAAAATTTTTTAATAATGAAGGGAAATTATGGTAAACTCTACTTCTCACTTTTAGGTGAGTCTTCCTAGCTGAAATGAAACCTTGTGTTCAGAACAAATGCCTCTAAGTAAAACTGCTTTTCTGTCGACCCACTGCACAAACCTTATACATCTGAGATTTATAAAGTGTGATCACACCGATTGCAGCTCCTTCTATTCCACTGGCAATCAGAGACTGGATGAGCTTGACTGTAAAATGAGCTTCTGCCATGTTATAAAAGCTGTTGTCTCTTTCGACCTGGAAAGAGGGAGAAGCATTTCCAAATCAGCTCTACCAGACAGAATGGCAAAGGAAACGGAACGGGGGGAAAATGACAATACTGGCTTTGTTTATGTAAGAAATACAGGTAAGAAACGTTTGAGAACTTACTTGCTCCGTGCCATTGACACTATAAAAACACAGTGTTGGAAGCCAGTCCAGTAAAGGAGTTCTGTCCTCCTGGGAAATGCCATCCCTGAGGTTCCCTGCATAGAACAGCTCATTGGCGATGGCACTGAGGGCGGGGTGACAGCGGTACTGAGTCCGGAGGAGGATTGCCTGATGTCCCTGAAGGGTTAGGACACAAAAAGTGTGACTGGGAAGTGTTCAGGGCCAGGCTGGATGGAGCTCTGAACATCCAATTCGAGAGGGAGCTGTTGCTGCCTACAGCAGAGGAGTTGGAACTGGGTGATCTTTAAGGTGCTTCCAGCCCAAACCACTCTGTGGTTTTATGGCATTTTGCTGTGTTGACAGGCTGATCCTCTGACATCTAAACCAGAATTCTCCTAGGGACTTCAGTGGACCTGCAATTCCAGGCTCCACCTTTTCCAGAGGGGTGGTTGGCAGGACCTACCATCAGGCACAGCCGGTCAAAAAGAGTCTGCTCCAACCCCTGCTCGTGGACACTCTCAGAGCCTTGAATAGTTGGTGGTAGTTGCTTGGGGTCTCCAACAAGGACAAGCTTCTCACACTGAAACCTGAAGGAGAATGTGAAAAAACAAGGACAAAAAGTTCTTCAAAAGGGTGTTAAACTGTTCATAACCAAAGTGTGTGTGCTGTGCTTTTATGGCACGTTGCTTTGCATCAGCCTCCCTTCTCCATCTTGCCACAGTTTCATATAAACACCCAAAGGCAGGCCTTGATTTAAAATTACTAAGAGGCATCTCAGGGTTCGTGTGCTTAAAAAGATGTGGAGGTTGGCACCTCTGGGAGGTTGTGTCACTGCCAGGCAAGTTATTCCCCTGCTGGAGTACCAAAGGAAGGCTGTACCTGGCGATGGGAAGGAGAGAAGCAGGTTCAGTCATCTGACTGCACTCGTCCAGCATCACCACAGGAAACCTGAGAGAGTTCAGGCAAGGGAAGGGGCAGGCAGCACAGGTCACTCCAACCACTTTCACCTTTTAGTAGCGAGGGGAAAAAGGGGAGACAAACAGTGAACATCATTTCATTGTTAACCTCTGTGCTGTACAGAACTACAGCAGTAGAATACACCTAAATTTAGTTTCAGTTGCTCTACTATATGCTATCTCACCAAACTGCTAAAATCTGCTTTGTTACAGTTGCTTTACAACAAGCTGGGACTTTTTGAGTCTAGGACTGAGGAGACTAACTGGAAAGACCAGGAATTGAGATTTTTCTACACAGTACTAATCCTAAAAGGTAATGCTTTGATGAAGAGTTGCTTAAAATATATTGGAAATCTCCTTGGTGGCTGGTGCACAACTCCAGGATGGATTTAGCTCAGTCTTTACCTTTTTACCTTTGTGACTATATAAACTTTCTTTTCAAAGTGACAGTGCAGACTAGCTGTGCTCAAAAATTTTTCTCTACTCACCTTGCAAACTAGATTAGTAATATTAAATCAAATTGAAATCAAGCTCAGAAAGGATTTCTGTCCCATATTACTAGAAAAGAACTGCAAGTTCAACTCAGAGAAGTCCTCCACAGGTAAGAAACCATGGAATCAAACCTAACATTCACTATTTCTCAAAACCAGGAGCTTGGCAGGTGTGAAAGGGGATTCCCAGTTTCCATTTGCTGGGTTTTGAGGATAGGACACAACAAATCCCCTCTTGCCCATCCCATCTCTGTGACTGTACCTGTTGCAGGATACTTTTGTTGGTCCCCAGTTTGTGTTGCTCAATACTCTTCCTGACATAGATCTTTTCAGCTGGAGTCAAATCTTCTTTCATGAGAGCAAGCAGCTCTTTCAGCTGCTCGTTTTCATTTCCTGACCCTGCATGTAAACTTCCAAAAACATTTCGTAACAGTGGCTGAAAATAACAGTGCTTAGAAAAAATATGGAAGAATAGAAAAATAATCATACTTTGCATGTAACAGTACTTCAAAACAGTGTACTAACCTATCCCAAATTGCTTCAGATCCCATAAGGAACAAGTTTCTTACCTATGGGGAAGAATTGCTTTGGTGATTTTCCTAATACTTCCCACTCTGATAAAATCCTCAAATCCAAGATCGAGCAGGCTTTAAAGAAAAAGAGAGAAATGAAAAAAATATATAGAAATAAAAAAAAATTTGCAAAGCTTTAAAAGTGGTTTTAAATAAAAGACACATCAGAACACTGAACAGGAACTCCTGAAGTTAACCAGATGAAGTAACTCAGGCCACAGTCTTTTAACACCAACACATTTATCTTTACCATGTAAGTGCACTATTATTTTTGGAAGAAGAGCCTCAGTAACCCACCCCAGCAGTATCCTGTCCACAGCAACGTTGGTGGAAGAAGCAATCAGAAGCTTCCATGGAGTTGGCCTTGGACCCTCTGTGGCTTCGCTGCTTTCAAAGAGCTGTACCAGGAACAAGATCACCACAGACAGCAGGTAGCTCTTGCCTGCTCCAAAAACACCTGGCATTTTGGAAGAAAAAGCCAAAGTTACAGTGAAAATTTCCTAGAAAGTGCCATTCTCATCAGTTGTTATAACCTCAGTTATGTTGTGGTTCTCGTGAAAATATTCCTTCAGCAGCTCCAAGTATCCAGGGGCAACCACTTACTTCACATTTAGCATTTACTGCCTGAATTAAAAAATAGAGAAGAGGGCAGGCTAAAGTATTTTTCCCAAATTTTCTAACTCAATCACTGCATTACTTGTTAAGGAGTCCCATCAATACATTAAATGATACAAGTACCTGCATGAACATCCCTCATGCCATGTCCTCAGGTACAGAAAAAGGAATTTAGGAGATTATTTTTTTGAAATGACAAATAACTGAATTCAGACAATTCAAGCACAGTGGGAATATCATTATTGTCAATGTATTTACTTTGACAGGATTTGAAAACTTAAGTTTATGGCAGCTGCTTTTCAATTCTGATTTAAAAAGATATCTTTGAACTGAGATGTTACTAGCTTTTTATAAATGTTCAAAAGGGATAAAACAGATAGAAGGAAGTATAAACCATCAAGGAATAATGTGTAATAGAAATGATATGATAATTTAGCAAAGTTGGTACATGACAAAAAGTGTTTTTAATATGAAAAGAAAGAAGCAGAAGACAGTAAATAACTCTGATTCTGTGCATAGATATTTCCAGGAAAAAAACTTAATACTTCTGTGAAATCCTGCAAAAGGCAGAATGCAAATCCAAGGATGAAAAGCTTTGTGCTCACAGAATGGAGGTGACAATGTCAGGGTCATTATCAGAGGGGCCTCATCCAGGAGTGAATTTTCAGGGAATCCATGAAGTAGGTGAGGACAGCAGCATTTCAACACACTGGGGATGTTTATCCAAGCTCATCTTTTGGGCTACAATTACCTGGACTATCCCCTTAAGTCTCCCTGGCATTGTAAATACATGACGAAGGAAACCAGTCTGCTGTTTGATCACTAACACTGGCCTTTCAAATTAATCAGCAGAGATTTTTGCAGAGATACAAAAGCAGCAAATTTCCCAACCCTTTGCTCCATACCACGTATGATTGTGATGGGGAAGCTCTGAAGTTCTTCCTCTGGTTTGGAATCTCCACACGAGGTCATCATCTGAGCTACGCGGAGCAGTGACATCGCTTGGTCTGGGTTCAGGGAGAACCTTTGGATCATCTCCTTGGCCACTCCCATTGCCACTTCAGAGCTGACAGGGCCACACACCATTGAGGGTTTCAGGCTCATGGCAGGTGGGACAAATTTTCTTTTGTTGGCTCTTTTAGCAGCGTTTTCAGAATGAAAATTCCTAAGAAAAATACAGCAGTCGAAAATTGTGATGTGATTTGTATCTCCTGGTTCTGATGTTCTTAGTGACCCAACACTGAACTGCTGAGGTCTCAGTATCACTGAACAGTGACTTACATTTTGAGTAGGTATGGGATCAGTGGCAGTGTAGATGGATTGAAGTGCTCCTCCATATTTCTTAAGGATGCCAGCTCCCCACTGGCATTACAAACCAGCAAAGCATGAACACACACTGAAAAGGCCACAGAAAAAGTAAAATCAGGAAGAAATTATGTGAGCCAAAATTTCAAATCAGCTAAATAAATGAATAATAAAATGCCAAAAGATTAATTAACCAACTTGCTCTCTTTCATTTACAAAACAAAACCCCAAACCAGAACAACCCTGAAACTTTAGCTCAATTCAACAGCAAAAACAAGAAACTTGCAAAATCACAGATTTATGACATGGCTTTTTATAGAAATATGTCTGCCCTATAGTGAGTTGTTGGGGGCTTCTATATTTTGTTTTTCAAGGACAGTAACAACATACTCCTGCTACTTACACTCTGATAGTCAATTTGCATTCTATGTTATTTACTAAGTTATTTATGTCATCCTCATTTCTTCCTCATCCATTTAGAATTTACCAACTACTTTCCAGGCTTAATTGCATTAAGCATTGTATTCAAATTATATATTGAAACATATAAGGAAAAAAACACTGTAAGTTAAATCACACGTGAGATTTAAGAAATTCTCATCTCATCCCTTCATTGCTGGCTGGATTTTCCTTGGTTATTTCCCACAATTTTGACTTATTTGGTGTGGAACTCACTGTTTGATCTCCAGTTTGAGGGACTGTAGCCTTTCAGTGGCAGCAATTCTATCTCATTGTTGGAAGATGGTCCAAAGAAAGCACTGCTTGCAATGAAAGTATCAATGGGCTCAAAGTTCAGAGTCTTTGAAACAACCCAAATATCATCTGTCAAAAAAACCCCAAAAACCAGAGTTCTCATAAGCTGTTTCTACTGCCACCTTTTAAAACTGATGTTTCAGGTGTGCTTACCTTTGCTGTAGAGAGAAGAATGCTCCTTCCTGCTGAGTTTAAGGTATAATTTGGGTTTGGAATCACCATCGAAGCTGGCAGGTGTATTCATGAATTTCTTGAACTTACTGTGCCGCTGTGTTTGAATTTCAAAGGCTTTCCTGTGAAATTGTAGGTTTAAGAATGTAATAAGTTGGCACATTTTGGATTCAGCAGCTAAAATAAGAAAGCTCCATGGGTTGGCTCAGATTTTATAGACTGTGGTGCTTCTTCATCATGTTGTATTACCAAATATTAAATATATTATCTTGACAGCAAAGTATTTCCTACATTCAGTCATAATTGTTTCCTCTGTGGTTAAACAGCACAGAATAGCCCTTGATACAACTTCTAATGCCAAAATTATAATAATGAAGAGAATAAACCAGATTCTCTTACTAAAGATTACACCAGGAAGAATTCAAATGTAAAAATTGTAAGGGATTTCACTAAGCAATTGATCAAATTGGTGGTTAGCAGGTTTGACTCCTGCTGAAAAGAAATGCCATTGCTATAAATATTCTTTCACCAATTTGGCTCTTACATGTCTTCACAGAACTGTAGCCTCTAACAAACAGTGAAAACGAGTTAAATGTTGCTGAAATGCTGAGCTACTGGAATATTTATAAACCCTGAATTCACACAGCATTTGGTGAAAGTGCACAGGGTTTCAAGAATACCTCACCAAGAGCTGGCATTCCTCATACACAGCAATCTTTTGGCTTCTGAGGTATGTCCCAATACTTTTTATGTCATGCAGCACTGCACTGGGCCTGGATTTCGTCTGTGTGGGGTTCACATCTTCTATCCACTTGAAAAAGGAGCACTGCTCAGCTTTTGGGGCATCACAGGCATAGAACAAACGGCCCTGGAAGGGAGAAGGGAAGAAAAAAAAGACCATGAGCACTCAGACAGGCAAGAAAAAAAAATACATCAATGGACCAACACTTTCACCCAAACCCTGTAAAACACAAGGAGTACACAGCACCTTGTTTTGACCTTCTTTTTTAACCATAACAAGCTTAGCAGGGTGCATGTGGTTGCAGAGTGGAACGCAGCCTCCCTGGCTCTGGCTTTGCCCATCTTTCACTGGAGTGTAAAATGATATATCCACTTTGGAGAGAGCACTGTGCAACCTCTGTGACAGCTCAAACAGCATTATGTTCAGTTGCTCTTGGTACAGAAAGGAGAATAGAAGAATAGTTAGTGCAGCCTTAAAGTGCCTACACAAGTATGCAATGTGCAAACAAATGGAATTTCATTTGAAGCTTTCAAATCTAAAGCAAAATATTTAATCTGATTCCTAGAAGAAACCATGTGACCTGCCAAACTCATGCACTGCAGGAAAAAAAAGAAAAGCTTAGGAATTTTAAGACTGGTGAACAGGCACAAGGTGACATAGTTGAGCAAGAGTGCACTGATCTTTTGGTTTGTCTTTTCAGTTTTGGGCATAGACTGAACATATTTCAGTATATCTATAAAAAAATCAAACACACCCAGTTTTGTAATAGGTGATGTTGAGGATTTCTCTGCCTTTTATCCTGCTCTGTGTTTAAAAATGACAGCATTTTACAAAGCACAGTGTCAGGCTTACCAGTCAGAGCAGCTTTAAAAATCTGTTTGTAGTGAATATGAGACTGAAACACAGCTGGGATGGAAATCTTTCTTTTAGGAAGATTAGCATGTTTCACTTTATCCACGTTAGGAAAACACAACTCAGAAATTGTTATGTCCTAAAAAAAACTCAGAAAAAGAAACCATTAAAACTTGCAAGACCCTGGAATGAAACAAATTTTGCAAAATTGTAAAAATACATATCCCTGGAGTTTGGGCTGCCATTTAGGATGCACCATGAGGTTAAAATTTGCCCCTTGACAAACAGCCTGCATTTATCATGACACTGATAATACTTCCCAAGGCTTTAGAGTAAATTATGTAATCCAAAATCACGTATTTCAGGAGGGGAAAGGCACACACAAACACCATTTTAACCCCATTTTTGCACAGAAGTAAATTGATCAAATGAAAATATAGTAAAGATAGGACAAAGCTAGGGAGGGCAGAACCACATATTTATATGTGTATACATTATTTGAGTGCTTATTCAGTGCCATACCTTACATTTCCACAATTTGAAATAAAACTTAATATCTTAAGGTCAGATACTACACCTTTGAAGCAAATAGAGGTGTTCATTAAAATTATGCTGATACCACCATTAAGAAAAACCCTTGATGCAAACATATTCCTACCAACTATAGATGACAAAACAGCCCAACAGGTTTTATTCCATCTCCCTGCCATCAGCACCCTGATTAAAAACCTCAACCTGGCACTGTGTGTGCCAAGGAATTACCTCTACAAGGGATTAAACACAGCACTTAAAAAACACACAAGAGCAGCTGCTGCTCTGCAGCCCAGACCCTCTAGTGCTCCTCTGTGGGCAGAAACGTTCCATCCAGTTGTACTGACAATGTCTTGCAGGAGATCAGGTAAATGCAGTTACTTTGCCCAGGAAAAAACCCCAAGTGTTTCTCCCACTTATGGCTGTATTTGCTTGAACAGTTACACACCTGGCCCTCTCCTGTTCCAGGGTGGCAGCTCAGGTGACTCAACACCTTTTGTGTCTCCGCAGCCAAAGGTGTCTGACTTAAGTGCAGGGAAAGTAACTTCCCCTCTGAAATCCAATCTGGGTGGCTGCTGTTTGCACAGCATTCCCCAGAGGAGCTCCTGGCAGAGCCTGGAGCACTTTGGTTCCCAGCTCCAGTGCTCTCTCCGGTGTCACCCAGTGGCATTCCAAGGATGCTCTGGGCACAGATGTCATCCATCTCTTCCCTGTCCTCGCTGTTTTGAGGGATCAAGTCACAGTGAGCACTGTTTTGATACTTCAGCCACTTGCTTTGTCTGTATTGGGAAGTCACGTTAGGGAGCAGCGGTTGTACGGATTGCCTTTGTCCGTGTTCCGTGTGCTCCCCAAACACAGAGGTTTCATAATTCCTGTCCCCAGGGCCAGGAGCACTCCTAGGAAATACCACTGGCTCGTTGCATAAATTGCCTCCTGAAGAGCCCAAAGGCTGCTGGACCTTGCTGTCAGTGGGAGGGAACACGTCAGGAATCTCCTGGGGGGCAGGAAGGGTGACAAACGGAGTCCGTGTTTTAATTGTGGGTTTGAACCTTGGGAGGCTGCCTTCCTCTGGAGAGCTGGATCCCTCTGGTGCTGAAAGGCAAATACATCTTACAAGCAACTTGCAGCACTTAGGGGTGGCACTTGAGATGTATAGAGAGACAAGGAAAGAATTCCAAGTTGTTCCTTTTACATCCTGGCTTTTAACTGGGAAGCTGTCTGGATCATGCCCATGCAGTACCACGCCGGATTTCCATACACTTGATTGATTTTGTGTGATTCTTTTAATGAATTTGAATTCTTTTAAATCCCTATATCCAGAACACATTACATAGCCACTCTACTTGTATAAAACACAATTATTTAAACACTACTGTGGTTTGGAGGTTATCAGTCTGATAGTCTTGGAAGGCCACTGACAGCTGCCAACTGGAAAACAACCATCTTAACACTTGCTCCTTTTCCCACAAAGGTCACCCCAAAACTGTGAATTAATATGAAGCAATGGAGATAAATAAGATTATAGTACCAAAAAGCATCCTTTTGACTAAATTAATTCTCAATAGTGACACTCATTGGTAGGTGTCAACTGGAAGTGGGTCAGAGAACAGCTGAGTATGGAAGAAAACTAGAAGCATGTAAACAAACACAAATATGACTTAGAAGCTTAGCCTGCAGCCTAGCTGTTTCTTCTCTATAAAACTACATCACTCTACTGAAGTCCTTTTCAGGAGAATATAATTGTCAAAGCAACTGACTACAATAGTACAACTCACTGTGCTTCAAAAATTCTCAAGAGATTTTTCCAGCTAAAACACTGTAAAGGGCAATTACAAACTGTAATTTCTTACTGAAAAAAAAATCTGGAAGTTCTGGTTTGCTTGGTAAGATCCCACGTATCAGGGGCTCCCTGATGTCTCCAATAGTTTCCTCATTTCCTGAAGCTGGAGAAATTGCAGAGTCTGGATCAAATGAGGAAGCAAGTTCTGATGAAATCTACAGATGAGGAATTAAGATGTCAAATGAATAACTGGAGGGGAAAAAAGGATTATACCTTTTATCACTCTCTCTCTCTCATCATTCTAAAAAACTGAATGTCTCTCAGATTTGAGATAAAAGAGCTTCAAAAATAACCAATTGCCATGGACACACAGGAAATAAAGCCAAAAATCTATGGAAGAGACAGTCAGTCCACACCTTGCCAGGTTCCCAGGAAGTCCACTGTGCTTGTCTCAGGTCAGAAGGCGAGGGTGAGCCTGACATTGTCCAAGCTGGCACTTCAGGATACACATGCAATGCCAATGCTAGGAAAAACACGTGAAGGACACAAGTCATGCAGGAATTTTGAGGGGAATTGCTGCCTTTTAACTTTGACTTCCACTTACAGGACTGGTTTATTCTCGACTCTTCAATAACATCAGATTTCACTTGAAAATTCCCTTCTCTCATAACACCAATATCATCCTCATGGAGACTTCTGGAACCTGGAGACTTTAAAAAAAAAAAAAAAAAAAAAAGTATGAGCAAAAATTTGACTGAAATTAAACTGTCCATCTTCTGTTTTCCAAAGTCAAACTGACCAGAGAAATAAAAACCAACTTAATGTTTTACCTGTCTGAAGTCAGAAAGGCCATAACTGCTTGAAAACAGGGGTGAGAAAAATGTCTCAGCTGCAAAGTCCATGTTTTCTGGGTCCTGCTGCCATCCTAGCTGGGAGCAGGGAGCTCTCAGCATGACCTCACTAGCTGCTGATCCCTTTACTTGGTGCCCTTGAAATGCAACAGGCTACACAATATATTGGAATTATCACCAACTGGAAATGGACACTGCTCTGGAACTACCTACAGTCATTAAAGTCACTTTTCATGCACACTACAAAAATAAAACTGCAGAAGAGAAACAAAAAATGTCTGTTTTTTTTCCTTGCAATTTACATTTAAAGTTCTCCCTGCAAAACTTCCCACAGAGAAATGTACTAAAAAATTATGAGACTGGTTAAAATTTTATTAGGACTTACTGTAATACATTACAGAGATAGTAAACCAGTTAATTGAAATTTAAGAAACCCTTCGTTACGCTTTGGTTGCACAGGAATTGTACCTTTGGTTGGCAGTCAGGTGTCCCAGGGGCTCTTTGGGCTGCTGCTATGGGTAGAATATATGGCTCTGTCTTCTGTAATAAATCATCCACATGATTGGGCTGCATAGAAAAGTGTCAAAACCTGATCAGTCTAACAATTTAATGACCACTTATAGTGAAAATCTAACTTAAGAAATCTCTTGTATTTACACAGAAGAAGCATGTTCAATTACAGCCTTTTTATTTGGAAGCCAGGACAATCCATGAGAGGATAAAAGATGTTTGCCTAAAATCTTTCTTTAAGCTTTGGATGGATTGAAAGAAAAAGACTTTTAACAGCACTAGACAAAAATCAATGTGAAGTATCAAACACAAACAGATTTCCCAGCATATTTCAACCCAAATGCTAAAATTCCTAGGAATGGAATGGTAGGGAAGGAGAAGTACCAGACACATTAAGCTTATATTAAACATAACTAAATATCCCAATTTGCATTAAGTTTCTTGTCATGCAGGAGGCCTCCTGAATATTTATTGGCAAGAGGACATCCTCTGTTTATTACCAGCTCCATAATCAACACCACTAACCAAGAATTTTACTCCTGGTAGAAAATTACTTTCTCTTGTACAGACAAATATATGTAGTCAAAAATTGGTTACCATGAGGCCAGAAGACTCAAAGTATGAACAGGAAGATGCCTGTAAACTTTCTGAGTAAGGCATTTCTGTAAACTCTTTTATAGCTACAAGAGATGGAAAAGCACAATGAGTTACAGTTAAAAGTTGTTGGGGTTTTTTAATGTGAAAATATCTGAATATTTACTGGGCTTAAGAACCTTAGCCACTCAATGAATTGCAGTTAGGATTTAACTGAACTAAAGCAAAGACACAGCTCACAAAGCTGCTTTAAACATTAAAAATTGCTTGAGGGAACCTCACTCTAAGTATGAGCAGAAATAAAGAGTACGGAAGCCAAACAGGTGCAGACATAGAGAATTCACTCTAAAACAGAAGCTGACCTAACCTTCATCTTTCACAAGGGGCTCAAGTGTCCCCTCAGAAGTCTCTGTTTCACAGAACGTGCTGCTGTTCTCCTCCATCTTTTGCAAGCTTTCTAATGCTGTGCTGTGTTGGGTCAGAGCTCTCACAAGAGCAATATCATTCACCAAAGCAGGGAGACCTGAGGAATCCTCTGCCACTGCTGTGCATTCCAGGCAATCCACCCCCACTCTTTCACCTCTGCAGGCCTCAGGAGAGGCATTTGTGCTCTCTGCATTTTCAAATTCATTTCCTCCTGTGGCTGTTTCTTCTGGAGATGAATGCCCTGTCCCCAAAGGATGCATAGAGCTTCTGGAAATGAGAGTATCTTCCATATGTGAAATGCCAAAGATTTTTGGCCCTTCTGCAGTATGCTGGAATGAGCCACCGCCAAGATCTGATTTTTGTGACAAAGGCAGCAAAGGACTACCTGGTTTAATGTCATCACTCCTCATCCCCCAGAGGTGTCCTGAACCAACATCTGGGGATTCCCTGCATCCAAGGTGTGCAACACCTCTGGCACTTTTGTCCATGGCAGAAACGACTCTGAGGGGAGAAACACCTGAAGTCCTTTCAGTTGCCTCAAACATACTGGTTCCAGAGTGACATTCCTTAACATTTGCATCACCAGGCAAAAGAGCAGGGTGCTGCTTTCCTATCAGTGATGTGCCACTAATGGTGGGTGCTGCAGAGCCATCCAGATCCTCTTTACTGCTTGTGCCTTCAATGCTTAAGGGACTTCCATAAATCTCCCCTGAAAATTCCCCTTCAGTTCTGGGCTGGCTTGCAGTTCTCCTGACATTTCTGACACTGTTTTCACAAAGCTCAGACAAAATACCCCCAGTGCAGTCGTTTCCCTCACTCTCCCTGTCAAATGTTGAGCAGCTGAGTTCATTTCTGCTGTGTCTCTCTCCTTCACAGCAGGAATGAGGTCTCTGTGCAGCATTTTGTGCTACATCTTCCCCCTCTAAGCAACCTGGTTTCTGTGAAGGCCTGTCTCCCTCAGTGAGCTTCTCCACCTCGCTTTCACACACATCTTCACTGTCTGTGTCATTAAAATCAAAAGTCTCCATTAGGTTAAAGTTAACCTCCATTAGTTCTTCATCAGGACTGCAGCCTTTCCCACTTGATTCCTCCTCTACAACTCCAGCTGCACTCAGTGTTACATCCCTGGACAGCTCCGGGCCACTAGGCACTCCCCCTGAATTCTGTCTTGGCTGAAGCTCACCCTGCATCTTCACAGATGAATTCTCCCTGAGATCCTCAGTCCCTGAATGCTCCCTGTATCCAAAGGGGTTGTTTACAAAGGTGGTTGGACTTGCTGAGGGTGAAATGTCACCTGAGGATGGCACAAGCTGACTGTCACTCATTCTACTTGGGGTGGGCTCGGGTAGGAGGCAAGTCTTTGTGTTGCAGAGATCTTGGAAATCTTGGCTTAAATTATTTACCTTTTTGTCACGTCTCTCTCCTGTGGCTTCTTCATCACAAGGCTGTTCAGCTGAATTCCGAGGCATTTCAGCATCCCAGTCCTTATCATTTACAATCCCCTTTGCAAAAGGCAAGTACTGAATATTTGGAACAAGTCCCTTGGCAGGGCCGCCCGAAAGGGCAGGTGGGGCAGTGCTGTTTTTGTCATATAAACCCACATTTCCTGCTGCCTGAACCCTGGAAAGGCAGTCTGTGGCTGCAGGAGTTTGCTCTCCATGTCCCCGTGCTGGTTTAGACTTCAGCAGAGCAATTATCTGTGCTGTGCTCCTGATGCTGTGGGACACTGCTCTGGGACCAGTCTGCCCAGCAAGGAGGGGAGGTCCTGCCTCCACAACGAACTGAGCAGAGCTCTGCTCCTCTGTCCCCTCCCATCTGTCAGCAGATGGAGCTGAAAGCAGGGAGGAGGAGACAGACACGTGTTCCCTGTCACTATCCCTGCATGCCTCTGATCCCTGGAAGCCTGGGAAGGGATTCATTCCTGCCTCCTTGGTGTAAACTGTGGAAAATAACGGAGAGCTGGTATAAAAGGTGGATGGAAAAGTCCCCTGGCCCTGCCTGGATAAAGGCAGCAGTGCTGCTTCTCCTTCAGCTTCCACGGCTGGTATTTTCTTCTCCACTTGGCGTGGCCCTTGGAACCCCTAGGAGAGAAGTTTTACATCTTAAATTGATCCGCACTTTTTGGTGATCAAATGTTGAATAATGGGACACGCTCCATAAAATTTATTCTGACCAAAGGGGCCTGAGAATTCATTCTGGCCAAACCCACGGGGGCATTCCAGGGGTGTGTAAAAACTCCCTCACACCTTTGTGATTTTCACTGCAGGCTTAGCAAGAGCAACCCTGCTAAACCAAATTCACTAAATCTGGGAAAAATAGGGAAGGGGGAACACATTCTGCCTTACAGTTCCCCAAAAAAGGGCAGGGAGGTACCACGTGCACATTTACCATCCATTAAAAAACACCAGACACAAAGACTGGAAGCAAAGACACACCGTGAACTTCCTTTTCAAGCCAACAGGGAGATGTCTTGGAGGCAGAAGACCAGGTTTTCCACCATTTCTATCCCCTGCTGGGGTTTCTGCTTTCCTTGGCTGATCTCCCAAGGGCTTCTCACTCGCTTTTGCTGCTTCAACTGTGATCAAGTACCTCTCACTTTCTAAATTATCTCCAGCAGCCACCTGGAAAGGAGGGAGCAGCAGTGTGTATGCAACAGTGCTATGGCAGAAATATAAATACAGAGATTTGTTTGAAATAAATACACTCTCTGAAGCACTTACATAGCAAAAATTCAAGTATTTACACCCACTATGTCACATAAATACTTTTATTTAAATATATATGTATATATATATATATATATATATACTAGGAAGCATTAGCAGTTAGCTTCAAGCTCTGACAATTCAGTATTTCACTGCAATACAATGCCTTTGCCCCTAAAGGAATAAAATCCCATAAAGACAATAAGACTTGTCAATAAAGAAGCTGTTTTCCCTTTCCATCCTTTGCACTGTAGCAGAGCTTTACATCCACAACCAGAAAAATTATTAGTTACCAAACAAGCATTTGAAATGCTGCCTGGAACACAAACCACCATCAGGCATAAAAACAGCACCTCCAAACTAAAAGATACCTGAGATTTCATAAAAATACTCTCCAGACATTGTCCTTTGTCATCAAACAAGGTGGCCTGCAATGAAAATATAGGATTTTAAATAACCAGTTACTGCACAGATCCACTGGACTGGCACTGGCAGCCCAGCAGCAGCAGCAGATGGGATTAAATCCAGGAGTATGAAATCTCAGTGTTCACCTGATTCCTGCCAGTTCTAATCCTCAGAATCCCATCTTGCCACGTTTTTGACTTTTTTGTCTTTTGGTGAGTGTACAACACCTGGTTTAAATGTGCAAAAGGTTGGGAAAAAATGAGAAACAAGGAAATGTTTAAATACCACAGCAGTGTCTTTTAATTTATTCCTCCTTAACTGCACACAGTGTTTAAAATCACTTACAGTGAACTCTTGAGAGGCCATTCCTTCAGCAAAACAGTCATCCAGGGGATTATCTCACAAATATCCACATCTGGGAGATGGGGAAATGGTCACGATTCACCAGAGCTGTGAAGAAAATCACACTCAGTTCACCTCTTTTTTTTTCCCCTCAAAAAAACTGCTGCAGGCATTTTAAAGAGAAACCTTGAAAACCCAACAACTACTGCTAAAACATTGGCTTTTTTAGGGAGGACAACACATTTTTTTAAATTCCAGGCAAACTCATTAATTTAAATGGAGAGCTGGCAACTCTTTTTGTTGCTTGGGGTTTGGTGTTTTGTTTTTTTTTTCAGGGGAAAAAACACCCCACATAAGCTGTTACCAGAATAGTTCAGCCACAGGTGTGGAGGTGGCCATGCATGTTTAATTCATGTAAAAACATGAATTATTTGCAAAACACAACTGACTCTCCGGAGCAGCCGCCCGTGAAGTCAAACCCTGCCACACATTTCAAGTCAGCTTTGCAATGAAGTTTAAAATACCCTTTGGATGAGCAGTTTATATAGAAAAAAATAAAACAAACAAAAACAGGGGCAAGGTTTGTGCTGTCCCTTATGGCAGCCGCTTCCCTGGGTGTTGGATAAGGAGGGAATCCCTGGAGAGGGACATCCCCAGAGGGCAGGGAGCTGCTCCTTGGGGGCAGCTGGACGGGTGCGAACGCCGGAGGTGACTCCAGGAGGAGCGGCACGAGCGCAGGGATGGCCCCGTGTCCCCTTCCCAGCCCCTCATCCGCCGGCATTCCCGCCAGCGCCACTTCCCGGGGGGGGGGATTCCCTGAGGGACAGCGCCCGCATCCCCCCTGGGACACCCCGGTCCTACCCTGCTGTGCCGGGATCGGGACCGGCACCGGGAACAGGATCAGAGTCGGGACCTGGATTAGAATCAGGAGAAAGAGCAGGATCGGGACCAGGACCGGGATCAGGACGAGGACCGGGATCAGGACCAGAATGAGGACCAGGATTGGGATCAGAATCAGGACGGGGATCAGGATCGCGATCGGAATCAGCACCAGGACCGGAATCAGGGCCGGAATCAGGATGAGGAGCAGGACCAGGGTGAGGACCAGGATCAGGACCAGGACCAGGACCAGGACCAGGACGAGGCTCAGGATCAGGACCGGGATCCC
>VXBA01001039.1:925012-954786 GCA_013399895.1 Serilophus lunatus | reverse complement strand
CCGGCACTGACGGGGACAACGGAGGAGGAGGAGGAGGAGACGGGGCGGGCCCAGCCCAGGCGAGCCCGTGTGTCGGCGGCAGGTCAGCGGGGAGAGCGGGGTGGGTTCGCCGCTGGGCGGCGCTGTCGGCCCCGCCTGGCGTTTCCCGCCGCCCGCTCGCGCTCCCCCCTCACGACTGAGGTGGGGGGGGGGGGGAAGGGCCGGTGCGCTGAGGGGGCGGCGGTGTCCGTGTCCCCTCTCAGGGCAGCCCCGCACCTCCCTCCGCGGCCCCGCCAGCCCCGGTGCCCCCGGCGCCGCCCCGAGGGCTCGGCTGAGGCGGCTCTGCCCTCGGGAGGGCACAGGGGGCTCCCTGGCGGGCAGCCGAGCCCTGGCAGATCGTGGGGAAGGGGGAGAGAGCCCCCTGTGCTGAGAGGGGGCCGTGAGGGGAAACGGACTTGGGAGTAGCCTGTGCTTGAGCTCGTTTGTTTATAACTTATTTTTTAATTTATTGTTTATCCCTGCGAGGTCTGTGAGTAGTCACAGCAGCGTCTCCCGCGGCGGTGGGACTCGGTCCGGGCGTAGCCGGTGGCTCGCCCTTAGTCAGGGCTTGGAAAATCAGTGTCACGTTGTGTGTGTGCCCGTGGTTTGAGGGTGAGGAAGGTGAGGCTCCCCCGCGGCTGTTCGGTGCCTCTGAGCCCCGGAGGTGTGAAGCCTCCCAGGGACAGCCTGGCGCTGGGAGGGGCGTGTGTTTTAATTGCAGTCAGAGAATCATCCGCGCTGCAAGAGCCCTGTGGCAGCTCCGAGTCCAACCTTTGATCGCTGCCCTGTGAGCACGGCCCTGTCCAGGCGTTCCTCGAACAGAAATTAAATCCATTTTCCACTGGCAGAGGGGTCTCCCCTTGTCTGCAAACACCCTTAGCGCTCACCACGGTCAGGAGGCACCAAAGCTTTTTGGGAGCACGCAGGTTTCATGAATGCAGGTTTTAAATAATGCGTTGGGTTTGTTGCTTCCAATGGGGAGGGGAAGCAGTAGGTTCTCCGTTTTCAGGTTAAGGAAAACACTTTCCTAGTTTATAATGCATTTTGAATTATTTTTTATCCTCTCCCAACCCCTTCTTGCTCTTAATATGCCCCATTTTGCTCTTTAAAATGCCCAGAGCAAACAAGCATTTGCATTAATGCTTTAAAGATTAAAGTGTGTTTTGTATCTACACCTTGGTTCTTCCAGGCTTGGATTAGGGTTGATTTTTTCTTATGATTTCAAAGTGTTGACAATACTAGGGGTTGTCTTTGGATACAGGTTAGCACTGACATTTTTAATGCTTGCTTGTTGAAGAGCACGGATAAGTTTGTGTGAACTGGTTTGTAGTTGTGTTATTTTGCTTTATATTCCCTTTGCTCTCCCCAGGTTCCTTCCCCCGCTTGGTTGTCCCTCCTTTCCTGGTTTCCCTCTGGCGTGTGGAGGCACCGTGGGGTTTATTCCACTTGGGGAGAGGTTTTGCTTTATCAGAGTGGAGTTTTGACCTTCCTCTGGCTTTAATTTGACCGCCTTATACCTTGGCATGTGGTGATTGCTACGTTAATTACTAATTACTTGCCAGGGCTGAGAGGATCAAGAAGGCTTCTTAAAACCAGCCACACTTCTTGGAGGTTGGTGTGGTCATTTAATCCAAACTTCCAACATCCCAAAGTGATGCTTTGCCTTCCTGGTGTCCCTCGGTGTCGCCCTCAGCTGAGCAGCGAGTTGTGTGCTGATGGTTTAATTAATTAATTAATACCGAGGGGCTTGAACTTGCCGGGCTGGGAGTCGTTCCTGCCTTATCTTCTCGGGGCAATCGCTGACCTCTCGCGGTCTGGAGTCATCAGCTCGCAGCGGGAGGGAGAGAAACTGGTCTCCGGCTGGGGAAGGCCCATTTGCACAATAATTTGGGGCCGTTCCGTTCCCGTTTGTCGGGAGGGGCTCCCTGTGCTGCCTCGGCTGAGAGCTGGCAAGGCTCTCACGTGGCCATGGCGACGTTAATTACTCGAGTTCTTGTGTTAATTCAGTTTGGGGAGAGCTGTCTGGCAGCGATCCCTGTTGTTTTGCACGTGTGGGGATGGGTTATGGAAGGGGTGACTGGCAGTTCTCAGCTGCACAGGGCTGAGATGGGGACAGAGAAGGTTAATTAATGCTCGAGACAAGGTTTTATGTTTTTCAAAGTCAATCTGCACATTAAGTCATTTCCTTCTAGTTATTCTTGGAGGTCTGCTCCTGATGTTCTGGCAGACCTTACTTTACCAATAAAACCAGTGAGACTCTATTGAATCCCTGCTCTTGGCAGGGTGAAGGGTTTGTGCTTTTGACATGACCAAGACAATTTTCTTGGACAAACCTTACCTGCCATGAATTTTAGCAGTATCTGCTTTTTAGGATTAGTTTTTATAGGTTCTCTCCAGTTAACTAACTTGCTTCTCTGCCCTCTCAGCAGAGAATAAACCAACAGTGTTTTACTCCTTGAATTAAGAGTAGTTTAATGTTTTTTTAAACATTTTATCTGACAGAACGACAGGTATGGAGACTGAAACGGTGAGAGACAAAGCCCTGAAGGAAGAGAGCACTGAGCAGAAGAAGGAGAGGGAGAAGAAGAAGAGGTCAAGGGTTAAGCAGGTGCTGGCAGATATAGCCAAGCAAGTGGATTTCTGGTTTGGGGATGTTAATCTCCACAAGGACAGGTTCCTTCGGGAGCAGATTGAGAAGTCCAGAGATGGATGTAAGTTTGCATTTGGTTTATTTCAGTCAATATCACTTGAAGCTGGTTGGGTTTTTAGAAAAAAAAAATCCACCAGGTTTGAGGGTAAATTTTATTCCTTGGACGGCCTTTTTTTAAGGGTCTCCCCTTAATTGGTTAATAAAATAATAAAGTTTCCCTAGAGTTAGTGGAGATGGGATGTCTAAATTCTTATTAAGGCTAATGCTGCATAATTTTCTGTCAAGGTTTTAGCAGCATGTGAGGTGCAGCCCGGGGCTCTTTGTGTTGGCAACACTGAGTTCAACAATCAGTTGAGTACTCGAAGAAGCACGTTTTCAATGCAAATTAGTTTTGTCTTGTAAAACTACCTCAGAAAGGGAGGTTTTCTTCCTTTTCTTTCAAAGGCAACACCTAAGCAGTGGGGAGGTAAAAGAGGAAAACTCCGTTGGTGAAGGTTAGCACAAAATAAAACCGAACTATAAGTGTCTTTGAAACCTGAATTTTGATGATAAAAATGGTCTGTGCCTCCTTGGCAGCGTGGCCGCGTCCTGCAGTAATGATTGTTGTTGACAAAAACACTGTTTTAATGTCAGAGTAGAACACCTTACCCTGATTTCATGACTTACCCCTCTTTTTCCCCCAGATGTTGACATTTCACTTCTCGTGTCTTTCAACAAAATGAAAAAACTAACCACTGACGGGAAGCTGATCGCCCGGGCAGTGAAAAGCTCCTCTGTTGTAGAGGTATTTAACTCTTCCCTCTGCTGGCAAAACAGCCCCAGAGGTGCTGGAGTGGGCAGCAACCTCATGGGAAACGCTTCTTTCTCCTTCCTTTCAGCTGGACTTGGAAGGAACCAGGATCAGGAGGCGCCAGCCCCTGGGGGAGTGTCCCAAGGACGTGGACAGTCGGACTGTCTATGTGGTGAGGCTGCTCTCCTGTCCCTTTTTCCTCAGCAGTGCACACACCTACCTGTCTGTGCACCCCAGGCCCTGTGGGCTGGGCGGGGGGGGGGGGGGGGACACGGGTTTCTGGCGCCAGCTGAAATCACTTCCAGTGCTGAGCCAGGAGCTGCTTCACACTTGTGGTAAGAAAAGGTGCAGTTTGATCCAGCCCTTGCTGTTAGCAAGGAAATCCCAGGGCAAATGAATGCCATTACAGGAGTAACAGTGGTACCAAGGAAGAGGAGCTAATTTATACCTGTTCCTAGGTAAAGCTTTCTAATTAGTTACCTCAGACAGGATCTAGCTGAGTTTGCAAGTGCTTTATGAAATTCAGTCTGTTTATAAGGTATTGCAAGTGCCTCTGGTTGTGTACACACATTCTTTTAAAGGCAGAATATACCTAAATGATACTTATTAAAAATCCCCCTGGTTAACAAGTGTCTCACCATGGCATTTCAAGATGTATCAGTGAAACAGCTGTTGTTCAACTTTGCTGGTAGCTTGGAAGGAGATCTGATGCTTGAGCTGTTGCATATTTAAATCTTGGGGCATTTTTTGATGCTGAAGCCATTTCTACATTGACTATTTTTAAAATATTGATATTTAAGCTAGTGCTGAGTTTCTTTGTCTCTGAGAAACCTCCTTGTGACTGGTGAGAGTTCTGTAGCTTGAGAGCAGCTGAATGAAGTCATTCCAAGCAGGCACCAAGGTTTCTGTGATAAAGGTGCACAACCATCATGGGCAAAGTGCCAGCCCATCCAGATAAGGAGAAACCAAATTGCTCTGATCCTTCCTCCTGCAACAAAAACCCAGAGAAAGTGGATGGTTTTTGTTTTTGTAAATACAGTGTGCCAGACATAATATTTTCTTAATAGGGTTACAGGGACTGCTTAGAACTTCTCAAATTATTTGACTGTATCATTTTTGGCTGAGATGCTGTAAATGTTTTGAGCTCCATTGTCTATACAAAGCTTCAGTGTGTGGATAAATGTTTTGTAAATAGCAAATAATCTTTTTTAAATGCTTTAATGTAAGCATAGATTATTTAGTACTCATCCCATCATATTTTTAAAGTTTCAAGTAACTGGCTTTTCCATGTTAGACCAAACCATAATGAAATGCTTCTCACCAAGTTGATGCAATGATAGTTTTCTACCTGAATGTGATAAATGCTTCTCTACCAGGAAAACCATTTAGTGCAAAAAAAAAGTAATTCTGACACTGTTCAGGAATTAATTTGGGGTTTTAAAGTGTTCCATTGGGTCGAGTTAGAAATGGGATTTTCTCTTTGATTGGGGAGTGGGAATGTTGAGGAACTCGGGGGTGTGATGTCTGGGAGCTGCTAAAATGTGTTGCTATGTTAAGGGCTGGGTGGAAATAAAAATCAGACAGTTTTGTCATCCAAGAAGCTGCCTAAAAGTTTCTGCTGCAGGTGGCAACTGCTAAACCTGAAAATGTCAGCAACCAGCAGGAATTATAAGTAGTGACTCACTGCTGGCCTTACTGAATTCTGTGATGCTTCCATTGCCACCAATTAAAATGAAAGTAAAAAATTCCTTCTGCTTTGCAGTGGATGGTTTGAGATAGTGCAGGCTTTTGCTTCCTCCAAGGTCTTGAATTGACCAGGATATTTCATGATGCAAAGTTACAGCTGCAGGTGAGGTCTTGGTATCTGTCACAGAAAGAAAACACACATCTAAATTAAATATATGGTGTCTTTTTATAATAGTTGTATGAACGATTAGAGATCTGATCTCACACCAGTTCTTGCCACCTCAATGCTGTGACCTCTTGACAAGGATAAGTAATGAAATAAACTCCTCAACGTTGTCACAACCAACTTGAACCTTTTTTTGTTTGTTTTTCCCTTTTTAGGAGCTGCTTCCCAAAAATGTCAATCACAGTTGGATCGAGCGGGTGTTTGGGAAGTGTGGCAACGTGGTTTATGTCAGCATACCCCGGTACAAAAGCACTGGGGATCCCAAGGGATTTGCTTTTGTGGAATTTGAAACTAAGGAGCAAGCAGAGAAAGCTATTGAGGTGGGTGCTGGTGCTTCTGCTCTGGTAACCACCACGGCCACAGAGAATTTCCTGTGTTTTAAATGTGATGTGGATGTGTTGCTGTGGTGAGATGCGATCGGGACTGCTGGCTCTGACTTGAGATGGAGAGTCTCTAAATTGTGGTTTTCAGTAATGGCTTTTGTTTCCTTCAAGTTTTTGAATAATCCACCAGAAGAAGCACCACGGAAACCTGGGATTTTCCCCAAAACAGTAAAGAATAAGCCTGTTCCTACACTGAATACAAGCAACAGCACTGTAGTAGGTAAGTGTTGCCAAGTTGTTTTGGATTGAGGAAGTGTTTTTAAGTTGCTGGGGTGACATTTGTACCTCAGCTTCCAAAGAGACCTTGGAACTTGTGCTCTTTGAGCAAAGCAACTGCAGAGGAATGAATTTTTTACAGCATCTTCACAATTCTCCTTTCCATGATCCACAATTACATGCAAATTACAGGGAGGAAAACAAAGCCTGGGGGGTATTGCTGAGAAAATAATTCAGCATTGACACCTGGGCATGTTTCCAGTAAATACTCTAGTTTTGCAACTTACAAAGCAGCATCCTAGGATTAAGCTGTCACCTGAATCTTTCTCACTTGGTCTCTTTCATTTAATGATAAGTCATATTCCTCATTATCACTAATTGTTATGCTAGCAAGTGTTGGTGGAAAAAATAAGAGTTAAATCTACAACACTTTACACCATTCATTTATTTTCTTAAAATGCCCAGGAAAACTGTGGGACCACGTGTTTCATCTCTCCCATAGAGGTGCCACAGACAAGCATTTACCAACCCACTTTATTGTTGTAATATGTGATTGTTTAGGGTAAATTAATCCTAATCTGGTGTGTGATTGTGGGCAGTCTTAAATACTGCTATTTTTAACACAGAAGAGAAGAAAAAGAAGAAAAAAAAGAAATCCAAAGTGAAGAAAGACAGCAATGCACAGGCAGCTGCAGAGCCCAAGGAGTCAAACACCACCACCACCACAGAGCCAGCACCCAAGCCCAAAAGACACAGGGCTGCCTCAGAGAGTTCTGAAATGGAGGGGACTGAGACTCCCAGGCAGCCCTCCAAGAGGGAGAAAAGGAAATGGGACAGAACAGAAAGCTCAGAGGTGGCAACACCCTGTGAAAGCAGGCCGGGGAAGAGGAAAAGGACCACCTCAGGAGATGAGGAGGCATCAGCTCCAAAAGTGAAGAAAACTGTTGAGAAGGATCAAGTTGAAACAGTAAAAGAAGAAACAGAAACAACAGAAGCTCCGAAGGATTCCAGTGGTAAAAATTTGTTGCCTCCCTTTTTGTTATCGTGGTTTAGAAACGTGCATGGATGAAGTGGAATGTCAGAGGGTGGGTATAGGGGAGTCATTAGCTCAGTTTAGGAATAGATTATTCCATGCAGTTACATTTAAACCTGGCAAGGAGGAAATGCTGCATGGGGAACAACAGGGAGGTACTTGCAACACCAAAGCACAGGTAGATCTAATCAGAAGTGAAAATAGTTCAAAGAAATTCTTCACATCAATGGGACTTGAGTGAAGCTGTGGGGGTTAAACAGACAGCCTTGGCAAATGGAGACAGCATGGGGAATCTAGATAAATGAATTAAAATACAAAAGGAAAACTGATGATGATCCCAGTTGGTTCCCCAAGATAAGCAATCAGTGTAACCAGAGTAATTTAAATATTTCTAACCCAGTTCATACAAAAAAAGTAATCGGGATTTATTGAATGTGACTTTATTGAAACATCGTTTAATGAATGCTATAACCAAACATTTTTATTTCTGTAGAAGTACCTGCAGAAGAAGACAAAGATAAGAAAGATACATCCCTTTCCAAATCCAAGAGGAAACACAAGAAGAAACACAAAGAAAGACACAAAATGGGTGAAGAAGTCATCCCACTCAGAGTGCTCTCCAAGTAGGTGACACTGAATTATTTTTTAATATCCACAGGAATCCCCAAATTTCTTACCTTTAGGTCTGGCAAGGATTGGTTTGTTTTACACACAATGTCTCAAACTACGTTTTAGTACATTTTACCTCGGGGGTTGTTGTGGCTTTGGCAACATTTTTAATGTTTTTAAATACTGTAAATGCTTGAGTTGCACCGATTTTGTACATGTTTTGTTTTGTGTACGCTTTATTACAACATTCAACATTGCAGTTTATTTAATTCACAATATTAAACCTTTGAAGCAATCTTTGCTTGTCTGACAGTCCATCACCATTGCTAAAGTGCAATTCCAATTTCACAGAACAGAGTTGCATATTAGCAACAGTATTAGCCTGTAGCAAAAAGATTCCAACCACATTCCAACAACAGTAATTTGTGAATCCCAAATCGGGCTATTGGGGAGTCACCACAACTAAAACATGGAAGCACTTACTTTTTAGGCGTCCAGCAAGTACCTCCCATGTTAAAGCTGAGGGGGTCCCTTGCAAAATAGTGCTTTGTACATAATTTTTTCTTGGAGAGAGAAGTGCTTAGGAGGAAAAAAGGATCCACCACCACTAAAACATGGAAGCACTTACTACTGAGAAACAAAGCAAGTACATCCACATTTAAGTTGTGGGGGTCCTTGGGTGGAGAAAGTAAATAGTAACAATTTTTTCTTGGAGAAGCCTTGGAAGGTCAGGATCCACCGCCACTGAAACATGGAAGCACTTACTTTTTTAGGCAGCAGGTACCTCCATGTTAAAGTAAAGGGAGTCCTTTAAAATTGAAATTAAAAGTCACTTCAGCTCTCGGAGAAAATCTGCTCGCAGCAGAAAATGTTTCCACTTTTTCCCGGGTCTGGAGAACTTGGGACCGAAGTGTAGACCAGAGGAAATAATTAAAAAATACGCCAAAACAACAAAAGAGGAAAATCCGGAGAGGTATTTTGAGGATTGTGATCAGGATTCACATCTACTAAAACATGGAAGCACTTACTTTGTCTATATTACAGAAAGCACCTCCATGTTAAAGTAAAAGGGGTCCACACACCAAAAACGTTGCCGACAACACCTATCCCAATTCCACCGGGAGTCTGGGCAAACTGCAAGAAAAATAAAGAGTTTCAGTTAAATTTGTAGTAAAAGAAGTAAAATTAAATTTGGAGAAAACCCAGCATGAGCACTGCAAATACTTGCCTGACTCCTTCCTCGTGGTCTCCTCTTCCTTGGAGTCAAGATAGCAAGCACCTCCTTGAGCCTGTATTTATACCAAACCTTGCTATGGGATGGTGTTGCCTCTTCATCTCCACGAATCCTTGCGTGGCTCTTTTGTTATTTTAATGCCTTTGCTCTGTAGAGAATGTATGATCCTGGGTGAGTCTGGATGCCTTTTTTTTTTTTGAAGTATACAGTTGTCACTGTTAACAGCTAAAACCATTACCACAAGATATCCTCCTCTTTAAAACTCCTCTATCAGCTTGTGGGATAGCACAGATTAAGGTAACAATGAGTCGTTCTCACAGTGGCACTGCGGGCATTGTGTTGCTGCGGAGCAAAGCTCTCCCTGTTTGCAGAAACATCTCCATGTTAAATGTATGTAAATATATAAATTGCTTCCATGGTGGGGGGGTATTTTTTAACCAAAACGCATTTGAATAGTAAGGAATGTTCTTATCTCGGTGGGGTTTGTGGTTTTTTTGGCGAGTTTAACCAGTTGTTGATTTTCTATCAATGATTTTTCTAGAAACTGAATGAGTGGCTCTTAATGGAGTGACACAGGGAGCGAGTTCAGGGAGCTAATTCAGAGTTCACTGAATTAACTCTTGACTTTAGTGCCTGTGCCCTGTGTAGTCCCCGTGGAAAACACAAGTGTACCGACCTGTTCTATGTAAAACAATTTCGGGCTGTTGGAATGATAGGCAGGCCTTGTTGGAACTCTCCTGGCTTATTAAAATACAAAACAAAACAGGGTAAAATTCGGACGTGGACACAAGGTTCGATTTGCCCGAAGTACAGGAAGCTCTCTAAAGGTTTGCCCTGGTCACCAAGCCGACCTTAAGCTGTTTGTGAACTGCTCAATTGTCATTAAGTTTCTAAACATAATTTTGTTTACCACTGGCGTCCTGTGCTGCCTCTTGCAGAATCGAATGGATGGGTTTGAAGCAGGAGTACTTGGCCCTGCAGAAAGCCAGCATGGCCTCCCTGAAGAAAACCATGTCTCAAATCAAAGCCGTGAGAGAGATGGAAACAGAGTCCTGCCCGCAGAGAGCTGAGAACAGCAAAAGTAATCCTGGGTTTTGTCTTGCTTGCTTCGTGTTGGGGGTACACAGGCATAGCTGAGGCAAAGCACTGCTCTTGCAGAAACACTGCCACAGGGATTTGTTATCCATTGGATATGTTTTCTAATTTTTATTTTCTACTTCCTATCCTCTGAGTGCCAGATGCTGAAAGCAACCCCCTAGTGTTTAGATTTGGGAGGTTAATGAGTTTTTTAGTAAGGACCAAACAAGCCATTTCAGCAGGTTCCAATAGCACTTCCTAGGCCGACAGGTATTTAGGTTAGTGTAATTATAAAAGTCTGAGTGGTGGATCAATAATGAGCTTTTTTGGTGGTATAGCTTGGGCTTAACTGTACCTGCAGTGATTTGCAAACCAATTTCTGTAAATCAGTCATTAAAAACCCAGCTTGCAATTGGGCTTTATCAGTTTTATGATTAAAAGGAGCTTGGTAATTATGCCCTCATAGTTTTTCATATATAAAATTGATTGCTCTTTTTTGTTGAGTCCTATGAGTTTCTCTTTATAAACTTCAACACAGGCAATTCTGTTGTCTTTCTACATCTAATTATTTTAAAACCATGGATTCAACTACTCAGTGTAATCAATAGGATTGAAAAATCTTATAGGAAGACCCTGTGGACTGTAAAAACTTCTCTAAGGCTTTTCTTAAAGAAAAAAGGGAAAAAAAGCTTGGACTTTAACCTGTGATCCTCGGTTTGAAAAAAAACCCCAACAGTATTTTATGCTTGCTCACATTCTGTTCCTTCAGTGCTTCCATAACATCTTCAGTTTCTCAACCTAATAAAGTTAAACTTTTTTTTTCCCCTTTCCTCTTGTTTTTAACTTGACCAGCCAGGAGTGAAGGCTGTGCCCCTCCCGCCAAGGCCAACACAATGGGGCCTCAGTTTGTCAGCGGAGTAATTGTGAAGATCATTAGCACGGAGCCCCTGCCGGGCAGGAAGCACATCAAGGTAATGCCTTTGTAACCTCGGGGTGGCTGTTAGCCTTTCCTCTCCCCGAGCCCCCCCAAGGTTTGAATATGCAACACCATTTACCCTGACTGAGCTGTTTTATCTGTTTGGCCTGTAGCTGTGCAGGGATTCTTCTCCAGGACCTGTTAATGGCAGATTTAACAGCGGCAGAATAGCTTTAAAGAGGGGGTTGCAAAGTGAAAAACGAGCCTCGAGAGTGTGCTTGGAGCAATGTCAAGTTTGTGGTGAAAATATGGGCAAAAATAAGCAATGCTCTAGTGCTTCCCAGGTTAAAGAGTTGGGCACTGGTGCAGCTGAATTTATCACTGTGACAATCATCCTGATAAGATATCTATGGACCTATATTCTTTAATGGTATAAAAGTATATTTTTTATTTCCACAAACAGGAATTTAGGGGTAGGAATATGCTCTCTGCAGGAGACACCCATTCTCTTTCTTCAAATAATCTGCAATGACAAATTCCGTTTTGGGAGGAGTGGCAGCAGTTGAATTTGCCTGTTTGTTCACTTTTTTTCCTATAACAAGTGCTCTTTTTTGTGTTAAAAGGAATTTAAAATACCTTCCCTTTTGTATGATGTCATGATAATGCAAGTCACACATTGGGTAGAATGTTCCCATTTAAGGAAAATATCAGTTTTAAGCTGCATCCTTTGGAAATGGAAATACTGCAAGTTTTCCAAAGGAAATAACAGGCTTTTTCCAGGTGCTGGATTTTTCCTCTGTGTGACACTGGACATTTTCTTTCGCAAATTGCACTTTTAGCTGAATAACAACTGGAAAAAAATTCCCAAGAGCTTGAACTCGGTTTGGAATAAGTATCCAGACCTCTTGGGGCAATGAGGGGAGGGCTCAAAATTCGAGTTCTGATACTATTTATCCAACAAGGAGGAGGCTGCTTGCAACTGTTGGTGGTTCAGTGTGTGCATCAACCCTGAGCAAGATGAGTGTCTCCCCCTGAAAACCCAGTGGTGGTGAGGTTTCAGCATAATCAGCCTTATCTGGTGTATTTGAGTGCTGGAGACACCGGGAGAATGTGGGAGTTGTCCCTGTCACCTTTGAGTGCCCTTGTGGCTGCAGAATACACCTCACACTGTTAAACTTGTGTCACACCTTGACAGCACGAAAGCTTACTGTTAAAATAGCACAAAACTAACTTTTTGGACTTAGTTTTGCAATTTAAATGAAGATAAAGTTGCTGCAGCAAACTGCCACAAACACTATTTTGAGGGTTTAATTTTATACTTCACTGCTTCCCTCTTTTGCTCCTAAGGTGCTTCTTAGAGGTCATAGCATTTGCCAACTCCAGTGAGCTATTGGGCTTGTAGCTTTCCGTGCAATGCTGACTTTGGGATTCCAGACTAAGGCTGGAAAGCAGCTTTCGTTTGCTCTCAAATGTTGTCACTTAACTTTTGTTTCGAGGCTACCCTTGGTAGTGGGGGGTTAAAAGCAGTGTGTGGTTCCTGAATAGAAACATCTTAGTTGGGCTGCCTGCTGTGAACAAAATTGCCAAGGAATGTGTGGTGGTAGGTAATTTCCCTAACAGCAGGAATTACAAGTCAAGTACTTCATCTGCAAGAACATTTGTGACTCCTGTTCCTTCAGCTGTCAGTGAAAAGCCATCAGGCAGAGGTCACTTCATGAAGATGGAAAGAGTTGCTTTACTACTTCTCATTGCTCAAATAATCTGTCTTGAATATGCTTGGGTTTATTTATTTAATGTGTCGAATAAAGTGTTACATCTTAATGTGGGGTCAACATTTATCAGTGTAATTTAGCTTTGTAATATAAAGAGGTCTGTTACAGTCTCGAAATACTGAGTGAGTAATTACTGATGCTCCTTGAGTAAAATACTTCTGCAGAAAAGCCAGCTTTTTCAGGAATTAGTGCTCTAAGTTCTTAGAGGGCAGGGTGAGAGATTGGTGGATGTTTTAGGCTCAAATGAGAATTCAGTGATCTTACAAAAATGAATTAATTCAAAACTATTTGACAAGACATTGATCGATTAAATGACAAAGTTCATTTAGTGCCTCCTGCTTCATGACCTTTTTGAAGATGTTAATGACCTCCAAATGGAGTGGTCAAAAGCCACTGTTTTGATGTTCTTTTTGGAGGCTGATCTATGGTGTGTCCCCTCTCCTGCTTTGCCAGGATGCCCTGGCAGTGCTGGCCGAGGTGGCTTACGTGGACATGCTGGAGGGAGACACGGAGTGCCACGTCCGTTTTGCCACCCCCGAGGATGCACAGACTGTCGTGAAGTCACACAAAGAGATACAGATCAAAAACAACTGCAAATTCGAAGTCCTCACTGGTAAGACTTGTGTTGTTTTTACTGAAGGTACAGGGGAAGGATTAGGTGCTGTGGAAAGGATGGGGTTTGAATTCATGGATGTAGTTGTGAATCTCGGGGAGGGAGGCAAGACGGGAATTTTTTCTGTGGGTCTTTTAATTTTGCAGTTAAAGCAGCTTAGTTTTAACAATTTCACTTTATGTCCCCTCTTCTGAGCAAAATTCTCGTTTGCTGTTATCAGCCTAATTCTGTTCTATTTAGATTGATTTGCTTCACTTTCAGTGGCAATGGACACAACATGGTGACAATGCAAAAGAATTTTAAAGAGAGGCTTAAATACTGACCTTACATGTGAAATAACAGGACAAGGATCTAACAGCATGGATATGCTTACAGTGGGTTTAGCACTTACCTACTAATTGATCTTTATTTTTCAGGAAGCTGAGTAATTTAGGCCAGAAAGGAGCCTTTTAAATTCTATTTACATAAAATTTTACTGGCTTTACTTTAGAACTTCATTGTAACCTGTGGGGTTTTTTTTCCCCTGAAATTACTGTGCTGTTTTAAATTTTTATTTTGTATTGGACTGGATTAATTATCCAAGTGCAAAGAAACCTCTTTATGGAATTGAAGAAGGGGAAGTATCTCAAACTCAATGTGTTCATGAAGTTCTGTATTCTAGACATGTGCTATAAATTCTAAATGTGAAAAAAGTAAAACAATCCAGATGAGATTGAATCATCTCTAAATATTTTACCCCATTTCTGCACAGATCTTCACATAAAGTCCAGTTTCTATGTGTGCAGGGATGTAAACTCCCCAAAAAGCCAAATGAGGATTGCACAAGGAAAAGCTTCAATAGAAGCATCAGCCTTGATGGTAATATCAAAATTAAGCTTGATACTCAGTGATTGCTGCAATGCAGTTAGAAGATAGATTTGTCTCTGGTGTGTTCTGTGTTCCAGAGATGTACAAACAACCTCAAGTTTTGCTTTTTCTATGTGAGTGCTCTGAAATTTGTCCCTGGTTTTGAATCCTTCCATGAAACAGTGCAGTAGTAGGTTAGGAGTCAGTACTACATGATAGGAGCATTCCATTCATAGTCTTAAGATGTTTTTTTTTAACTGGATCATTGAAATGAGAATGGAAAAGCTTCCCAAGAAAGCACAGGGGACTCAATCAGGGGTTTAGTTTTTCTTGGTGGCAGAAGATGAGAGGGAATAAAAAGACAGGGATCTTGTAATGCTTCCTACTGCAGGGACTGAAGCTTTCCCAGTGCTGTTTTCCTTTGTAGGATTTGGCTACTAAAGTTGTGCAGCTTTTCATCTGGCAAGGTAGTAGCATCTGATCCTAGATGCTGAACTTTTGCAGGAATATTCTTCAGGATCATTCAGAAACTTCGCTGTAGCTGAACCAGGAGACCATGCAACAGGCTGTCACAGAATTCCCAGTGTGGTGGTTACATCACAAACCAGGGTGGAAAACTGCTGTTCAACTGTGAAGCAGCTGCTGAGAAGCTGCAGAATGATTTGCTCTCCTATTGCTGCCTGTGCTCAAATATTCCTGACTGTTCCTAGAGTCCCTCAGGCAATGGTTTTGATGAAACAAAATAGTCTCAGTTGTTCTAACAGTAATTACTTTTTTTCCCCTGTTTGGCTGTTGTTTGAGTCAGAGGTTGAGTACATCAGTAAATCAAAGGGCCCCCGTGTGCCTGCCTGAAACTTCAGCTAAAACACCTCCTTTTGCTGATGGCACATAGAGAGCAAGGCTGTGTGACTTCTCTCTGAGTAGGAAACCTAAGGCTGCTGGGGAAAACTTGTTGGCATTCCCTAACAAGTGTTTTCAGTTGTGCTCACCTTGGAAAACACTCCTCAGCACAGCTGAAAACAGTGCCTCCACTTGTCTTGATTGCTTTATTCATGTTCCCCAATGTTTTTCCTCAAGGTGACAATGAACAACGTTACTGGCAGAAGATTTTAGTGGACAGACAAGCCAAGCTTAACCAGCCTCGAGAAAAGAAGAGGGGTACTGAGAAGGTAATCTGCAAGCCCTTCGTTAAAAAAACCACTCTGCTTCTGAAGTCCATGTTTTTTGACTGTGTATTTAATTCAGTTAAGTCAATCACTTCCTACTGACTGCAGCAGAGTTTTACAGCCACAAAGTAGAGAATGTGTGGCTCTCCTGGTCTGGTTGAGCAGTGCGAGGCTTGTCTTAATGGGGACAATCAGAAAGTTAAATCCGTTTCTAAAGGCCTGAAGGTAATTTATAAGCTGGATTTCTTTTCAAACCCTGTTTGGGTGAGCTCATTAAAAAGTTAAGTAGCCTTGATATGCTCTAGTGAAATAATGCCTAGTGCTATATACTCTTAATTTCCTACTCTGGTCCAGAAAATTGTGTTCTTGAGATGAATCTCCTTTCCCTCACAATTTGCAGTTTTATTCTGTGGTGAACGTGGGTGTATTCCCAGTCTGTGCCGCCAGTGTGACTCTGCTCTGATCCAGCCAACTCCAAGTGCTGCTGCAAGCACCCACAGCTCTACAGCTTCCAGTTCCAAGCTGGGAAATTCCCTACCAGCCTTGACCTTGGGGTGCCTGTCACCTGCCTCCAATGAGTGAGTGCTGCAATGAACTTGCAGGCTGCAGCCTCCACTCCTGCCCCAGGACATCCTTCCAGGCATGAAGGGCTCCCTGGTTAAGCCACTCAGATGCTTGGCCTGACAGAGAGGAGCCAAAGAGTATTTCACAGGCTTTTTATTGCCAGGCTTGCTTCACACACACTGCAGATAAGGTTTCTGAGTTGGCTTTAATCTGAGTTTTTTTCTGCTGCTGCTTGCAAAACTTCAGAGTCATCTGACCTTAATTGTTGGCCGGTGGCTTGGGAGACTTTGTTTCCTGGACACTAGGGAAAAAAACCTGTTACATCTGGAATGAACGTAAATTATTTCATTGACCTAAAGGAACAGCAGTTGCACAGGCCAAACCCTTGTCTTGCACGAGGCATATTTTGCATGTCTTACCCTGTTTTGCCTGCGTGTTCTTTCAGAGGTCCTGCAGGCCAGAGTCGTGTTCTTTTAAACAAAGATGTGCAGAAAGAACTTGCTCAAAAGTCTGGTTTAATTTCTCTTAAAAGTCTAAAAGCAGCATTGACCCGAACCATCATCCTTTAAAACAGGCAAAAAGGGAATATGAAAACTCTACAACTACAGAACATTTCAGTGAGTGACAGATTTTTTTTTTAAGTATTTTTATTCTTTTAAACTGGGAGCACCGGTGGCACCTTAGACTTCAAATTTGGGCTGTGGGAGCCCTCACACTCAAGTTCCTGCTCTTCTTTTTTTTGGAAGAGTGGTGTTTGTTTGACCAGCCCGGTGCAAACTAGGCAGCCATGTTCCTCCTGGAAGCCTGCAGACACAAACTGTCCCGGTTCCGGTTCTGCCCAACCATGGCAGCCCCGGGGTGTGAACTCCTGCTCCTCCCCCCTGCGCAGAACATCCCCAGCACCCAGAGGTGTGAACTTCAAAGCTCCCTGAATTCTATTTAAATGCTAAAGTCGTTAAGCAAAACATCAAGACAAGAATGACATGCTCTGCAGGCAGGAGCTCTTAACCCTTTCCTTAGTTTTGGACAGGCTGTATTCCCCGAGTATCGGCTGAAAATGAGTGTTTCACGTTTGGAAAGTCTTCCTTAGTACTTGCAGGGTGACTTCTCTTGCAAGTCATAATGAAAAGAAGAAAGGTGATGTAATTGTTCATAAGCAAAGCATGCCATTAGTGTGCCTTTCATTTAAAGGTCTGCTCTGTTAAACATGTTTTGAAATCCTTTAAATGATCTCTTTTTGAAGATGAGTGTTTGCCTTTTAGCTGCTTTATGCCTGGAATTAAGACAACATCTTACCCTTTGTTTTAATTAGCGTTGCAATGCACACATTGCATCCCATCACGGGCAGCACACAGCTTTGAGTGTAACTGTGGGCAGTTTGAGAGTCCCCTTTGCCATGTTTCCTAAAAAGGATGGGCCTACTCTGCTCCCCCGGGTTAAGGGCTTAGGATCACTTCACCACACCTCTGGAGTCATGCTTATCTCCAAAAACGAAAGCAGGTAGTAAAGGTTTTACTTCTCTGGCAAAATTCCTATGTACAGGATATCCCAGGGCTCCCTAGGACTTGGCTGCGGCCTGGCCATGCTTTGTGCTCAGTGTGAGGCTTTCCCCCAGCCCTGGTCCTTCATTGCCACCTCTCTGCCGCCCCTTCCCAATCCATCTTCCATTGTTGAAGTGCCTGGTAAATCCACCTCCGTGATTTACTGATAGAGATGGAAAACCTTCCTGCCAGAGCTGCTTTTTGGGGCAGTGCCAGTTTATTGAGACCTAAAGCAATTCATGAGTCTGCAGCCTTAATTCCAGACTGATCGGAGTCTCCCGTTCCCAGAGCTCAGCTTTCCGCTGGGACCCTTCTCTCCTGGGGGGAGGCGCTGCCGAGCCTCGTTTGCACCTTGTATCCCCCTTTCCCAGAAGGGAGGAGGAAGTCAGAGAGGGTGGGAGGGGTGGTCGAAGTGAAAGGCACCTGGTGAGGAAGTGAGAATTGGGTGTTTGAAGGGCGGAATAATTTGCTAAGTATGGGGAGAAGGAGGATAGTGGGAATGTCTGGGCACAGCCCACACTGACCCCTCCTGATGGTGCCTGGGGGGGTCCAGGGCTGTGTCCTTGTAAGACTGGGCAATTCCCTGTCCCCTGGACAGGTCCCACTCCAGAGCACAGCCTCACTTCCCTGACTCTGACACTGGTGTTTGTGGAGGGGCTGGATACCTTCGCTATCCATCCTCCATCCCATATGTTGATCGAGTAAACCACAGCACTCCTCACTTCCTCTGGGGGGTTAAACTCTTTTAATCCATTTTTTATTTAGATACCAGAGAGTAAAAGTAACTCTTGGTTATATCCTTAGTGTCATTGTTGGAGAGTGGCTGAGAAAGTCTGAAACTGACTGCCACAGCACTTCCCTGCTGTGTGCAGGACACGCTGAGAACACAGTTGTGTGCAGAAGTAACAAATAACATGATTTATACGTGAAACTCTACAAATCTAGCAAGGTGGGCTGCCCAATACTTTCCCCACAGCACCAGCTGATATGTTTGAGTAGTTCACAGCACAGAAGTTGCTGTGAGTTTTTTATTCAGTTTCTTTTATTTTTGGGGGGAGGTGGAGTGTGGTTTTTGTGTTAGAGGTATTTTTTTTGTAATTTTTAAATGTGTTTTTGTGGAGGGTTTTTTTTTTGGTCCGTGGTCTCTGTGATGTTTGTGGGTTTTCCTGTGTGTTTGTGTGTAGTCTTGTGATGGGTTTTATGGGCTCTGGAGGTGTCTTTTGAATGTGAGTTTTCGTAGGGTTGGAGAGAGTTGATATGCGCCTTTTGTTATAGTCAAGTTTTGGGGTGATCCAGAGGAGTTGGGAGACTTATGGTAGTTTTTTTTCTTGTGTATTTTTTTGTGAGTTGCATATTTTTGGATTGTGTTTAGTGGCATTTGAAGCTTTTTAAAATTTATTTTTAGGGGGTTTGTGGTTGAGGTGGGGGGGCAGGTTGTGTCTGTGCCTTTGAGTGCCAGCCCTGTTTGGTTTTGTGGCTTTTGTATGTGCCTTCAGGTGTTGTTCTTGTGTTTGGGATTTCTCCACGTGCTTTTTTGTGTGTCTTCCTGTTTTGATCTGTGGTTTGCATATGTGCTGTTTTCTGTGTATTGCTGTGGTTTGGCAGGTTGTGGTTTCTTTGTTATATGGGTTTTATGGCTTCTGTGGGTTTTGGATTGTGGGTTTGTGTTTTGTGTGGGTTTTGTATTGGTTTGCTTGTGGTTTCCATGCTTTTATGTTCTTGGTGGTTTGTGTGTGGTATGCTGGGGGGTGTGTGGTTTTTTTCCTGATAAAAATGCCACAGTATTCGTAAAGCACTTACTTTTTAGTTTGACCTTGTTTTTCCTGAGCCAGTAATATCTAGTCAAAGGATAGATTTCTTTGACTTGCAGTATGAGACACTATTTTAGGATTTGGAAATGGCAATTTTGTTCTTTTAAACCATGTTGGGAGGAATGGAATGAAAGCTGCTGCAGTGACCAACTAAAGTTATGAGGAGATACCAAAACTTCCTTCAGCTGTTCCAAGATTTGCTTTCTTAGGGAATTATTTAAATCAGTGAATGACACCTTTATCACTGTAAGACAAAATCCTAACAAAACCGTTTTCCTCTGATTTTCCACCATATTTTCCCTTGTTTGCAGTTGATTGCCAAAGCTGAGAGGATGAGGCTGGAGAAGACTCAACAAACAAGCAAACACATCCGTTTCACTGATGACAACTAACCGGGACTGAGGGTGGTCTTGAACTGGAGGTATTTTAAAACAAGCCCACCCAAACCAGCCCCCACAACCACCACTGCTTACAGCAACTAAACCCGGGCCCTTGAAGCCACAATTCTGCAGAATGCCAGTGTGGAGATGGTTCTGACCCCCTGTTTTGAATAGGCTGAATGTTTGCTGCTTCTGAGCCTTTAGGTAAAAGCTGTCTGGAAAATGTGTATTATGAGGTCTTGCTTTAGTTCACTTTGGAGGGGGAGGGTGATTTTTGGTTCAGATTTTTTTTTTTTCAGTTTGGGGTTTTTTTTTGTATGTTAAAGTTTTATACACTAGGTCACGAAAATAAAACGCTTCAAAAAAAATTTCAGTTGTGTATCTCAAATTTTTCCATTTGCTTCTTGATGCTATGAATAATAAAAGTGGTTAATGCTGCATAAATCTCTCCAAGGCCCCTTGTTAGCCCATCAAACTGTTTCAAAATACAGGAGAATAATCTTCCATGTATTTTCAAGTGCCCAGGGCTGACAGGGGAACAAAATTTACTCGTATATTTATACACACTAAACTGAATTTAGACTTCTTTTTTAGAAGGATCTTCAGAGGAAGAAATGCCTTTGTTTGATATATCTGGTTACTGTAGCTCCAGAAGTAGTTCTCACTTGCAGAGAAGTGTCCATGTTGGGTAGTTCACAAGTTAAGATGGTGATTTTAATGCCTTTATTGCCAGTCTCCCACGAAATACTTAATACAAAAAAAAACAACCCTAAAGGTAAGATTGGAGTTGTAAACAAGGTTGCACTTGTGAGTGGTGGCTAAGGCTGCTGTCGGGGAGGGAGTTAATAGGGACCATTACCACAACTCCAGGGAGTGGGAATAACAGAGATCAGACAAAAGATAACTGGAATACTGGGGGGAAGAAGTGCAAGATAAGGGACAAACTTTGGGGGCTGGAGGGGGACAGCTTTGCTGAGAGTTTTTGGAAATTGTTTTTGGAGGATTCCTCCCAGGAACTAACCTGTGTGCCAGGGGCTCCCGTGTGGACTTGGGCAGTATTCAGGTGTTACTCCAGCTGCAGCTTTATTTATTTACTGTATTTCACTTTGAACTCCTCTCTTATCCTGGGTGGTAAGATATGTGATAATATGATAGAGAGGAGTTTTCATACCTAACTATGAAAAGAATTGATCCATGAAGGTTTTCTAGCCATCCTGCCTGGGAGTGACAGGAGGTTTTGTCTTTTTTCTGTTTCTGGAAAGGGAAAAAATAAACCCCACAGCCTACTTAGGGGAAGGTGTTTGGGATTTTGCTGCTGAAATTCATTTTATTAAAAAATACATCCATGTTATAAATAATTCACTTCATAAATGATTCAGACTGTGTAGCAGAGAGTGGAACCAAACTGCAAAAGCATAACTTGGGGAGTTAGTGCTCTTTCAATGATAATTCCTGACTTGAAATTGTGGAATTCACCCTTCTGTTTCTTTCCATACTTATACAGGTTAATTCCTTACTTGTAAACACGAGTTTTGTTTTTTTCCTTTTTCATACTAGTGCAGCAATCTGCCTCAGCAGGGAAGGGCAGTGTTTAATACCTCCTGGAGAAGCTGTTAACAGAATTTCTGCTACTTAAGTCAGGAAGAGAGAGGATGGTCTAGATGCCTGGATTCTCAAATGTGCCAGAATGGTTTGTGCATTTTTTTGCTTTTAAGTACACATGACACTTGAGACCAAATAGACCTGCTCTTTTCCCTCCCCATCATATGCTGAGGAGTCCAGCTCTTGTTTTACCATCCCTAAAGATACTTCATATTTTACATCTAGGAACTTCCAACCCCCTTTTTTTTTTTCTCCCCCAAGAAATGCACTTTATTTAAAAACCCAGGCTGATACTGAGTTACAGGAATTCGTAACCTTGGAGTGCTCATTTGTTTTTGCTGATTTTTCTGTCTCCCCTGACTGTTGATGTTTTAAAATAACATCACTCCACATCCATGTGCCTGCAGCAGAACCCAGCATCGATTCTGCTCTTTGTGACCCAGCACGGGGCTGAATCTCAAATTATTTTTAGCCCTCATATTTTTTACCTCTCTCCCACGAGTTGCAGAATCTGTGTAGCAGCAGCAAGAGTGGTTTTAGTGGAACACCTGCCCAGAATTCCAGGATTGCTGGACCTGCAGGTGTTCAGCAGCACAGTATCCCACTCACAGCATGATGCTGGTACCCCATTGCCCCTCCTACCTGTCCCTGCAGTGTGGAAAAGCCTTTTTAACTTAGACATGAACACAAGGTGCAAATTCAAAGTTTGGTTGTCCTGATCTTACTGTCATCTGTTTGTGTTTTGGGGTTTTTTTCCTTCCCTCCCCATTCGCAGTCTATACTCTAGTTTAAATCAGAATTTAAGGCCTCCTTGAAAGCCAGCAGGGGTAAATAAATTACCTTTTACTAGAGAGGCTGTAAATCAAGTTAGAAAATTACCCTCTGGTGGATGACAAAGGCACTTGTCTGCCCAGGTCCCTGAAAACACAGGTCAGTGCCATAATTGCTTTCCTAACGGTACCACGGTGTCTAATGATCACGGGCAGGATTAAATCATGGGAATAATGCTACACAGGGCTGGGAAAATAATTAGATAAGGTATGCTTGGGTGACTTTGAGATGTGCCTGAGTGAGGGAGCAATGCAGTTCCCTTACCTACAAGCCAGGCGTTGCTGTGGATGGCGTGAGGAAGCTGCCACTTCTCCGGGGAATTGGCAGCACACGAGTTTTTATTAGTTTACAGCAAAGCCCGGGCAGCTCTCCTATTCATCCCTCCCTTCTCCCGGGGCCGGTGCTGACGGCATTCTTGGCATGTGTAGCTGTCGCCCCAGTCACACCAGTGCCCGCGAAACGAAAGCAGGAGAATCTCTGGCAAAGCCTTGCTTGGCGTTGCCGAGGTGACTGGGGTTGTGCTGGACAAACGCTGGCTCGTCGCTGCTTTTATCGCCTCTGCGGCGTTTTGAGTGGAACCAAACAAACGCCCCAGGGGGAAACCGAGCGGGAGAGAGGGGAAGGGAAGGGAGAAACCAGCCCTGGCACCTGGGAGCCACCGGAGTCTCCGTGAGCAGAGGGAGGCTGCCTGTGGTGCTGCGTTTGGGATTCTCATCCCTGGCTCCGTGCACCCCTCAGCGGTAGCTGCCTGCCAGGAACGCCTGTCCCAAATGTTTCATTGCGGTGTGCGATCCCGGGGATTTGTGCAAAAGAAAGGACTTGGAATGCAGCCGGGTGGGAAAAAGTATACTGTGATCTAATTAAGGTCGTTTAGCTGCCCCTTTTCTCTCTCTGGGCTGGGCCAGGGACTGCAGCTCCATCAGATTCAGAGGGGTTAGTTTACTTTCCCCCAAGACTTCTTAACTAAGGCTATTCCCTGACTGAGGTACTCGGAGTCCCTTGGTGTGTCTGATCCTTGCTGTGCCAGCCTGGAGAAGGCCAGGGCTGAGGGTGGCAGCCCCGAGGAGTCTCCACGGGTCAGGAGGGCTCCAGCCTGGGCCGGCCCGAGGGGCCTCCAGGGACTAGCAGAGGGCAAAGCTGCTCCAGCTGTTCTGGGCTGGAGGCACATCCAGTGCTCGGGACAACTTGGCACCCGGTGTGTTTGGATATCATGTAGGTGAAGCTGTAAATGGTGGGTTTTTCAAAGGAAAAAGAATGTTCCAGTTGTCCTGTCTTCTGCAAAATACACAGAACAGACACGACAGAATACCTTTTTGCATCTGTGCTTTGTGCAATTTTCTCCTTTGTTTTTGGTTTGTTTTCCCTCACCATGGCTGGTATTTCTGATTCCCACACACTGAAACGTGGTTCTGTTATGAAAAGTGCCTTTTGTTGCCTAGTGCTCTGTGTAGTATTTGGTGAGTGTTTTGGGAATACTCAGATCTTGCCCTTCGTGCCTGGTCCCTCAGTAGGTAACTTCTTATGAGGTTTAGCCTAGAAAACCTTTTGCACATCCACAAATACAAAGTGATCTCAACCTGTTGGTTCAGGTCTGTGTATGCACCAAAAGTGATTTTTGGTGTAAAAGCAGAACTGTGGAAAAATGGAATCTCTTGAAAAATTTAAGCAAGAGGAAAGTTTTTTTTTCTTACTCATTCACGTCATCTCTCTTTTTCTTTCACAGCCTTTTTATGCCTATTCCTTCTCTCTGTCACTGGCTGCCAGGATTAAAAGTGAACCCCTTTCCCTCCAACTCTCTCATCACCTCCTTACCATGAGTGTGTCTGAAACCCTCCTGCTCTCTCTCATCCATGTCCTTTGCCACACTTAGACTGACAGAAAAAACCCAGGATAACAGGATTAGAATCAGGGCAAAATAGTTAAAATTATTTGGGTGCTGAAACATTCAGCTGTTTAGACTGCATCTATAGATGTATTTCTGTAGCCAAATATCTGTTATAACTATATATAGGTACAGCTGCAGTGGCAGAGCAGGTCATCTGCAGTTTCCAGCAGGGAGACACATGCAGAGCTGTTTTGCAGCTTTTAAGCCTGAATTTGGCAGCATCCCCTGTTTCAGGTGCCCTGATTACAACTCCTGTGCTGTACTTTATATCCCGTTTGTTGTCCAAGTATTTGGCCATGCTTGTGGCTGGGGTGGAGTTTTCCTTTAGGGAAATATGGCAGTGTCTCCCACTCTTGTTTTGACTCCTACTCTCTTGCTTTGTTGGCTGGGAACTCCGTGTTAATTTTGTCCTAAATTGTATATATAACTATATATTTATGTAATTGTCCTCTGATGTGCAAAAATACATTTTTAAGGAATATTGAAACGCACTAAAGCAACTGGTAGCTGAAAGGTGCATGCAGAAGAGAGAGCCCCTCCTTAGGGAGCTTCCTGAGGCATTTTTGTTGGAAAGTGATGGCTGGAGCTTTGATAATGTGGAGGTACAGCTATAGGAGCTGGTGCTGAGTTTGGTCACTTTGTGTATGGAGACAAGAACTTTGGAAGTGAGGTGGCAGTTAATGGGGAAATGAAGGTATTCCTGCTGAAGCTGGTGGTGAGTAAGGCTGGGAGAAAGGGAATGTTTTCTGTCACGTTCTCCTGGCATCCCGTGCTGGAAAGAGGCTGCTTGCTTGCCCAGAAAATGTCATTTCTCTCCAGTATCCCAGTGTGAAGGCTGCTGGAAGGCAGGGAATGCGTCCTGCTGTGTGGGCAGCTGTTCATCAACCTGCCTCACCACAAAGGTTCTGGTATCAGCCATTGCTACCTTTTCAAATCTCTGTGTCTGCCTCATCCACAAAGGTCCCTACCCAGGTTCAGAGGGCTAATTTTAAGAATACTGTTTTCCCTCGCGTCTCAGCACTGCCTGGCTTTAGCTGTGATGGTATTGGAAGTGACAAGGTATCGTGGGGGAGCTGTGCTTGTGGGGTTTGCAGCGTGCCCAAAGCCAGACCCTTGGATGACTCAGACAACATCAGTTTGACTGAGCAGCTCAGCTTCCCCATGAAAGCAGCCTTCTAGTTTTCTGGCATTCACTGTGATGTTTCCTGAGCCAGATGTGACAGAGAGAGGATGAGCTGGTGGCTGTGTGCAGAGCCAGGAGACCCTTCCAGAGAGAGATGCACAGAGAGTCTGACTTAATATGCTTGGGCTCAGCAAGCTGACTTGGTTGTGTGACTGCAGGGCCTCTTGGGAACATCCCATGGCTGCTGTGGAAAAGGCAAGGAGCAATTATCTTAGTAAGTAAAGACAATTTTTCAGTGACGTGTCTCTGCTGTAGATACTCACAATGCATCAATTCAAAAAGCCTTTTCATGCAGCAGAAAACCTCTCTTTTGCTCTTTTAAAGCTTGGCACAGAAAGCTGATACACAAAAATAGATACAGCTTCTTAAATATATCTTCTCATAACATCAAAATCAAAATGAGGATCCTGATATTAGGATGGGACGAGACCCAAGGTTAAAGCCACTGTGTGGCTTTCAAAATCAAAACACAAAGCCCAGCATTACGTGACACTAATTATGCAGTAGCACAGGCAGCTTGAGGCCCATCAGGTCCATCTGATGAGGTTCTGCCACCATCCCATCTGTTTTGTATTCATCCGTCACGGAGACTGGGAGCCACTGGGGAGGAAGAAGAACTGGCAGCCTCGTGCCATGGCTTTTTGATGTTGTTACAAGCCATGTGGGAATTGCTAGAGGTTATTTCCTGGTGCTTAGGCAGGGATGTGAAATTGTAACACAGGGCAACCCCCCCCCCAAGCTTTATAAAAACCACTTTGTCTCCCACTTAGGAGTGAACACTGTTACCCATCAGACTTTGTAGACCCAAACTTAGTTACACTCTATTTCAGCAGTTTCCAAACCGAAGGAGTTGGACTTGTCAGCTTTCCACTGGTATGGTCTGAATCCTGCTGTAGTCTCCACTGGAGGGAAAGAGTACAGTGTGGACTCTCTTAGCTGGAATGTGCTGGTATCACTCCATGCAGTTGTCTTAGCCAAAGCTTCATCTAATTTGCTTTAACAGCAGACATTAAAAGGAAGAACAAGTCAGAGCAGCCATAGACCCAGTGGGACTGAGGTTTCCTTGAGCTCGGCAATAATCTCCAGCAAAAGCAGCAGTTGGCACCCAGGGAAGAGGGAAAAAAATGCAAGAACAGATACTGAAAGTTTCCCAAAACAGTCCCTGAGCCTCTGGAGTGCAAAGTATGTCTTTTAACTCCTACTTATTATCTCTTCTAGTAGGCTCTTTTCCAGTCCTTGCTGAAGAGTAAATGCTTTTTCTGTGTATTCCCTGCAGGCTGCCCTACTTTACACCATCACCTTGGAGATACAAAGCACAATTTCTCTGCAAGATCCGCTTGTCACGATTCCCAGTTTTCTTTATCAGAGGCGAGGGAGCAGAACTCTGACCCCACTGAAATCCCCGTGCACTCCCAGTTTAGTTTGGAGGAGCGTCTCGGCCGTTCCTCGCGGGTCCTGGCACAGCTTCCCGTGTGCCTTTTGTTCTCCAGCAGTCTCCATGGTGCTCCCGCTTTGTGTGCAGACCTGTCTGCAGGCAGCGCTCCTCTCCCGACGCGCCGCACCGGATGGTTTTCCGCGGCGGCGCATCCCGTGGCGTGCCCGTGCTGCAGAGCTGCCAGGCGTCCCGCAGGCTGGCTCTCGGGCGAGCCTTTGGAGAGGGTGGAGGGATGCTTCCCGACGGAATGGAGCGACACAAGAGTGATTCCACCTGAGAATGCAGCTCAGTCTTTCGCCGGTCATGTTTAGCAGGAGAAGAGGAGGGCTCTTACCCGCAGGGATTGTTGCTGTAAAATGAAAAAGCATACAGGCACGACAAGGAGGAGCAGCCATGCTGTTTGCTGCAGCACCCGGTGAATTTTATCTGTAGATGTAACACAGCATCACTCCCCTCGCAAAGATGAGGTTGAGCTCACTTATCCATTATCCAGCTGTTTATTCTCTGCTAATCATTCTGATCCCGAAGCACTGACCTCTTGAATGGCATCAGCGGGGAGGAACTCGTGGTCCTCCCGTCAGGTACAGAGTGGAATAACCTGTCCTCTGGTATTAATGCCCAAGAATAATATCCCTCAGGAAACCCTGAGCATTCAGCCTGCTTGGAGCCTGATATTAGAAATATTTCAGCGAGAAAACCGGTTCCATGAGTCTATACAGGCTGCTCATCCAAGAGGAACTGGAGTGTAAAATCACTGCCCAAGTGAAAAAGCGGGAGAAAGGGCAAAGCTGTGCCAAGGGGGGATTGTAACTCCCAGGCACAATGGACAGTACATTAAGTGGTAGGAATAAGACTGGAGGTCTGTTCCTGCAAGGCTCTGTGTACTGGGATGCAGTTTAAACCAGGACTTGCAGTATCAAAATATATAGAGAATGTGGACACAAGCGTGGCTTAGAAAGAGATGTCCTCATCATGAAAACTCAATACTTGGAGCAGAAAACTGCTTTTCTTCATGAAGGTGCAGCTTGTACTGTGTGTTGGGATAGAACAGGCTGCTGTCCAAAGCTGGACATGAAAATGAGCGGTTTGTAAGTCTTGGCAGAGGTTTTCAAGGGTGCCTGGAAAATTATAATGCCCAATTAAGTAAGAATTGGTCATCCAAGTCCCTTAGGCGGTCCTGAAAATTGCAGCCACTCCACATTGCATCTAATTTTCAGTCACATTTTCTCCTTCTGCTTGTCTTTGCACTCGTCTTCCAGCACCATCCACAGCTCCTGCTGGCACAGAGCTCCAGCAGAAGCCAAGGAGCAGGACTTGGAAACACGGTCTTCCAGCAGCTTCAGTGGGGATGGGACAGGGGATACTGAATTCCTGTCGAGGCCATTGGGAGCTGGAGCTTCCCTGTAAGAGATTAATTTCCTAGGAACCTCTGGGAATTTGACCATGTCTTTGATTTTCCTCAGCAGCTCCGGTCTTGGAACGTGTTGTACCTGAGCCCAGAGGTGAGGGAGATAAGCAAGGGCTCAGGAGACAGGAAAGGAGTAAAAAAGTCTCATTATTCTGAAGGTAAGTGGTAAAAGAGATTTGCAAGAAAACAGGAGGGTAACCTAGTGTGAGCAGAGGGAGCAGGGTCCCAAGCTTCTTTGGAAGCCACTTTCCAACAGTACCTTTAAATACTGGAAAGTTGGAAATGGCCAAAGCATTGCTTCCCTTTCATTTGGGTCTTGGTTTTCCACTAATTCCCTCTGCTCCACCCTTGTCTAAGTCTCTGTTTCCTACCACTTACTCGGAGTTACTGTTGCTTCTTGGCTATCCTCATCCTCTGGATCCAGTCTGGAATATCTGAGCTGCCTTGCCAGCCTGCAGCAGCCTGGAATTGTGCTGGTGCTTCCCAGGAATAATAAACCTGTTGGTTGTGCACGAGGCATTACGGTGGGATCCCAGGAAGAGACATGCCTTTGTGTGACAGAGGTGACCTCAGCAGATATTCCTTGGGGAAGTCCCGGGAGATGGAGGGGGACAATGGAACAAATGCAGGTAAGCAGGATCCAAGAACGCTTGGATGTCCTCTGCACCTGCAGCTTTCCACAGGTGAGGAATAACAGTGCTTTCCTATCAAACAGCCGGTGGCACTTGTTCAGCAAAAGACATGCCAGGTGTTACAAAGGGCTGCCAAAAGCGTCAGCAGGGAAGGGATGTAGGGATGTGGAGCTGGGGGTGGGACTAAAGGCATTGGCTAAAGCCCGGCGCAAACGCAACTAAGTAGTTTCTAAATTAATTAGCAGGTAAGGCTAAATTTAGCATCTCCCCAATGCACTAGAAATCACGGTGACTTTGCAGCGTGTGCTTCCCAAAGCTGGCTTTAGCTGATGGCACTTGGATATGGGAGGGCTGACACAGACTGGGACAGGCTCTGGAGTCCGGGGCAGGGCATCATTTGGAGTTTTGCAGAGGAATGATGTTGATTAACAGCTTTCCTACACCTCGTGTTAAAGAACAGAACAGAACTATTTTTGGAAAGGAACTTGAGCAAAGCAGCAAATTCATTCTGTGCTGAATAAGGGGATTATTTGTTTTAATAGCAGATTGCTGTATAAGGAGACAGGGATTTTAGTGAGGATTTGTGACATGGTGCCACACCTAAATCCGAGCAAAGGAGGGTTTCCTTGGGCAGGAAGGTAGGGAGTGGTGTAGGGAACTCCTTTGGATAAAATGTGGAGATTAAACGTTGGAACTCTTTGCCTGGGAATAGAATGGGTTCATTTTAACTCAGCAATTTGAGATCACCTTTCTGACGTGTATAATGTAGCTCCACCAGCTGTTTGGGGTTTGTTTCCGAGGGAAACTGTGTTCCTAGAAATTCCCATCTTACGTGGGAGATCAGGCTGTCTTATTACAGGATTCCCCGTGGCCTTAAAATACATGGATGTAGGCAGCAGGGAAGAATTGTGTTCCACCCAGATAATGGCCAAAAGGCACTCGGGGACTGAAAACCCTGCGCCAGTGGTGTGAGCAGAGGGTGAGATGTGAGGATAATCACATCTCAAAATAGGGGTGTAGAGAAAGAAGGTTAAGCCGCGGGTTCATCCCTGTATTTTGACACTTGGAGCCGAACGGGAAGGTGCAGAACCAAACCCCCCCGCCGTCGGCGGGCCCAGCAGCTCCGGCTGGGGCTGTGCTGGGGGCACGCGTGGGGTGTGTGTGGAGGGGCCGCGGGCAGACACGAAGGAGCAGGGTGTGTGTGTGAGCGCGGATGGGGTGTAGCGGGGGTGTGTGTGCGTGTGCGGGGGAGGACGAGGCGGGTCCT
>VXBA01001039.1:657726-924986 GCA_013399895.1 Serilophus lunatus | reverse complement strand
GGTGGCGGCCGCGGGGGGCTGAGAGGAGGCGGGCGGCGGCGGGAAGGAGCCGAAGATGGCTTCGCCCGCGCCCCCCGCGCCGGGAGGCGGCCCCTCGCCCCCCGCCGGCCCGCCGCGCCTTCGCCAGGTGGGTGCTCCCCTGCGCGGGCGGCAGGTGCGGGGGGATCCCCGCGGCGGGGAGGGGGGGCGCCCCGCGGGATCCACCCCCCTGGAGTGCGGGGGAGGGCGGGAGGGAGAGCGGCGGGGTACAGGGGGGCGGGCAGTGCATCGGCGGTGGTCGGTGGGCAGGTGGATGATGGGGCGACGGATGGGTGGTTTCCGTTCTATTCAATAAAAAACTCACCTCCGAGCCCTCTGTAAAATACCCAAAAATGCCATTCTCACCCCGAAATCATCCCTGGCAGCACCTGTGCAGGTGTGCCCGCGCACTCACACGCGTGTGTAACTTCACGGTGGTGCAGCGCCGTGCGTGCTGTGCCGCATCAGCGCTGTGGCACAGCGGGTCCAAAGGCATGGATAAAATCTTAATTAACGTAATGCAGCACTTTCCGAGAGGCTCTTGCTGCATGCAACGCTTTTCCGCTCACATCCCTCTGCCCGAGCAAGGAGGGAGCTCTGGTTTTTGCAGCGGCTGCTGCATTAATTTACATCGGGAATGGTGAAGTTGGGCGCAGGAAGTTGTTTGATGCTCTCGACCTGGTAAGGCCGAGCTGCTGGGTGTTCGTGCCACGAGCACTTGGTGCCTCCTGAAAATGGGAGAGAGCCAGAAATGGAGGGACGCAGTGCTGGCGTGTTCAGTTTGCTCTTTGCTGCTACGGCTGTAATGTTATGGTGGTTATTAATAAAGAAGAAAGATTAATAAAGGAAAAGCTGTTGCAAAGTAGGATTCTCTTTGAGTAATCAGATTAGCATAGTGTGCATGTATTTAAACATAAATTCAAATATAAATCCCATCCTACTTTTTTTTAACAAGGAAATCCCAAGGGTCTGGAGTTGGGACAGACATCTGAGACTTAGGGGGAATATTTAAACTCGTCAGTCCCCTTACAACACGCCGGAAGTTTGGGCTGGGCAGCTTCAGCAAAAAGGCCTTTGTGTGGGTTTGCTTCGGACCCTGGCTGGAAGTGGCACAAGAACAGCTGCCCCCTCACCCCCATCTCACTTCCTGTTCCCTTCCCTGCTGCAAGACAGAAGGAAAAGTGTCTGATTTTAGTTGTGAGGTTTGGTTTTAGGAGGGAGAATAATTATCTCTCGGGTTTATTGCAACCTTCAGTAGGTGTGATGGGCAGGACCAGCAGGACAGGCGAAGAGTGTTGGGGATGGAAAAGAAGTTTCAGGTTGTGGCAAAAGGGTTGTGGAGGAAGATCCCAAGCACTGGGGATCCTCATCAAACCTGGCTTCTATAACTTATCCCATGTGCTTACTGGCACTGACAAGCTGCCTGGCAGGATCCTCCTCATTTCAGACCTTTGGTTCACCCCTGAGGATCTGGGAAACACGAGGTCACAGGTTATTGATTGCTGCACACCCAGCAGCAAACGCAGGCAGCTGCGCTCTTCGGAGCGTTCTGAATTGACTTCTCACGGGGTTATTCACTTTGCATGAGAGAGAGAGAGAAACGGCAGTGTAATATCCTGAATTAGTAGGCAGAAATCACTCAGAAAAAATATTGACTGCCACGGTTGTTTTACTGTCTTCCTCTGCGTTTAGTCCACTCTATATTTAGGATTACTTTTAATCGCATTTAGAAAGGAATGACTCATGGTGCGTGTTTCTGAACTGTATGGCTGGGGTGGAGTGTAGTGTTTATTTGGATTTATTTATTGAAAATTTTTACTGCCTTTCAATAAGACACCATACACACAGTGTATTGGGTGACCTTCACAGGAGTAGAAAACACTGAACAAGTTCCCAACAAGCTGCTCTGGTCCAAGGTAAAGAAGGCAATACGGGCTGAAGTCAATCAGTTGTCCTGTAATTCCCTAGCAGCCTCCCACTTTACCAAGCATGTCTTGCATCCTTAGGAGAGAAGAAGAGTACAAAACAAAAGGGAATTGAACGCTTCTGCCTGAAACCATTGTACTGACTTGTTATCACAACATGTTGTGATAACACTGAATGAAAACAAATCAGCAACGTGCTGAATTCCTGCTACACTGGAGCCTTTGGGAGACCCTCGAGGTTAGTCCTGTCTTTTGGCTTGAGAACAAAACTCACTCAAGAAGGTGCTTCAACAAAAGTTTGTGTTTGTGGAGTTTTTACTGTGTCTCTCAGTTCACTTAAGAGATCTTTGAATGTACCTTTTATTTTAAATACGTATGTGGAGGCACTTGCTGAACCAGGGCCAATATTTGTATCTGTGAACCTGTTTTAGCAAGAGTTGTATTTTCCTTTAAACACCTGGGTTGTTTCATTTAAGTGTTGCTTAAGGTACTGCAGTCAAGATACCGGTTATGGAAAGCTTAATATGCACAAACAAAAAGCCAAGCTGTTGTAAATTATATCATCTGAGTCCATGGTATTTAGAATAGGATGGAGATGGTTTCTTTTGTCAGCAGTCACGTGAGTTACATCTACATTTTTCCTTCTAGTTCTCAATGCTGTACTTGTCAAAGGAAATTTAAACACTTCTCATTAAAAAGCACAACCACTTTAATAAAATTTGTGAACTAAATAGTCAGTGTTTTCTGTTGGAGCATCATGGCACTCGGGTACTGCTCTCCCACTGCGCCTCTGAGCACGCAGGAATAAATCAATGATCCTAATCCATTATGTGATATGGAGAGAAAATGTGCAGGAGTGTCTTTTACAGTCATTTCACTCATCTCAGTTAAAGTTCCTTATCGTTGAGCAGTGCACAGCTGTCACACAGTAATTTTCCCGCTGTCACGGCATTATTGATCCCCCTGAAATCCCTTTATTCCATCTAATTTTCTTTTGGTAAGACACCTGTCTGTAAATGATGCCTGAAAAGGGATGCCCTCCTTTTCCCATTCAAGCGATTTTTTTTCCTCAAATGTGGTTGGATGTATTTGAAAATCCAAAAGGACGTGGAGGCTTCTGGGATTCCAAACTCATGACTTGGCCGAAGATCCAACACTGGAGAGAGAACACCGTGGTGTTCAGAAGAAGAGTTCTGGTGTGGATGTGGGAAGATGCAGAACAGAGCTCCTGACAGTCTACTTCTCCAGGGATGTTTCCATGACAGAACACTCCTCTGTTGTGAATCCATCCAATTCATCTCAAATCCCACAGTTTTCCAGCTGGCCAGCCTACTTGGTCAGCGTGAGATCTGCTCCTAGGGCTTGACCAAAATCTGTTACAGGGACACTTCAATTGGTGTGTGGGACTGCAGGAACCAGTTTTCATTTACTTAAGGAGTTTCCCTGTAACTCTACTGGATTTTGCCTCTTTTATACTCTCATTTTTCCTTGTAACTTGTATCCCACTGCACTGTTAGAAGTTGTCTTCTGGACCATCCATACCGCTATGATTGTTTGTATGCTACATTTGTAGGTTGGTCCTGCCTTTTCTAACCCATTGCTCAGGTTTTTCCTACTGCTGGATGTTCTTTGTCTCCTACTAAGTTATCAGGATTTGAGGATATTTTAAGTTTCTGTTCCATGGATAATTGAGGCTGATGCCTTGCCTTGGACAGCATGTTTTTTGCCTTCACCTCTTTCCTGTCCCGTTTTATAGTTCCATAATTTCATGAATTCGATTGGTTTAAATTACCCATTTTTAATGTTTCTTTGAACTTTAATTTGATTCAAGCTTATTTTTAATTTTACCTTCTGCTACTGTAAAAGATTAGAAGCAATTTGCTCAGAACTAGAATGACTTGAAAAATCAGCATAGTGTAGAACTCACTTAGGCAGGGAGGAAAGCCAACATCCATCAAACCCAACATCTCTATTCCAGTGAACTCTGCCTGCCATATCAAAGGGAAAAGGGTGATAGAAAATGTCTCCTCACTGAATTGGAATGATGAAATATAAAACATAATGAACCTGCTGCATAATAGATGTGGGCTAATGCAGGAAAGAGTAATTACAGCGAGTGCACAAATGACTACGGGTGTCTGGATTGCATATAAAAATTACTGTGCTACAGTGTTATTTGGGTTGCAAAATCAAGTACTGAGTAGTTACAAACCAATAGAATTAAGGACTGTGAAATCTTAATTCTGTCCCCTTCTGTGCCTGTCCTTTGCACTGAATTGAATTCTGTAAAACAAACACTGAAGTGATTTGTATAATTAGGAATGGAGTTGCAGTATATGAAAACATGCTGTAGGATAACAAATATGTTGTCGCCACACTGCCAGTTTTTTACTTTAGGCCCACTAGCAAGAGAATGGAAACGATAATTTTGGAAAGCTTTCATCCTCGCCAAACATGAAAGGAATTTGCAGGCAGAGATTAAAGGTGCAGTTCCAGCTCCAGGTCTTTACCCCATCCTGTCATCTGGGGCACTGCTGGAGCTTTTCCAAAAGGTAGTGAATTTCTTCATCATAAAAATCTGGTGTATGCAACATTGCAGCCAATCCTTGGTATTCCACCCTGTCTCCATGACCACATTAAGCGAAACTTAGAGTCTCTGTGTCTATGGGTTGGCTATGTTTATTCCAAGGAGCATTCCGTACTCTTGGAAATCAGCAGAGCCCTGCACTCGCACAGGATAAATTGTCCCTGTTTATGCAGAAAATGCATTTGAAAACGTACAACTTTCACCAGGAAGTTTCCAAAGGAATTTGCCAACTCCTTCGGTGTGAGCTACCCTTTGTAACCTGCTGCAGAGGGGAAGAAGTGAACTTGCTAATTCATATTTCAATGGGCTCTTTGCTTGGTTTGTAGAAAAAGTATGGAAAAGGAAAATGAAGAAGAGAAAAAGAAAGAACCGTGGGCTTTAAACACAGACCGAGTTAATTTAGTAAATAGTTTCAGGTGTCCCGGTGCTGGTGGAACATCCACGTGACTAAACTATGCAGAAAGAAAGAGTCAAACTCCTGCAAATATGATGAGTTTCTCCAGAGTGTATAAAACCAGAAACCGATCATCTTGTACGGATCAAAGGGATGGCACTTCCTCAGGGATTTCTACCTGGCACCATCCAAAGTAAAGGAGGGTGTCCAGGAGGGAAAGCCGGGGGACTAATTATGCAGCTGGTGTTAATTGGGCTGGGGCTCACCACATGAATGAGCTGCACCTGCGGGTGGAAGGTGCCAGAAGCTGTGGGGCTGCTCCTGGAATACACACAGGTAAGGCTGGCTTTACTTTTAATATTTGCTTTTTATGAGAGATTTTTTTTTAAACAGAAATGCTTAGGAAACAGGGTTTGAGGCGAGGGTTGTAGTTCGGTGCTGATTTGTGTGTCAGTTCTACGGTGTTTCTGTTTGTGAGGCGCTGTGGTTCTTGGGGAGTTTCTTTGAAGGTTTCCTGGTCTGTAGGGGTGTATTCTGTGGGAAGAGCAGAGGATTTGGGGTGTGTTGCTATTTTTTAATCTTGGGGGAAGTTCTTTGTGTGTGTGAGGGGGAAGAGGGTTGTGGGTTTGTGGATTTTTAATCCTGGATTTTTATGGTTTTGTAAATTTTTTCTTTTTTTTAATCTGTTTTTTTTCTACCTTTTTCCCCCGTTTTTTTACTCTTTTGCCTTTACTTTTATTGATGTTTTATCTTTTTATTTTTCCTTTTATTTTCTTTGCCTTTTCTTTCTTTGCTTTTTTTTTTTTTAAATCTTTTTCCAGCGTGTTCCCTCACTTACAAGACTCACACTTGATAATGCTATGGAAGGCTAACTTTTGGCTACTTTGGAGTTTAAGATTTTGTACTTTATAGACCAAAGCTTTGTGTTTTTTCTAGAACAAGTCCCAGTTGGGAATCCCACTTGCCTCAGGGGCTGCCCGCCATTTTGTGGTGTGAGGGGAGAGGGGCTGCCCGCCATTTTGTGGTGTGAGGGAGGGGAGAGGGGATGCCCGCCATTTTGTGGTGTGAGGGAGGGGAGAGGGGCTGCCCGCCATTTTGTGGTGTGAGGGAGGGGAGAGGGGCTGCCCGCCATTTTGTGGTGTGAGGGAGGGGAGAGGGGCTGCCCGCCATTTTGTGGTGTGAGGGAGGGGAGAGGGGCTGCCCGCCATTTTGTGGTGTGAGGGAGGGGAGAGGGGCTGCCCGCCATTTTGTGGTGTGAGGGAGGGGAGAGGGGCTGCCCGCCATTTTGTGGTGTGAGGGAGGGGAGAGGGGCTGCCCGCCATTTTGTGGTGTGAGGGAGGGGAGAGGGGCTGCCCGCCATTTTGTGGTGTGAGGGAGGGGAGAGGGGCTGCCCGCCATTTTGTGGTGTGAGGGAGGGGAGAGGGGCTGCCCGCCATTTTGTGGTGTGAGGGAGGGGAGAGGGGCTGCCCGCCATTTTGTGGTGTGAGGGAGGGGAGAGGGGCTGCCCGCCATTTTGTGGTGTGAGGGAGGGGAGAGGGGATGCCCGCCATTTTGTGGTGTGAGGGAGGGGAGAGGGGCTGCCCGCCATTTTGTGGTGTGAGGGAGGGGAGCTGCCCGCCATTTTGTGGTGTGAGGGAGGGGAGAGGGGCTGCCCACCTCGTGTGGGTTAAGTGGTGAGGGGCTGCTCACCATGTTAGGAGGCTGCAGCCACTTCTGGTTAGAGTGCACTGGGATGGGAAAGTGCAACAGCAAAGCAACAGCACCTGTTGCTTTGAAAAAAAGCAGCGACTGCTTGCCTCATGTCCTGAAGGACTTGCTTCGTAGTCTGACTCTTAAACATTGAAGGAATTGTGGTTTTTACTAGTCAGTAAAAACGATGAAAATGCGCAAAAATGCCCCAAGGCCCTAAAAACCTTCAACAGTCTTACTGAGCTTTTCCGTGCTACATACTGGTCACTATATATATATATATACTGGAAACACAACCTGTTCTCAAAATCTGTAGCTTGGTGTAACCTTTCTGAAGTAACAGTAGCACTTGGTGCAGGACACCAAAGAGGTCTTGGCAAACATGCTGTATCTAAGTCTTAACATGAAGCATTTGTTGCAAGGTTTTCTTTGTACAAGACTTTAGGCTTTATTTTGGCATGACCTGGTGTGCGAGGCTGCCTCGGAAACCCAAATGAGAAGGGATGTTCTCTCTGTTTATAAACACTCACTGGGAAACCAGCTGTAGAAGCCTCCTGGTTAAATGTTAATAAGGAATTGCCTAACGGAGTGGGGGGGGAATACTCCACTAAACACAATATGTTCTGTTCCAATGGCTGTCCTTTCTTTCCTTTTATGTTTCTTTCTGAAGTGCCTGATTGTCCTTCGTTGGGATGGAGAGTCAGCTGGGAAGGCAGAAACAACTGTGGTACCCAGCAGGATGCAGACATCAGGATGTAACTGCATTCAAACCATGGAAGTATCTAAGGACAGGGCAGGGGGTGTGACTTAGAAACTGCTGCTCGTTACTCTGTGCAGATTGTTGGGCTTGATTGGAAAAAGCGAGCTGTGTTCTGGATCTGCTGTTGATGCACTGAGATTTTTAGAGCGTTGCAAGCAAGCATCTGACTCAAACAACCCAGTAAAACTTCTGTTGGGGAGCTTCAGAGGTGAAAGCTGTGCCTGTCTCACTAAAACTGTCAGAAGTAATCCTGGATTGAAAATGGGGTGCAGGAATATTATTTGCTGTCTCTGCTTATACTGTTTGGTTATTTATTTTATGTGTTTTTTGGCTGTTTTGGCTGTCCAGTCTTGAAGCATTTTGATTTATCTGCAGAACTTGACTGCTCCTGTAGAGCATTAAGCACAGTATGTCATGGGGCAGTTACTCCAGACTTCCTATATTAAAGGAATCTTTGTTTATGCAACAAGGATTCATTCAGCAACATCCCCGTGCAAAACATTTTGGAGAAGTGGTTGTCCTGTTAACTCTTTGCATTCAGTTCTGCTGGTGTAAATAAAGGTGCACCTACAGGAGATGGAACTGCTGACCTTGATGGAACAACTTCCGGGGGTTGTCTTGGAGTGGTGGCTTGGCTCACTGATAACCAAGGCGAGATCTTTCAGGTTATGTGCTGCCTTTGGCATTAGTTGTGCTTGTTAAAAACTGGTAAGACGCTTTATCAAGTGCATCCCTTGCCCTAATTTGAGCTTTATTTACTAAGATAATAAGGATGCTTGAAGGTGATGTCTCTCAGATAAGAAGAGAATGCCATGAGCAGTACGACCTTGTGTGAGGCACAGATTATGGTGAGGCAGTTTTGTGTGACCTGGAGTCCTGTTAATCTTCCAGAAAGTGTGAGAGGTCTTGACACAAGTTGTAAGTCCCATTAGAGAGCTTGACTCTCACGGGATGTTTCCAGGCATTCGGTGGATGGGGATGTATTTCAGGCATTCAGTCTGGCTGGATTCAGTGCTGTAAATACCCCTGTCGTTTGTGTTAGGTCAGATGGTGAAGTGCTGTTTGATGAGCTTACCTCTGAAAAGATGGAGGGTGTCCAGGCCTAATTCATCTCCTCCTGCAATGCTTCTGAATGCCATCGTTCTTTTTTTTATTTAAGGAAAAAATTGTAATTCTGGGTTATTTGTGTAGCTATATACGTATACTTGAAAAATAGCAAACTGAGGGCAGTTTCCATTTTAACAACTCCTCTGCACTATCACAAATAGTATGTACCCAAAACCTTTGGGTTATAAACAGCACAAACACCCCCCACATGCAGCTCCGAGAGGCAAAAATAAACTTTGCAATTAATTGTGGAGTGTTTTGTACGTAGCCTTAGCCTGTAACTGGCTGTTGGATCCCACGAGCAGAATCCTTCTGAAGTATCCTTTGCAGGCTCTTTGAGTGTACTCAGAGACATTCTTGTTTGTTATTTTATCTTCCCAAAACGCAGCTTTCCCCTGTGCCCTGGGTCCGGGGTGGCTGCCAGCGCTGGGTGACCCGTGACCCTGAGCTGCCGCCGTTCCCAGGAATGTGCGCTGGGGTCCAGCGGCCGCGCCTCCCTCTGATGTGTGCCCGGCGTGGGTGGCAGGTTTCTTTGCTGAAAGGGGCAGCACCGGGTCGGCAGCAGAGCTCTCTCCCTCTCTCCTGACTGTGCAGGAGCTTTCTGGGAACTTGAACTTGCTGGGGCTGGATGCGAATGGCCTGGCCGGGGTTCAGGACTGTTTTAGTTCCTGCCGGGAGCAGCAGCTGGTCGGCGCACGGAAGCCAAAGCCCTTTGGTTTGCCCGGCGTAGCAGTCGGGGGCGTCACATGCTGCATGTACAGCTCTTGGAACACTGTAAACTTCGGGAATTTTTAGATCCAGAGCATGTCACCAACAATTTAGCCTTAGTTTTCCTATAAATAGCTTCTTGTATCTGAACCTGCCCTTTAATGAGGCTATTTTGGTCGCAGTAGGAGATTTGTACTGCAAATGCTGTACCTGGAATCCCTGCTGGGTTCTTTGTTGTCTTGGTGTGCATTCTCTGCTGTCTCCTGGCCGGCTGATGTTTAACAAGGTGCATGTTCCAAACAATTTTAAGACCCTTTAATATGGACAATGTTGGAATATGGCTGACAACCAGAAAATAGAGCTGACAACTCTCCTCCCACTGGTCTGTTTTTTTCTCACTTTGGTCCCTTGTCAGGGACCAGGAGCACACATGACTTATCAGGTGACAATAATTGATGAAAAGATGCCACTGCAGTCCTATTTTTACCCCTCCATCCCAAACGAGTGTTAGCACAACCTTCCTCAGTGTTCACTGAGAGCAAGAACGGGCTGTTCCCAAGGGCCACAATGTGCTGGAAACAACGGGAATTAGATTCTCTCCCTGCTGGATCCAAACCTCGTCTGAGCAATGGGCAGTTCTGAGGCTGAAAGTTTCGGAATAGCCTGTTTGAGTTGCCAAGTCAGATTCTCTTGTGTGTTCGTTTGCAAACAGTCAATATGGCCTTGGGAAGGGCTGTGGGCTCCAGTGGCTGCTAGTTCCCCTTCCATTTGTTCAGCTCAAAGAGCAGGGTCTGTATTTAGTAAAGCAAATGTGTATGAAATCTATATGAAAGCATTTTGTCTGACACCTTTTGGACGTGGTGGTAAGATTTGGTGTGATGGGCACGCACTGGAGAAAGTCAATTGATAAAAATAGATCATAATAACAGATTAGTTAATCAACTACTTGCTCAGCATGGGCTAATGAGAGATAACTTCTTTTTGCCCAGAGGAGCATTGCTCCTGGCAGGTAATTTAGTTGCTTCTGGTCTTGGAGGCTCCCTTGATAAAACTTTTCATCACTTGACAAAACTGGGGTCTCTGTTGCAGCGATATTTTTAAAAATGCCAAATTACTCGTGATTTGACCCAGAGGTGGGGGGCAAACCTTGGCATCTGCAAGTGGGTGCTGGGGGTGGCAGAAAGCTCTGGTTATCTGTAATGTGACCTGACACAGCCTTTGCTGCAACTAAACATAGTTCGGCATTTTGTGCACCTGTCATTCTGCCTCTTGCCGTGCCTGTTTCGGAGGGTGCGTGTGGACCTAGACCTTTACCTGCAGCTGGCTCCCACGTGTAGCAGGGGCAGTTGCTTACCCTTTTGTGTTTTGCTAATACCAAGTTATTTAAACCTCTCGAAGGATCTGTCCTTTGAGGCATTTGGAAGCTGAGGATGGAGCCAACCTCTACTCCTGTTGTCCCATGGAGCTTTAATTTGAGTAGTGCCTGTGAGAGCTTTGGCAATGAGTTTTGTGGATGCCTCATCCACATGCAAGAATAATGCAACATACTCTTCACTGCAACAATTTCCCCTGAAAGTATGGGAGTATTGCATCTGTAATTTATTCTTTCTTTTTCTTTTCCATCAAGGTTTTGCAAATTAGAGATGCGTTTTAGACACAGAAAATTGCTGAGCAACAGCATCGTGGGGGGTTTGAGATTAATAATAGAATGTCATGATGGCTGTGATCCTAATTATGATGGATCATTCCGAAATACTGGGAATGCCAAGCTCTGTAAAAACAAGCTCCTGGTGAACTCTCCAGCTTCCTACCACGCTGTTGCTATGACAGGCCAACCTCAGAGCATAAAGCAATTAATTATCTGCCCAGTCCTGCTGCTGTTCAACAAGCAATTGAGGGAGTTGGTCTCCTTAGTTTCAGCCACAGCTTAAAGTCCCTTTTTAGTGTGTCTTGCTTCTGCACAAGTCGCAAAATCTGCATTCACTTAAGGGCAGCAAATTTCAGGTCTGCAGGTTATTAATCCTTTTTAGTTCTACTCGTAGAATGCACTGGCAACAGTTATTTAGAATAAGGGCTGTGAGCTTATGTTGCAGCACAAGTCCTGATGTGAACTGAGTCTACCTAAGAGGCTGGATAGAGAACTGTGTACCAATACCCATCTTTTCTTGACTTTTAATTCAGCTGAATTTTAAACGAGATCTCTGAGGCTTGTATGTAGAACCCAAAGAATTAACTTGTAAGTGCACAGAGCGTCTCATTGTTTTAGAATAGTGTCTCTGTTAAACAACTGCCAAGAGAAATCATTTTGTAATAATAAATATTTCCTAGCTGGCTACTTAGAACAATTATTCACTTGTAGAATATACCCTGTTGTGAAAAAGGCTGTATCAAGTCTTATTCCAAAGAGGATAATGCTTCTCGCTGAAAGATAATCAAAGGTTTACATGATTTCTGTTCTTTTGCTTTGGTAATGTATGGTTTTAAAAATGTACTAGGCAGCATATGTACCAAAGACTTCATACTTTGTGAAGAAATAGCACTGAACCCTCTAGACTTCTTTCTCCAGTAAAGTGGAAAGAGTAGCTCACACAGTGATACACTCATCTGTAAGAAAAAAAATGGAAAATACTGGTTTAAGGTACATTCTAAAGAGACTTTTTCATATTGTAGAGGGCTGGAAGGATTAGAGCAGGTAAAAGTAAGTATTGAGAAAGCAGACAGTAAAAATCTGTTACTATAAATGGGTGCTTTCTAGAACCTTGTTTTTAAACTCTTAATATCTGCAGTTGGCATATTGACTGTAGTTGTAAAATAATGCCAAACTAAATGTGATTACCAAGATAAATATGTTTTCTTTGATATAGGAGTGAAAAATTAAATCTTCTTCTTTAGAGATGACACAAATCTGTATTTTTGGTCCCCGTTTGTAGGCAGATGGAGTTATGTATGGCAGAACACTTACCATGGTAACACAGATTATGACAGCTGAGCCATTGACTTTTTTATACTTAAGATCCAGTGGAAGCCACAGAATAACTATAGAAGGTAACATTTCTATTGCGTTTTTAATTATGTTAACGACTATGTATTTCACACAGAGCCCATTTAATGTGTAGCTAAAATAATATTTTTTATGCAATTTAAGGACCACATTTAGAAGAACATAAACCACACATATAGAAATCAATATGCATTTGGGGAAATCCTTCTAACATTTAAATACTGAGTAAGATTTTGCGCCTGGCATTTTGTGTTGGTGTTTGCCATCCCTCCTGTGGATGGAAAACCTGTGCAACCCTAACTGGGGGTACAGTGTAGCCCTGGATTGTAGTTAAGTGTCTGCACTGAGGATTATATTCTACCAAAAGTGAAAAAATGTGAAGCTGGAAAACTGGTGTGAAAACTTTACACTGCTGAAGAACAGTTGGAAAGAAGGAATGAGGAAAGATGGCAATCTTGTCTTTTCTAAGCCTGAGCAAAATGTTGCAGGTCACAGGTGAGGCTGACACTGGTTTAGGCAGCTTTTTGTTTGCCTGTTTCACCCACAACACGACATACAATGCATGTAACTTTTTAAAGGGCAGATCAGCATGTATGCCACTTTAAAAAAAAAAGTATTTTAAGGAGCCTGTCTCAGATTTTTTGAGATGACTTGTCATGGATCATGATTCCCTGCCTGATGAACACTCAAGTCTTGTCTCCTTGAAGAAGGAACATTCACTAATCCTGTTTTACCTGACAGCACCTCTGCTCAGCTGGCACTGAGCTGCTGCTCCAGAGAGAACAGTGTCAAAACCAGCTCTGAAATGTGGTGGAGAGCAGCAGCTCCATCATCTATGACCCTGAATGTAAGCTCCACAGAACTGCATTGGTTTGGTTTACTTCATTTTAAACCTGCAGACATTAAAGACAATTAGTGTTACTCTGAATACAGGAAAATAAAATTATTAAAAAAAGAAATCCCAAACAAACCCCCATGCTTGGTGTTGCCACCAGAGCAAATATTTGACTGTGTGGCCAGACACAAACACTGTTGACAAATGGCTACTGGTGTACATTATTTGACAAGACAAACACTTCACTTCTGATTCCAAATTTACATTGTTGGGATTGCTCAGGAGGAAATTGGACACCATAGACATGGGAAATGCTTGTGTTTACCCAGATGCATGAACTTTAGAAGAAAAGTCATGTAACTAGCCAAATATTTGAGCAGTGTACACATTTCAAATATCTTGTGTACAAATGTGTTTGCATATCATGGACTGTCCTCTGTGCCATCCCCAGGTTTTTAAATGCCCCTTCACCCAGTGAAGAACCCTCCAGGCACATGTGTAAGATAACTTTGAGTAGATGGACAGTCTCTGAAGAGAGCAGTCAGTAGGAAAAAACCCATCAGTGATCACCTACTGATCTGCAGAATTGTTAGATTTGGCCCTAAGTGCTTTTTAATTTGATTTGGTTTTCATTTCATGAGCTTTTTCATACCTTGGGTATCCCTGTGGGAAGAGAAGTGTTTGTTTACTGTAGGTTTGCCAGAACCAGCAGAGGTTGCACCTGTTGAATTTACAGCTATTGGCGACCAGACCTTGATTTCACATCTCCCTGCAAAGACTTGCCAGGTAGGCTGCTGTCAGCTCACATGAGGGGAATTGCTAGAGCCGAGGTAGGAGTGTAGCTTTTGCTTTGCCACACCTGCTCCCAGGCATTGCCACTGTGTATCCTCACCTCTGGAACTGCCCTGCTGGATTATCAGCCGCTCGCGGGCACAGTGGGATCAGGAGCGTGGTTAACGTCAATGCGCCGCTTGTGAGATGGAAGGGTAAGAGGAAAAAANAAAAAAAAAAAAAGCTTTTCATCCTGGTATGGTGTGGATTAATACATAAAGAACAGATACAGGAGTAGCTTTAAGCTGGTAATTTATAGTTTTATAATGAAACGAAATATGCAGCTTCCAGAACGTCAGTAGCACCATTTGCATGTCAGCTGCCCTGCGGGAGCATTGCTGCTTCTGCAGCTCTTGTGTGTCTGCTACACACAGCTGTGCTATTTGCTGTATTCCTCCATGGCTGCAAAGCCTGAGCAGTCAAATACTCTCATAAAGCAAAAGCAGACAGTGATTGGGAACTTGGGCAGCAAGTCCCAAGCAATGCTCTTTTGAATGACTGATCTCCCCCACAGAGGAAGAAATAAATAGAATGCTTGGCTGAAAGGGCCTTAAACCCAAACCCGAGTGTGTCAGCTCTTTGGACTCGTGTTTTGAGTGTCTGTGGCCGCCTGTTTGTTCTATTTCCCACATATGTTAGGCCAGTGTTAGTGGTTGTTATGTAAATGTGTCCAGAGGGTAAGCTCTATGTAACAGAAGATACTTCCAGTTAATAGTGTTGTTTTCTTGGAAGTGCCTGCCTGGTTGGTTTTTTTATAGAATGGCTTATCAGATAAATCATCATAGTTTTGGAAAAATGCACTTGAACTGTAGGCCAGGGCTTCATGCATGCATCCCCTCTTTCAGTCAGAATATCAGCAGAGAGCCTGATCAAAGCCTTTTCCTTTGGAAATAATAGATATTCTGCAAGATAAAATTTCTGAAAGCAAATTATTGTCAACTAGTAAGAATTGTTAAGAGAATGAAGCATGTCTGTGACTCTTGGCTTCAGTCTAAAGGGAATCCATGGGAACAAGAGCCTCTAGACACTCTTCCCATGGGAAACAGTTTACTTGGAGTTTTCTCTTTGTCAAGACACCTAAGAATTCATTTTAGACACTGTTTTTCCCATACAGATTCTCTTAATACTTGACTCATGTTGCAACTTTAATGTAGTTCAAATAATTCAGGCACTTCCTTGAGCAATTCTTGTGGCTGCAAAGCTGTATTTCTTCCTCATTTCCTTCTAATGCTGTAACAGTGTAGAATGGGAGGTGTTTTCTGTCAGGGCACAGCCTCGAGTCATGCCAGGCCAAGATGCTGATGGATTCAGACAGCCCAGTTTGCTACAACAGTTGTTCTTTAAAACTGATACCAAAACAAACCTGACTTTTGTGAGCATCAGTGTAGGAAGCCCAAACTGAAAGATCAGGGTTTTTAAAAAATGAGACTTCTGATTGGACAGCTTGTTCAGCAGCATAGGACAGAAATCTAGGACTTGAAGTGCTCTGAGAACCATTTTGATGGTATTTGTCATATATAATTTTTTGATCTTAAACCTATGGAATTCTTCTTTAAAAAGTAACTGGTAAACTTTTTTTTTTTCCTAAAAGATATGTTTTCTGGTTGCTTTTTTGCACAAACCATATGTTAAGAGGTTACAAGCACTGAGGAAGGTGATGCTCTTCACAGAGGGAGGCATTGTAGAAACTGCATTTAACTTAGAGCAGTATCAAAAACAGGAGAGGATAACTTTTGTACAGGGCATTTGGGGAAGGTCCTTTTCCATGGGAATTGAAAGAAACATGGGGGAGAGAGAAGAGGTAAACAAAACTGACAGTGGGAAAGAAGCAGAGGCAAAACAATGGAAGACATCAAAGAGACTGGAAATGAAAGCAGAACACTTTCAGCTTTTTCCAAGAGTTTACAAACTACAGCCCAAAATATCTTTCCCATGCATGAACATAAACATTTACATTATGCTGTTCTTACATGAAATAAGTGATACTTTTGTTAATGAACACGTATATGAGAGCCAGAGTGGCTGATTTCAGTCACAAAAAAATTCCCTTAATTATTCTTTCATTGGTGAGGAGCAAATGAAATTGTGCTTTTATAGGTGTCGCAGAGTATTTTTTTGAGATCTTGGGATGAGCTGCAGAATGAAAATGACAGAGGAAGAAAAGAATCAACTGCAGTTGGCTAGTTGTTGTCTTACTGGCTGTGGTGGGGGTATCTGAGAAGCAGCAGGGCATGGGCTGTTCTGGCTGAGATTGCCAGGTTAGCATCAGTGCATCTGATTCCCAGGGATGGGTTTTGGGATTAAAAGGCACAGTAAATAGGAATTCCACATGTTGTTTCTCCTCGGGTATTGCTCCAGACTGGAGCTACTGACTTTCATTCAGTCTAAAATCTTTTACTCTCAATACTCACTGTAGCATGGACTTAGCAAATTTTGGAAAAGAAAAAAAAAAAAAAAAAGAAAAAAAGGCAGAGATGTTGGATTTAGTGGGAAATCTTTATTCTGGGCCCATCCTATTACACCTCCAAATGATCCACTTGAGCAAGTTTGCTTCTCCAGCACACTGTGTGTGTTCTCACTGCTCCGCTCCATGCCCTTGAACAATTGCAGCCCAACAGCAAGTGCAATGGAGAAGGGAAAAATCCGAGATTTATTGTGGAGTCTGAGTTTCTGCTTTCCCAAAACAGGAGCTTTCTTTTCGTGGCATTCAGCAAGCTCCCTTTCTCACAGGAACTGTGCCAGAAGATGGCATTGCTGTACACAGAGCACTCATCTCCATTGCAACAAGTCATTAAGAGGAGTGGAAAAACTGCAGCCTCTGAGTCCATTAGACTGAGTCAGGATGACAGGAAACGAATCTGCCTTCATATTGCACATCAAGGATGGTTCCATTAAAATATATGGTGTGCTGAGGAGAGGTTTTCTGGGTTTTTATTGTTGCTGTTTAACAAGGAGCTTGTGTTTAAAAGTACAGATTGATCTATAGGCTGAGGAGGTGTATCTCAATATGGAGAACTGGGTTTATTCTCAAATGGAAAAACGAGACACTAAAAAAAATCTGCCCCTGTTCACACCGCCTCCTGCCAGCATCTTACTCTTTGGCTTCAGGATCTGCTCATTTTCCTCTGAACACTGTCTCCCAGCCACTCTTAAGTGCAGTAGGAAAAGTATTGTCAATAAATTCCAGCAGTTTGGTTTTGGAACGGTCTATGTACAAGGGCAAGTAGCTCTTGGCACACTCCAAAGGCTTCTGCAGTGAGTTTAATCCCAGAAGGTAGTAGACATCCCTTGGGGGTAGGTCAAAGCCTGAGGAAAAGTTGTGCTCAATTAGGAGAAATGTGATTTTTTCAACTTCTTGTTATCTCAGTGAGTGAACAGTGATTTACACAGGCTGTAACATAAATGGATGTCATAACAGACTACAGCTTTTCCTGGGGGGAAAAGCTCAGAATCTAAGTTTTGCTGGATGTTGTAGAGTAGATCCAGCCTGTGCATCTGTGTGTGTACAGATTACAGTGTAATCACCTCTAGGGTTGCTGATGGAGCTCCTTGCTGTGGTTCTGGCTCCCCAGAGAATTGTCAGATTTATTTGAAAGCTGTTTGTTCCTGTTGAGCTTTGGAAAAATCTTTGGGTTGGCTTAGGCTGGTGGCTGAACTGCAGGAACCACCTCCTTCATTTGTGGCCCAAACACTGAACAGAGATGCACAGAAATTTAATTAGGAAGACATAATGCTGGAAATTAACAAATGCCAGAGAATTTCCTTTTACTTGTGCTGTAAATGAAGTTAGATTCCCTTACCAGTAAGGCTTTGAGGGGGGAGGAAAGGGAAGGCAAGAAACAGTGAATTAAAATGGAAAAGAGTGTAGGACAATTCTGTCAAGTTATCCTTCAAGCAAAAAGTGAGTCCCCAACATCCTTCCCTGGTTATTTGGCCTCGCTAGGTTTCCTGGTTCTCTTTCCTTCAAAACCAACAGATTTTGGAAGATGAAGTGGAGGACATAAGCACCACCTTTTTCTTTGGTTTTCCCATTACTTGGTGAAAGTGACTCAGTGGGATATATCCAGGTTTAGCAGTGGATAGGTAAGGTAGGGACAAAATTAAGTGGATAGGTATTATTTTGCCTTTGCTGCAAATAGAGACTCCCCTTGGAAGAATATGGATCTGCTTCTCCTGTAAAAGTTCTGGTCCATACCTTCAGCAGCAGTTCCTTTTGAGGGGGATCTCCAGCCTTGGTGATGCCGTTACCTTCATGGAGAGTGGAACTTGAAGGATCCCAAAAGCAACCACCTCGCCTTTGAAACACAGGAGGCTCCAATCTCCAATAATCCAAAGCTCTTATGTAGAGATGGGCTAATGTGCATTTGGCAGCTGCTGCTCTGTGGCTTGTTCTGCCTGGAAGGGGAAAATTGTCCTTCCTTTAGTTGTGTAGGAGATGGAAAATGAAGGGCTCTTCTCACAGTTGGCTTTTATGAGCTGATTTCTGAAGGGATTTGTGCTGGAGAGAAATGCTTTGCTTTGGTAGCATGTTACTATGCAGAATACCTATTTAATAGTGAAACCTTCAGGATGTTCCTGACAATTCCTTCTGCTGGTTTGGTGACGGGTTGTTTTGGCCACTTGTTATAGTTACATTGTGATATAAGGAAGATACTTTAACTCCGTGTTGGAGAAGGCATTCTGAAGCTCAGGGGGATATGAATGTCCTCCTTGAAATTCATGTTTGGGTAGTAACCTGTTGGTATAGGTTTTTATTTGTGGTTTTTAATTTGAGCTGAGTCACAAGTGATCAGCCTCTGGCTTGAGCTCAACAGCGTGTTCCGTTCTGCCCATGGCAAGGCAACTGCAGAAAAGGAAGCTTTAATTAGTGAAATGACCTGCTCCCCCACCAAGAGAGATGAGTCTCCTGCTTAAGCTGCTTTGACACCCAGTTCACTAAGAAGCATTGCAATATTGCTTCTTTCCCCCATCCTTTTCAAAGCCCCAGTGTATGTGTGTATATATATTTACTAATTAAAACCCCCTCCTATATGGCTGTGCAGGACTTGCTCCAGCATTTCTTTCACTCTTGGGATTTGCTCCTGTGTCATTCCAGGAGAGGTTAGATTTGAAATGGGTGCAGCATTATGCTGAACTCTTTATGCACTCAGAGCTAAAAGCATTATTGATTCCATTTGCTATGACTGAAACAACTTAGATGTATCTGGAAAATGAGAGAAGGAGGAATGGGAAAAAACAAATGAATGTTTCATGCCACATATTTCAAGGCAGCAATTTCCTAGCTCTCTTTATTCCTGACTTCCTTTGTATTTTATTCGGGGTATGCTTTGTGCTGCAGGATTTTGGGATAAGCTGCCTCATCAGGCTGCACAAAGTGCAGCTTTGGTCTCAGAATGATGTTGTGGGTCATATTAACCATTTTATATCAGTGATGTGGAAGCATGATGCAATTAATTTAGAGAGGGAGGGGAAAGTACAGAAAGAGATCTCTTTAAAAATAAGCATAACTATCTTAAATTCATTTACAGTTTTAATGGGGGCATTAAGAACTGTTAGAGCTTTCTTAGAATGGGTTCCAGACAGCACTGACCAGAGCTAATGTGTACAGCATCACAGAATAGCTTTTTTCTATTTTTGCATTTCTTCAGCAAGGCCTTTGATACTGTCTCTCACAACATACTCCTGAAAAAGCTGGCAGCTCGTGGCTTGGACAGGAGCACTCTTTGCTGGGTTAGGAACTGGCTGGACGGTTGGGCCCAGAGAGTGATGGTGAACGGTGCTGCATCCAGCTGGCGGTCAGTCACTAGTGGTGTTCCTCAGGGGTCTGTGCTAGGACCAGTGTTATTCAATATTTTTATTGATGACATGGATGTGGGTATTGAGTCCTTCATCAGTAAATTTGCAGATGACACTAAGCTGGGAGCTTGTGTCGATCTATTGGAAGGAAGGAGGGCTCTCCAGAGGGACCTGGATCGGTTGGAGAGCTGGGCAGTATCCAATAGGATGAAATTCAATAAGTCTAAGTGCCGAGTCCTGCATTTTGGCCGCAAAAACCCCCTGCAACGTTATAAGCTGGGGGCAGAGTGGCTGGACAGTGCCCAGGTAGAAAGGGACCTGGGGGTGCTGATAGATAGCCAGCTTAACATGAGTCAGCAGTGTGCCCTGGTGGCCAAGAAGGCCAATGGCATCCTGGCCTGCATTAGGAACGGTGTGGCCAGCAGGAGCAGGGAGGTTATTCTGCCTCTGTACTCGGCACTGGTGAGACCGCACCTGGAGTACTGTGTCCAGTTCTGGGCCCCTCAGTTTAGGAAGGACGTGGAGATGATTGAGCGTGTCCAGAGGAGAGCAACGAGGCTGGTGGAGGGTATGGAGCATAAGCCCTATGAGGAACGATTGAGGGAGTTGGAACTGTTTAGCCTGGAGAAAAGGAGGCTCAGAGGTGACCTTATCGCTCTCTACAACTTCCAGGAAGTTGTAGTCAGGTGGGGGTTGGTCTCTTTCACCAGGCGGCAACTGACAGAACGAGAGGACACAGTCTCAAGCTGCGTCAAGGGAGGTATAGGTTAGATATTAGGAAGAAGTTTTTTACAGAAAGAGCAATAAAGTTGTGGAATGGACTGCCCAGGGAAGTGGTGGAGTCACCATCCCTGGATGTGTTCAAAAAAAGGCTGGACGTTGCACTTGGTGACATAGTCTAGTCTAGTCTAGTTGAGGTTCTAGAGTAAGGGTTGGACTAGATGATCTTGGAGGTCTCTTCCAACCTTGTGATTCTGTGATTCATATTTCCTGTTCTCTTGAACCCTTGCTCCAGTTTTCTGATTTTTGTAGCACATCAAAACCTATCTTCTGTTACTTCTTGATGTGTGGGTTAATATTTTCATACTAAAATCATCAAATCTTATGTGGCTGAAACAATTCAGGTTTTGAGATCCGTGTACTTGCACTACAAGATTTTGTCTGCTTAATACAGAGCTTTTTTCTTAGAAAAGTGCCCAGCTATGGAAAATACCTGGTGCCCTTCACTGTTGGATCCTGTTATTGAACTGAGAAAGCCTTAGAAGTGTAAAAACACCCAACTTTGGGTGTTCTATGACAAACTCATGATTTAATAGAAGAAGAATGAGCTGTTAACTGCAATGTTTGAACCACATCATAAATGATGGTAATTCTATGCCTTGCACAGCCCATGCACTTGCAAATCTCTCCTCAGATTTGAGTCAGCTATGTGGAGCAGTGTGATGTGGAGCTGTTGAATCCGGGGTCTGTGTTGTGCTGTGTTTCACTGAAGGTGGTGGTACACTATTTGTCCTTTGCCAGCCCTACCCCATGATGTGTCTTTGCCTCTGCCCTTAGTTCTCTCAGCCTCTCCCTTTTCCAGGGCTTTGCCTTTAGATGCTACTTGAAGTGTAGTGGCTTAGCCTTACTTTCTCATTCCAGCTTTGCACCTCAAGCTGGTTGTTCAGCCTGGAGAAAAGAAGTCTCCAAAGAGGCCTTATAGCACATTCCATTGCTTAAAGCGACTCCAAGAGAGCTGGGGAGGGACTTCTGACATGGGCATGAAGTGACAGGAGAAGGGGCTTCCCAGTGCCAGAGAGCAGGGTTAGGTGGGATGTTAGGAAGAAATTCTTCCCTGTGAAGGTGGCGAGGCACTGGAGTGGATTTCCGAGAGAGGCAGTAACTGCCCCATCCCTGGAAGTGTCCAAGGCCAGGCTGGACAGGGCTTGGAGCAACCTGGTCCAGTGGAAGGTATCCCTGCCCATGGCAGGGGGGTTGGAACTTGATGGTCTTGACGGTCCTTTCCAACCCAAAGCATTCTAGGATTCCATGATTATTTCAGCATAGCGTAGTTTCAGGCGTATGTTCTAATGCAGCAGAGCTGGGAGAGGGGCGGCGCGGGGCCGGGGCCGCCCCCGCGGGTGTCGGGGCGGGCCGGGCCAGGGGCGGACGGAGCCTCCGCCCCGCCGCTGTCCGCCAGTGGCCGGGGGTCCCGGCTGTCCCCAGCGCCGGCGGGGGCAGCAGCGGGCTCCGTGCCGTCCTGCCTGCCCCTGTTCTCGGTCTGGCGTGAGCAGGCTTGGACGTAGCGGGAGAAGAGGGAGGGGAGAGGGAGGGCTCCCCGCTCGGCGCTGTCACAGGCGGGGGGCGGCTGGCAGCGCCCGCGGCTTGCGGCAGCACCGGCGCTGTGACGGGAGCCTTGCAGGAACCCGGCGCTGAGGAAGGAATACACCCGTGAGTAACTTATGCGGGGTCCCTGTCCGTCCAGGAGCTGGTGTAAGGGTGTCGCGTTTCGTGGCTGTGGCATGGATGGCGGGGTTTTGTGGTTTTCCTTTTTCCCCCCATGGGTATTTGTCAGTGACAGCCGCAGAGCCTGTCCTGTCTAAGAAAATATTGAAATGTGAATATCAGGCAGGGATAATCGGAATTTATTTTTTCCAGCAGAAACAGGAAGTCTGCCTTCTGCCAAAGTAGCACGTCAGGCAGACGAGGGGGATCGGGTAGGGAACCCCTATTCCTACGACTGGATGCAGAGAATTTTCCGTGCCATCCTGCAGCCGTGCAGGGCTGGTTAGGCACAGGTGCTCCTGCTGCATCTTTGGAAGAGCTGCATGGAAGGGGGCTTGCCTTAGCTGTGCCAAACTCTGCGTTTCTGCAGTCCTCGGGTGAGAATGATCATCGTGCAGAGTGGGAAGAGGCAGAGGGAGATATATCAATAATTCCTGTATCCTCTGTAAGGAGCTGCCCCCAAAATTTCCCCTTCAGTGTGATGGGAGGGGGTTGCTAGAGGAGATTGTCAGGGTTTCTGATCCTTCTCTTTGAATGAATGAAGGCTCAGGGGATGCAAAATGTCCTCAGTTCTTGAGATTTTCTTCCTTCCCTTTCTGTCTCCTCGAGGAGCCCAGATAGCAGACAAGAATATTAAATTCTTGCTTCCTGTTTAATTTCCCTCATAATATGATCAAGCAACACTAGTTAGCGTTTCTGATATTAAAAACTGAATGTAGAGAGGGTTTATGTACAGTGCTCCACCAAACCATTTCCAGGCTCGGGGCTCCTTTGGCAGCAATGCATGGATTCTGACTGTGCAGGAGACAAGGATGGATCCTTGAATAAGGCCCTTGGGTGTGTCACCTCTTTGAAATACAGCTTAGCCTTTGCTTTTGCTCCTAGCTTCCTATCTTTTTGTAGAGGTGTGGGAAAAAGGAGATACCAGTGATGTAAACTCACCTTTTCCATTTTAATCTCAGTTATTTTTGATCTATTTTTTCTTTGTGTAGAATTTTGAAGATGGAAAATCCAGTCTAAGAACATGCTTTAGCTGCCATGAGTGCCTATGTGGATGGGGTCAGTCTGTGAAATCCTCCTGTTGCTGTTTGCTTCTCTCATTTTTCTGCAAAATGAGCTTGATCTCAGTGGAGGTGTTACTTGAGAGTAGGATGTTGTAGCTGCTGGAAAATGTGTTTGTGAATCTCTTGCACTTTCCACTCAGAAACCTTCACTGTCTTTGGCAGCACAAGGCAGAAGAGCTGACATAGAAAACCAGGAAGACACATTTTAATGAGCTATTTTGCCATTCTATTTCCATGGCAGTTCGGGTTTGGGCTGTAAATCCTTCTCATTTCCACAACTCCATGCTTCCAAGAGGGTGGAGCCATGCAAGCATTGGCACCCAGTGGTTACTTGAGTTAAAGGCTAAGCCAGTACTAGTCAGGTCAGCACTGGGATTCCAGGCTTGATCTGAAGGCCACTATGATTGATAAAAAGCATTCTGCTGACCTGGATAGGTTTTGGATCAGCTCCCCAGCTGCCCATCTGGGTAATTAGTGACTCTGGATTCCAACAGGGTGTCTTGGTAACCATCCCCTAACTTGTTTCTAAATATCTAAAAATAAAAATCATGTCTTACCTTCCTCTTGTTTTACTGAAACACAGCAAAAGCGAAGTGTGATTTATTATAAATCTTGCTTATGGTTTTGCCAGATTGCTTTGTTGGCTTGCATCAATCTGCCTACCCTGGCAAGCTGTGGGCATTTCAGCAGTCTGGTTACAATCCTTGACTTGCCTTTTCAGTCTGCGCACTAAACTACACTGATATGGTCAATAAATTATCACTTCCAAAGCTGCTTGGGTGTTCTCAGGGTAATTAGACCCCTCCTGGCCCTGCTACATTTGTACCTCTAAAGAAATAAGAAAAGCCCCTTGTTAGTGCAGGATGTCCTCTCCCACTGAGTGATTTACTCCCGTACCTATGTAGCTCTGTGGACTCTCTAATGAATGGATTTAAATATCCAAAAGAGCAGAATTTTTTGTGATTTTCCTGTTGTGCTCTCTGACAGCTTAAATCAAGGGTGACTTCACTGTAATTTGTAGTCATGTGTGTCCAAGGCTGGAGTCATGTTAATCCATTTCGGAAGCAGTGGGAAGGGAGCCAGTTTGTAACACTTCCTGAATCACTTTTTGGGGACGGTTCCGAATGTAAATCATGATGAGTCCATGACTGGAAAAGAAAACTGTGACTGTCAGACCATAATGCTTTGGAAGAACAAGTGTCTGCTAAAGTTTACTAAATTTTGTGCTCGTGGGGAGCTTTAGTCTTGTGCTGTTCTGTGAGCTCTGTACTTGGGTCTCTTTAATTGGTATCACTTGGACATAGAGCACAAGCAGATATCTCGTATAGTAAACAAAGCAGCAGATTTAAGTTAATGCTAATGTGTTTGCAGGCTGAGCCAAAAGCTTTTCAGGGTTATTATAACACGCTGGGCATACAGCCCATCGATCTAAGTGTCTGGAGGAGACAAAAGTTATGGATTGACTCATTGTACAAATCAGCTCATCTGAAAGTCAGATTGTGCTATTTGTTGCCATCAGTAATTTAGTTGTATTAAGTACGGCTGAGGACGGGTGGCAGTGAGGCCGGAATATTGAGATGGGATTTCAGAGATCCCAGGAGCCATTCCCTGCATCTCCACCACAGATTTCCTGTGTGACCTGGGGCAAGTCATTAAATGTTTCGGTGAAGTAGGGTTGGTGGTTCCTCCTTCTCTTTCACAGGGTGCTGTGAAGATTAATGAGTTAGAACCATTTGTGAGGGGATCATAGCAATATCAATAGAAATATAAATGCAACATCAAGCACAACATTTGAAGAGCACACACCCTGTACATGACTAGATAATACTTGGCTTTCTAAGCCTGTCTATACACGTGTTTCATACTATAATATGCTTACATATAAGCATGCACAGCTGAAGGGGCTAATTTTTAATTTTGGCAATAAATCCTGGATGTTGGGCTGGGGCAGCTGTGAGAAGAGCCTTTGTTCATCATCAATTCCAAATAGTATTGCGAGACCGTTCCAGTTGTTAAACACGACATTGAAGTTCCTCGTGTATTAACAATGACAAGATAATGCAGACTCTGACAAGGACTTAAATATGTAATTCCTGTGTGTTGGGGATAATGGCATGAAAACCTCTCCTCCAGCAACTGCTGCTGTTGTAATCCAAAATCATTTAGGCATTGAAGTTTGGAAGATTTAATCCTGGTAGTAGTTCAGTCCCATTCAGTGGCAGTGCTCGACCAAGTGGTTGTCAAGAATTATCTAAACTCTAATAGTCAAATTAACACATATGTGCAAAGTTACATTTTAAGCTTCCTAACCTCAGCCCCTCCTTAGGATAAACCAACAAGATATAGTGTAAATCTCTGGGACATCTGGATGCTTGGAAGAAAAATATTTGTGTTCCAAAGAACACCTTCATCCAGGATGGTCAATTACACAGCACAGAAAGTTCTTAAACTTGATGCAGCAACTTTAATTATATTAGGCCTCCTAAATGGGTCGTGATGCACAGCAGTTAGTCACAGACTGTTAAAGATAAGTTTTCTTATAAAACTCTAATTTATAATTAGATAATGATCATACAAAATATATACTAGTCAAGCAAACCTGTTTCTGTTGTTTTTTATTTCATCCATTGCCTTTCTGCATGTATTCCCACTTCATAATAAAGCTCAGCCTTGTTGGCTCTGTGGCTGCTGCAGAGGGATTGTTGGACTGGGCATTTTGAGCAGGAGGTGGGATGGATGTGGTTCTGTCTGTTTGACTGCTGTGCTCCTGGAGTCCAGTTCCAGTCCAGGGAGTGCAGAGCCTTCCCCACCTTCCTCACCAGTGGCTCTTTGGCGCCTTTCCCTCCTGACAGGGATAAACTGTGTCTCCCTTCAGCCAAGCCTGCTGTCCCCAGCATTCAGAATGAGTCTGTATTTTGATAGGTTCTATTTGAAATAGCATCAGTAACATGCATTTGGCACTCCATGTTTTTTCCTTGGCTAGTTATGCCGTCTTAGTTTTTCAGCAGAACACCTGTTCCACCTCCACAGGCCCTTTGCCTCCCCACGCCCCCCGCATCTCATCTGCATCCTACAACCCCTGCAGTGAAACTGGAAACTGACACTTGTCACTCGACTGCCTTCCTGTGTTCTTTCATTGACCTTCATCTGGGCCCACAGGTTACATTCCAAAGACACTTAGATAATTTGTTTCATTTTAGGTTGAGGAACTCTTGTTAAAATACTGGCCTGAAAATGGTTTCCAAGCCTTTTCTAAAATTTCATTTCAACTTGTTTTGGAAAATCTTCATCCTGTTTTCTTATTTTTTTTTCCTGACAAAGGCTTTCACTTAACGTTTTCCCTCAGCATTGTCAGAAGGTTTGGAGAGAAGACACAAATTTTAAAAGTATCTATTTATATATTTTTTTTTAAAAATATATGTGCATATATGTCAGTAAAATAGAAAATTTGACTCACCACCTCTTAGCTCACTTTGAAAATTTTTTTGGAAAGTAAGGGAGGCATAAATTTTAAAACAAGCAACATATTCAATTATTAAAAGAGGCAGTTTATTTTAAACATTTTGTACAAATTCAGGAGTCTTGAAAACCTTGCGTATCAAACACAGCTATTTTGACTCAAAAGCCACTTTTCATGTGCTAAGAAATAGAAAAGATGATGATCCCTCAGGTTTGTTTTGACCTACTGTGCTCTGATTCAACACACACTGTTAACAGTGGTTGAGCTCTACTGGGACTTTTATTTTGTGGCCCAGCACAGGTTTGAGGTTGTAGCAATCCTAAAGTCCTGTTCCAGTTCTGGAGCTCAGGGATGGCAGCGTCATTTTACTCACATGAAACACATCTGCACAAGGTATATCCCCTTCTGCTACTTGTAGCTCTGAAGAGAAGACCTAATGCTGCTTCTTCTTGATTTTTCTGGGAAAAGATGTAGGACAGTGGTGAGGTTTTAACACACGAAGATGACTTAAATCAGTTATGGTTTTACAATTATAGTCTTCCTAGAGTGACAGAGAAAAATTAACTGCGAAGGAATTTTTCATATTGTACCTTATGCAGAAAGTGCAGTTTTGATGTTAAACAGGAAGCACCTATTTATCAGAGCTCCTCTTTCTATTTGTTGCTTGAACAGAAAGTTGATGACTACTAGAAATGAGTATTTATCAATTTTTAAAAAGATAAATTGATTTCAAGAGTTGGTTTGTCAGCAGAGAAGTCAATGTTATGCTTTGAGCCGGAGCAAACATGGCATTATGGGTTCTCTTAATTCTCTGGTCTTTTTAAATAGTGACAGCAATTTAAAATCTTAATTGCCTGCAGTGAGAGAGAGCTCTGATTTACACATCTGTGCTCTGACCAGCAGAACAGCTGGGCTTACTTCTCTGAAGACTCTGCTGCAGAGACTTGTGTGGAAACAGGATATCACTTAGGATGCCTTCCAGGGTGCTCCTCAGCACTTATTGACACGCTGCTTTGACTCAGAGAGACAGCAGAAATCGTTATAAATACAATTAAATTCATGAATCCAAGTGCCTCTTGTGTTGGTGAGACTTGTTTCAGTAAGGCACCTTCGCTGGCCCCCTCCTTGGTCTTCCCTTGCCTGGGTGCTCCCAGGTCTGCACACTCATCAGCTTCCTGTGGTTGGCACATCAGGTTCTTGACTATAAATTGTTTAGGATGGTAANAAATACACTTTGAACAATTGATTGAAAGGAAATAGATGGATTGCACACACTGATGGAATAAAATTATTATGTACTGTGGAAGAAATTATTGGTTTAATTTTGAAAAAGAGTTTTTTTCCTGGGAGATGAGCAGTGTTCCATAATAATAATGGGTAACAGTGTACAAGCACTTAAAAGAGAAAGGTTTCTATTTCTAGTCTTTGAAATGACTCACTAAGAATGTAGAGCTGCAGGTACTGGAGTTCCTATTCCAGCGTATGTTGCTGCAGGAGATGGCTCCAGTGGTCCTAAGGGATATGAAAACATCCTGTTCTTTCTACTCTGGTTTCTATACAGCTCTGTACTGTGAGGGGAGAATAATGAGTGATGCTCTCTTAAATCACCCCTGAGCCCCTGCTTTCAGCCCAGCTCAAATCACTTTGGGGAGGGGGCTGAGTGCTGTCCAGCAGTGAAGAACATGCAAGGCAGGAATGGCTTTCAGGGTGTTGCTCTTACTCTGTGAAAATGGTCATTGAGTGGCAAATAAAAAGCTTTTGAATAGACTGAATTTCACAACCTAAATCTGCTGTTTGTGGTGTGGTTTTGCATTACCAATTAACACAAACAATTCTATTGGTTATAAAAACATGATTGGAGGATAGAAGAGTGCAGAGAGGATGTCCATGTGAGGCCCTTCCATCTGATGGAAGAGGCAGATCTACAGAAAGGGTGATGAAGATTCCAGCGTGTCAGATTAGTGACTACAGCAACTCTCTGCTCTAATGGTGGTCAAAACGTTTTAAACTAAATGCATTTTCTTGAAAATCAGCCATTTCCAATTGCTGTCTGGATTTAAAAGGAAGTTTTGGGACTCCAGGATGAAAGGCAAGGAAGAATCTCAGCCATGATTCTCTTGACTGCTATTTATTTTATGGAAGCAAAACTCGATTATGTCTGTGCATAGTTGCTCTCTAAAGGGTTTTAGTATCTGATCAATCCTCTTTGTCATCCTGTGGCTGAGAACATCTCGTCTTGCTGTCCTGCACCTTGAGTCACAGTTGCTGCAGATTCAGCAAGAGGAAAAGTGGCTGCAAAAATCTTTTTTTCTTTTTTTCATCATGTAGTTTGACTGTTTTCCTCGTTGGCTAAAGCCAGGGTTTTGTTTTGTTTTTAAAGTGGTTAATACATTTGGACAGTTTGATTATAAAAATCTTACTGAGCTAAAACTGACTTGAGTCATTATATACCTGCAAACCAGGTAGGTCATAAGTGACTTGACTTCTTTCACTACCTCCAGGGTGATAAACAGAGGGAGGGGAGGGATGACAAACCTGTTCTGTGAGAACTTTGAAGGTTTCTAAATTTGGGTTCATTTTGGTTTTACTTGCTGATAAGTTGATAACAAAGGTGGGTGCTTGGGAGCTTATTGGTTGTTCACCCTTAAGAAGTTTAACTACAATGTCTCTACTTACTTCTCAAATGGAAAAATATTTCTTAATATATACATATATTTATATAAAATATTTATATAAGTACAGAACATTATACAGGAAAATATTCCACATGAATATAAAATCATGCATATGTATTGTAATTAAATTATATATGCACATTTTTATACAAAATATTTTTGTGCATATATATGTGGAGCTATAAGATGTAAAGATAACATTTTCTTCTCTTCTTGCCTTTTTTCTTTATCTCCTGTTTAAAAAGTCAGCTAATAGACTCTATGTACATAGTTCATGTGTTTGTTGCTAAAACAAATTTTATCACATGGATCTGGAATCGCCCCTTTCTTACACAGAGGTGTTGTGCCTGCTACTCTCCTGTGACCTACTTTTTAGAAATCTCAGCAGTGTTCTGTGTGCAATCTGTGAGATGTAGCCAAACGTTAATTTGTACTGTGCACACAGTTGGTGAATATTTATCAAAAATTCACTTGTATTAAAAAAATGACATTATTGTGGCAGCCTTCCATTTTTGAGGAAATGAAGGAGAGATAAGATGAATAGAATGTGGAATGATACAGTGATACTAGTCCATCTTCCAAGGCGTCCTGATGGTCTGAGTGACAGAGTAATTGACGTGCTGCCTTTCTTTGTCACCTCAGCTTATCTTCATTCTGATTGTTGCCACCTGCCTGCTCTGACTGAGCATTTGATGTGGGTGTGTGGAGGGCTTCTAAACACAGTGCAGGCTTTATTTCATGGAGTACCCTTCCACGTATGAGAAGGAGATGCAGAATCTTAAGGCTATGAAATGTCTGACCCCTGCAGTGTATCTTAACGTAGCTGCAAACTCTTTTGGGCATAACTATTGAAAGTGTGTTTTTGATCGCAAGATCGTGGTCACTTTGGCAAAGAGGGTCAAAAAAGAAACCTCAAAGAACTTGGAAAATATGACAGTTCAGGTCTTCAGGGAAAAGAGCAGAGACCTAGTTGAAAATAACTCAAAATAGTTTCAGCTGAAAATTAGAATGACTTCTGTGAAACTGAATCAAGTATTCAGATTAAATTGCTGTCTGGATTTGATCATTGATGTAATTAATGTCCAACACAAGCATTACCAGATAGAAGGTGAGTGTGAAACTGTCAAATTTTTTTTTGTTTTCTTTAGTTGCTTTTAGTTAAAAAAAACAGCAAGCAAAACATTGTAACACACCATTGGACATTATGTGTGATAAACAGAATTTATTTTTGTTGTGGAATTACTGGCAAACAACAGTAATTTCTTAGGGCTTCACATCATATCTGTTGTTTATTTATGTGGTGATATTTCATGGCCTTGTAAATTGAATTCCACTGGGCATATTGGTTATGATGACTGTGGTACAGCTTGTTCAAGTGATTTATTTTAACTACACTTTTCATTCTCTGAAAAAATCCTTGCTTTCTGTGCTTCCTTCCACCCCTGTACTCAAATGCTTGTAATTTGCTCTTTGAACTGTTGGATGGTTTTGCATTAGAAGTTGTTAACTCCTGCTTCCATATTTCCTCATTTCAGTGAGAATTAGCATAGGAACCACTGAAGTCTGGAATCACAACCTGATGCAAAGCTTGTGCTGCTGCTGTTTACAGCCTACCTCTTTGGGTTTTATCCCCAGGCTGCTTTTTTTTTTTTTTTTTTTTTTAATGTAACTTGATTTATTTCAAGCTCTGTTCTCAGTTTGGCTCTCCATACACCTAGCTGTTGAAAAATATAAATATTTAGAACCATCTGTGGCAATAGGAAAGATTGCTTTAAATTAAATATTTGAACAGGTGGATTTTTTTCAATATCCAGGGCTGTTTGTGTGTAAATAACCATCATTGGCTGCATGAACTGTTTTACCATCAGGGAAAGCACTTGCACCTGTCTTGCCCTTCTTGTCTCAGCTGTTGATGGACCCAATTTTCCCTAAGTCAGTGTGAACCACCACACTGCTCTTACTCCGTTGCATCTCTAGAAGTTTTAAAAGACCTTTTTATAAAAAAAAGGCGAAAGATGGTGAGTAGAAATAGAAAGCAAGTAGTTAAGTATCAGAGCTTATGCAGAAAGGAGGCAATTTGTTTTAAATTTTAGTGTGCTCGTATGTTTGTAGAACTCTGGTCAGCTGTAGCATCTTAAAATACTTCCACTATGACAATTCTTTTGATTTTGCATCAGAGAAAATATATTATCAATTTATTAGTCTCAACTAACTTACTCTTGACTGGAAAGATCATTTATAGAGCAATGAAGTATTCAAAATTGCTTAAAAGATTCAGGCATGCAGTAGCTATTAATTTAAATGGGAGATTTGTGGGCTCTGTAATCACTCAAGTAGCTTTGAAAAAACTCATCCTTGATGTCTTATTTCTCTGCAGTAGCCCATGTTTATAGTCTGTCTTGTACAAGATAAATTCCTTTTCATTGTATTGAGAACACACCTGAGAGTGAAGAATTGCCATTTTGTATTAACAACAGAAACATTATGAAAAAGTAATGTATTCTTTCAAGTCAGCATAAAATATGCACCTAAAATGTCAATAAATGTTTAAGGGCAATGTGAAATTTTCATGTATTTTAAAGAGTAAAATTAATTAAAAGGTTGTAAGGACTGAATTATTGTACTGAATAGAAGAGTTGTACTAATATCTGTGGAATTTGGATCAGGTTTTTTGGTTTAATTTGGTGAAAAAAGCAAGAAATCATGGTGATACACAAATATATGTGACCTTTGTGTGAGCTGAGTAAAAATACTCCCAAGTGCTGTGTGCCTTTATTGCTTGCTGGAATCAGTCAGGTTTTTGGGATCAGAATGAGGGCAGTGCTCAGGACTTTTGAATGAAACTCTTGTGATATGTTTCCTCCTTCCTGGGTATCAGGAATTAGTAAACAAAGAGAATTATATTTCTTTTAAATGAAAATTAATATTGTGATTAAGAAAACAGTTAAGGAATTTATTTAAAGATATGCCTGATAAGACGGAGGAATAGTAATTCTTGGTTTTCTTTCAACTGGATAAAGATGAGATTTGATTATTTGGGCAGGTTTCCATGGCAATTCAGATCAGAAACCGAATTTCTGAAACTCTACAGAAAGAAGCTATACTTTAAAGTCCCAGTTGTTTTCACAGTGCTGAAAAAAAAAAAAGAACATGAAGAGAATTGAAGAATAAATATTGGAGAAACAGGGAGTGAGCTGGAGAAGAATATTCTCCCTTCTCAGTTTTTAAAAGCTGCTTTGAAATTATGTGTACTCTGCTAATTATCACAGGATGCCGCTTAATGAAAACAGTACAGTCAGGAAGAGTGGTGCAGGAGGAGATGCCTCTGTTGACAAGAGAGTGTTTGCTGAACACTGGGGAGAGGTTTCACCTGCTTCAGCAGGCAGTGAAACACAGCAGAAAATATTCCAGTGAGGAGGTTATTGGCAGGAGGATCAGACCCTCAGGCCTGTGCTGCTGATCTGACTCACCTGCTGTGCAGCTCAAGTCAGAGAGGCATGTGGCACTGCACAACCTGAAGCACAGCAGGTGTTTGCCTTGGATGCAAAGAAAGCATCCCATGGCTGTGGTGTCACATAAGAATGCAGACATCTGGCTTCCATATTTTTGAAGTTAATTTAAAAAAATAGCAGTTTTTACATGGCTTTCTGTCCATTCAGGATACATTAAATGGCAAGGCATTTCTGAAGCATTTCTGATGTCTCTTAAAGTTCAATTTCTCCAGTTGGAAATCAAGAATAAACTTAGAAGAGTTGCTGAGCCTGTTGCACTATAAGTGTGAGTGTTGGTGGGCCGGGGTTCTGGAGCTGGACAGTCTGCAGGTGCAGTGAGATTCCAGACATCCAAATGCTGTCTGGAGGCTTTATATCAGATTTGTAGGTGCATGTTTTTTGCAAGTCACTTCTGTGGAGTTGCTTTGGGTATTGTGTTCTGCCTCAGTGCACTTGGAGATGTGACCTGTGAAACATGGGCCAGGTAAGGTAGATATGGACAGAGTTTAGTGAATTTTAACAAAAGTGCACATTCACCAGCTCCTGTTGCTTTTGTATCTCCTGGGTTAAGGAGTAGATTAATTCTAGATGGATATTGGTGCCTGTAGGTTGTAAATCTTATCCAATATTTATAACTGCCTCCGGCTTCCAAACTCATTTGGGAGTTTGAAGGCTGTCTTTGGAGTGGATCAAAGTATCCTGTACCTCTCCTGACTCAGCAGAACTTGAGGGTGTGCTGCACCTCCCAGAAGGCTCTGTTGAGTCCCAGTGGCTCTCTAATTAGCAGAAAAAAGCAAATGGGCAATTCCTTTAGCACAGTTGGAGTGAATGTTGAAACACTTCATGCAGGACTGAACTCCAATTCATTAATGCACTGTAGGCAGCTTTCAATATAGTAATGCCAAAACCCAGGCTGTGTGGTGCCAAAGAAGTGGCTATACCAGCACACTCCACAAAATCCAGGCGCCTCTTTCCCTGACCTGTGGCAGCCCATTTACCGGACCTCGGGCAGATTGAACCTGTCACTTCAAAATAATGCAAGAGAATATCAAGGCAATGTTTTCAGTGTCCACCCTCCTGGTAACTAAGAGCATTTGGTTTCCTGGTCTCTCTCTGATGTGGGTGTAAAGCTCTGAATCTTCACACAAGAAGGTGTTATTATATTCTCGTAGAATATTATCCAATTTGGGGGCTTTGTTTTAAAAATTGTGTCTCATAATTATTAAGAATAGTTGTGTTTCTAGTCCTTCCCCCCATCCCAATTTGTAGCAGATCGGAATCACAACATGACTTTCTGAATCATCCTCTTCACAAGGTACAAGTTCCTGATGGGACTGTATTAGGCTGATGTAAATCAGCAAAGCTTCTAAGGTGAAGCTGCTGGTTTTTTACTCACTCTTGGGAATTTGAAATGCTACATCCTCTACTTTGATTTTTTGCATTTGTGGCTTCATTATTTTTCTTCTGAGCTTAAGCTACCTGTGTAAATCTTCTGGAAAGACTGGATCATCCAACAGGATACAAACAGTATGAAATACTATCTTGTTGGCTATGGAAAATGGTGGAGACTTCCTTTCTTTTAGGGCTGTGTTGGTTTGTTGGGTTTTTTTAGTGTGCTCTCTGACATTTATTGTGCTCTCTGACATTAGATGGAAGAGGTACAACATGTTTTATTATGACCTGTAAGGAATTTGAAGTCCTAATAGAATATTTTGGAGGATTGTTGTCATAGCTGAGGGACTGTCATCCATTCAAATGAGTTTTTTGCAGGTTGCTTGCTGACTGTGACCAGATATCAGGTGATGCATATTATTCTGGAAATAGAATTATGTAGGGCTAGAGCACAGAAGGCATCATCCTCTTGTTTCAGTAGTATTTGAAAGAGGGACATGAAAGTTCACTTTCTGTTGTCAGAATTCTGACAGCAGTACTTTTTCCTGGCAGGAGCATCCTGCTGGTCAGTCACTTAAGAACAGTCATTTTCTGGCTTAACTGCACTGAAAATATTCTCCTGCATTCATTTTCTTCTCCTCTTGAGATTCCCCCTTGTGTATTCACAAAGATACACTGCTACTCCCTGCCCAGACTCCCAGAGAGATAAATCCAGCTTTTGTTCTACTGAATTCTTGGAGCCTGGCACTGACAACGCCAGTGGCCTCATCTGATTAAATCTACTTCACTGCCATGCAACATGACAAATGCTTTTGGTTCAAGTTGAATGGTAAAGCTTTTGCAAACAGGAAAAACAGTTGTCAGCCGTCACTGTTGTGGGACCAGACACACATTGTGCTACAAGAAGCAGACAAAAAAGCCTCTGAGCTCTACAGCGGATCAAATGGGAAACCCACTCAGGGTACAGCCAGTTCTGTTAAGACACGAGTGTATTTTTATCAAGACTTGTTTAACAACAGAGGGGAGAACATCTGTCAGCAATTGGTAATGTGGAAAAATACGGTCTTCTGCTCTCAAGAAAGCCTAGAAATTGCGAAATTACAGGATACTGTATCATTTTCAAGATAGGTTTTGAAGGCTTAATTTGTTTTGCTTGCAGATAACAGCTTTTGACTTAATTTGTTGCAAAAATAAAAAGTATTAAGACGTTTAAAAGAAAAGCTGTTTTGAGGAGGTTTGGAGAAAGCTGTTTGGCTGCAGAGTGATGTCTCTGCTTCATAAATCAAGATATAAGAGTGAACTGGGTTTGAAAACGATCCCTGGGTGTTTGACATGGTCCTGACTATTGTGTTTCTTGGGGAACTGCACACATGTGTCCTTAAGACTACAGACTTATCTAAACAGATACATTTTTTCTGATTAACACAAAATATTTCTTTCTCCAGCCTAACTAGTGCTTAGACATGTTATCTCACACTTCTGGAGTTCTGCTGAGGTAATTAGTGGTACCATTGGCAAATCCAAGATCTCTGGGAGTTTTTCTTACTGTTCCAAAATTCTGCACCAAATCTTTCCAAGTTCTTCGTGTTTTTATTCTACCACACCCCCAGGCCTGAAGAAAGAATTACAGAAAGATTGTTTATTATAAGACATGAGAGAAACTGGGATATTTCTGAGTTGCATTTCTCTGTGTGTGTTCTTCATGCCATTCTTTCTTTTCTTTGATTAGATGAAAAAAGAAGCAAATACCAGCTTTTTGTTTTTCTTAAATGACACAGAATAGATAGCTTTTGAATTGGACCTTGTTTTGAACTCTTTAATCTGAATATTATAGGTCAGCCTCAAAGTTATGCCAAATTTCTGCTTAATCCCAAACCAGATGGGCATCTTCTCCTTCATGCAGAAAATCCCATGCCTACTACAACGAGTGCTGACATTTCCTTTCGGGACTGTTCTCAGATCTTAATTCATTCAATCATTTTTTAATTAAATACAAGTAAAGTCCAACTTCTAGTAGAAGTTTCTGTTTTAAAATCAAGTCCAACAGAACATACTTCCCTATGTGTGTTTCCCACTGCATTCCCGAGTCAGAGATTTCATGTCTGGAAGGTGGAGGAGGAGCAGCCCTGTCCTTGAATTACAGCTGTCACTCTGAACTTGGCCTTCCAATTCTAGGCCCCGGGAAGGATCCCTGTAGGTTGCTGTCCCAACCACTCTGGACATGTCTGCCTTGCCATTTCCAGGCAGCCTTCCTGCTCCCTCCCTTCTCCAGGCTGGCTGGCCAGCAGCCAGCTCTGAGCCAGAGGCAGAATGTGCAGGCTAATGCAATAAGTGCTGCTGAAAGCTTGAGGTAACCTGATGACGCTGGCAGGGCTGTGGCAGCGGGGCTCATTCCTGCCGCGAATGTGTCGGAGCCAGGCAGTGCCACATCCTTGGAATATGACAGCCTGTCTGATGGGGAACGATGGCTGCTTTTTCTGGAAGGCCAAAGCAATCATATTTGTAATCTGTGTTTCTGCCCTATGGCTTTTGACCCTTACACCCCCTCAGACCGTAAGGGAACTTCCCTTCCTTAGGCTTTTCATACTGAACGGGGAAACATTGTCCTGAAGGTCATAAATGGCTGAATCCTCAAACTGTGTGTGCGGAGCCATCCACGTGGGTATATTTTTATAATGTGCTAATGGCTCAGTAACTAGTGAGAGGAATGAAATGCTTAGGCTTGTCAGCTAAAGGTCACTAAAAGTCCTCTTTGGTCCCTAATATAGTAAGGACATAATGACTAGCATTCCTTCCTTCTCAGCTTTGTGACTTTCCATTCAGTTTATTTTATGTTACAGCTGTTCAGGAATTGCTAGAGCCACCAGTTTGGGGGGAATCATGTAACTGAAATGAAATAGTCATTTCTGCCACCGCCCCCTTTGCTTCATGAGGTGCCATGCCTCCCTGCTCCTCTAAAATCTCCCAGCACAGCACAAGCAGTAACTTGGAAGTCTAGCAAGACTCGGTAAGGAAGACAATATTTTTTTTTCCCCAAGCTACATTTACAATCTGCTTCCTTTTAAAAAAATTAGATCAGCTTCATTATTTTAATTAAATAAAAGACTGCTAGCTGAAGCCTCTTGAACGCATAGCATAAAAAATAGGAGGGGAGCCAAAGAGAAAAGACTGCTGAGATAATTTAATCTCAAAAGTTGAGTCCTTCAGCTTAGTTTCCCAAACCACCTATTGACGTCCAGGGCTGCTTGGCACCCAGTGAGTGTCACAGCAAGCCCTGCTGTCACCCTGGGGCTCGGGAGTCACTTGTGGTCATCCAAAGATACCTGTCCTGAGAAGAGGCAGTAAGAAGATCTTGAGTCAGGCAGAAATGAAGCTGTTAGGCATCTGAGAAAATGTGTCAAAATACATTAATGCTATAAACTACTTTATCAATAATTGGGGAGTGAATTAGCTGTTTCAAATGCTCTCAGCATTAATCTCTGTGCTCTCAGTGGAAGTAGAGGTATATATTTAAAGAGGGCAATTATGTAATTACTAGTCATTAATGAATACTGTCTACCCCTACTTGGCGATACGAGGAATGTCAGATCAATTGATTGTTCCCTTGTTCCTTATCTCTGCTTTCTGCCTTGCTTAATATCACAGGCCAAATGCTGCTGTCTGTACTAGAGGGAAGCAAAAACCACCTGGCACTACCTGTTGGTGAATCCTCTCGATGTGGGATTTGTGTTCTGATGTGACAACTCGGGTGCCTTAGTGGGCTTTGTGCCAGCTGCTGCTTCACTCCCAGGGATAGAAGTCGGCACCTTGGATCATGATTTCAGCAGGGGAGGAAGGCAAATCCAGTTTGTCAGTACTATGAATTTTTTCTGCCCCATCTTCCGTGACTGGGTAACTTTGCAGAGGTACTCCTTGGGCTTCATTTCCATTACTTATTAGCTATCCTCCTTTTCCTAAGGTATTAAATAGATTAGTTTGCTGCTAACACCTAGATTGGCTTCAGAGGTACATTGGATCGAAAAATTAGACTCTTGCACTTTAGTGCTTTTAAGAAAATAAATGTAATGACAACGAATGAAACCAAATACAGATTAAATATAATAGCACCGATGACTTCAAAGAGTTTGCCGAGTTGAGCTCTGAAATGGCCAAGCTCCGCTTAGACACAGGAACAATTTGTGGAGGTTTTTTTAAATTGATAATATTGAGAAGGGCTCTGGACTTTGCAACAGTGTCCCAGGGAAGGAGCCCGTGCTGTGGGTGCTTTGAACACGGGGCACACTGTGCGATTGGCGCTGTCCCTGCTGCTTTTGCTCTGGTGTCCGAGCTCTCGATCCACACAAAGGCAGCCTTTGTTCCCTCCCCCCTGACCCGGGTGACTCAGTGCCCTGCCAGGATGCCCAAAACATTTGCTGCAGAAGAAAAGAAGCTGCTGTAGAGCTCTTGAAGGAGGAGGATGCAGGGACAGTTGGATTGAAAGTGTTTTATCGGGAAAATAGATCAATTTATTTTCCTATTTTAGGCAATGTATAATGGTCTCAGGATGCAAATTAAGATTTGTATTCAATGTTTATTTCTCTGTAGGGTTTAATATTTCACTTTTTAATCTTAGAAATGATAGCCAGGTGTGGATTTGAACCACTACAACTGGGCCAAAAAAGTGAGCCTCAGTTAAACCTCCTTGACCCATGGTATTGGAACTGTGAAGTGAAGATTCTGACAGCTAATGCATCCCTACTTACGTGCATCTGGTGCCTCTGAGAAAAGTCCCACACATTCCCACCAAGGACCATCCTTCGGAAATGAAGATGACTCTGTCTCTTGTAGGCTGTTGTTTTGGCTGGCAACTTGCTCTGTGATAATGGCTTTTTGGAGTGAGTTTTAAAAACCAAAGCAAACCACAGTGATGGCTTCTTTAAGGAGACGTAAGGGCCTGGCATGGAAATCCAAGGACACATTTTTTGGTGGATGTAGGATGAGCCGAAGCACCTAACGGGGATCACTGTAAGGCAGTAGCACTTTACCAGCCTCTGTTAAATCTCAGAATGAGTATTGTGCAGGGAAGGCAGCTTCTTCTTAATCTAATTTGGTGGACACGGATCCAGAAGGAAGGAGATTTGTCAGTGTTTTGCAGAGCAGATGGCTGTATACAGATTTGGACTGAACTATTTCCATTCCAAGTCCTCTGCAGCAGTAGGAAAAATATGATTTCAGTCTCATAGCTATATTTATGTCTGTAATTGCTGGTTAATACAATTCTGGTCAGAGTTTGGATGATCATTTCTTTTAAGGCAAACGAGACAGCTTCATCCATTAGCACTAATCCTATTTCACGAGATACTCAGTGTTCAAGGGTTAGACTGATTTGTGTTGCATCTTTGCCCCCCTCTAAAACTGGAGGAAGGTGTGGCTTATAATAGTTGCACAGACAAAGGTAGTGCTATGACACCTGCTGCTGGGTATTCCTTGAAGGAATTGGTTGGGATGCCAAATGAAGTGGTAAAGGCTTTTACTTCTTGGTTCCTGAGTCAGTACAGTCTGAGATGTCTTGGGTTGTGCAGGTGCAAAATGAAGAATGTTATGTGGAAGACATGGAATGGGATTCATTATCTACTGATGAGTCACCTCATTTGGAGTCTGTCTGGTCATTGTTTTCACTGATAAAAGAGAAAACGCACGTCTCATTTGAGTGGAATGCAGTGATCCCAGCTAGAATGGATGAAGGACAGCCGAAGTATTCCTGCTCCTGATGATCACTCTTACAAGGGGCACTTGTCTTGATTTCAGCTCTTCTGGTATACGCCCTGGGCAAATGAATCAGTGTTAACACTTGCCAAATGGCAAAGCCCAAAGGTGTAATCTTCCTCAGAGATGAGCTTTATCTGTAGCAGTGGAAGTTCAATATGTATGTTTTTATTCAGGGGCCTCACAACTTTTTAAGCTGTAAAGCTGTGAAATGAGTATGTGGGAATCATTGCAAACAACTGTAGGAAAATCAGCCATGAGAGTGCCTGTGGTTCACAGAATCGATTTGCTTTCTCTTTAGCCTTGAGAAGAATTATGCTTTCCCTTTAAAAGGGAAAGGGGGGAAATGAAATAAAGCCAGAAACTGGCGTGTTTCATCAGATAGTTCTAGTCAGATGGCAATAATACATTGAATTGTCATTTTAAGGACAAAAAATACATATATATGTGAGTTAAATCCAGCTAAGTGCCTCTTGTAGCTAAAGCACAATTATGTATTCTGAAATTGGTTAATACCTTGGAGAAGTCTGAATTGGAGCTGGCAGTTACATTGCTCTTGAAAACGGCTAAACATGTGCATGCATGTGGACTGGAGGACCCAAATTTTCTGCTTTGAGAATGATGATGATATGAGTTTTGCCAGGGGAAAAAAAAAGTGTTCAGAGACATCACAGAGTAGGCTGACAGGAGGTGGAAGCAGCAGAAATTGTGCAGGAGATGTCTGAATTTGGCAGGGATTTAAAATTCAGTCTAAAATAAAGTCAGAGTGAATGTTGAGCCTGTACACTCTGTTCAGTGCAAGTGCTTTGTGGGAATGAGTGATACTGCCATCTGAAATTTGTCAGAGAGCTTGGGCAAACCCAGTGCTGGAATGGGTGGGGACTACGATTTCAAGAAATGCAGATGAAATTTTAATTGAATGTGAAAACTATTTAGTTGTTAGATGTTTCACCTACATTTCCTACCATTTTCAACTTGTATTGGGTAAGAAAATTTGGCAAAGGCGGTGATTTGGATCCAATGTGTAGTGATTTTCCTTTCAGAGTACTTGTTTAGATATATTTTGGGTCGTTAAGGACCATCCAAGATGGTCATGCCTTTTATAGGTTGCACTGTAAACTTTAAAATTATTTAAAGTGTGAGCATAGAAAAGCAATAATAATGCTACTAGTAAATGCAATTCAGTCAGAAGAGTGATAGATGATGTGTGGGTGGGAGAAATAAGAGTTGAGATTAATTTGAAAAAACACCACAAATTATTACAGCTTTTATTTAGAAATCATTTACAGTGGAGGAAGAAAGCAATGCTGAGGAAAAAAACATTCTTAAATTCAATTACTGAATGTTTGGATGAGGCAAAGTGGGAACATGTCATCTAAACTAATATAACAAGCAGAAGCCACTACCCTATTTGTCTCACCTAACTTAAAACTACTGAAAACCTACTGGGAAGCAGTGGAGAGCAAGGTATGTTTTCATGATAGATTTGAGAACATGGAAAATTCATGTATTTTTCCTTTTATTTTTTTTTTTAGGTAAGTAACTGAAGGGGACATGAAGAATTGACATTTAAATGGCCAGCATGTTGCAAAAGGTATTTCAATTTAGATTCAACAAGGAATGTATGAATAATTGAGTGCATATTTAATGAATATTTTCCTCTTTTATAAAAAACCAGAACCTTTGCTATTTCTCTGAATGATTGAAAATGAAATGAATTATTTATTTACTATAAACGTAATAATAAGATAATGCTGATGAAGGAAATACGTAAGTAACACACTTGAAATCTTTTCCTATCCCAGGCTTTGCCTGAGGTCAGATGAGGCATTGCTAATTCCACTGGTGGTCACTGCCAAGTCTGTTTTACGTGCTGAATGTAAAGTGGTAGATGTGTCACATCTGATTTCTTAGAGTTGATACCACTAAGTAACTCTGAGGAAGCTAAACCAGGATCTGATCCCTCAACAGCCCCTTCCTTGCCAGCCAGATGGATGTGGAGGTATGTGAGGGCTTATCCTGCGTTGGGAAGCAGTGTCTGCAAATATGCTGTGAAACAAAATTCTCGAGCTTCTGGTGGTGACACCCACACACGAGCCTCAAAGCACACCCTGCTGTGTGCTGTTCGCAAAAGGTCTCCTACTGATTATTTTTTTGTATCACTGATAATCGATTATAACTCCGTAGAATGCTTGTTGTCAAATATGGTTGTCTAAGAAATCCATCAGGAGGGTGGAGGTTGATGGGAGAGCAATTCCAGTTAGTACCTGATAGGGGTGGTAATGCAAAGCTGTTTGTGAGAACCCTCACAAAGGCCGGTTAAAGAAGGAGAGTTCCATCTTACAAAAATGTCAGTGTTTGCTAATTATTTCCATTATAGTGGAAGTTATACTTCATCATATTTTTGACAGAAGGGTGGAAAGATGAAGATAGATCTTTTGATTAGGAAGTGTCTGGGATAGAGAAAATAGACTCAATTTTTGATCTCAGTGAGGCAGAACTGAGACTTATCTCTGAATTTCCTACTTCTGAAGAGATTGTAGAGTCTAATGGATATTGTTTCTCCCTAAATTTTGAGCTAAACCTCAGACTATATTGGACACAAAAATTCAGTATTCTCTGACAAGGTTTTTAGCTGAAAAATCCTGTCTGTTTTTGCCTTTTATAGAATTTCCAGTAGTGATTGCATGTAATGACTTTATCTTTTTCTGTTGTTCTTCCTGATTTTCCCTTCTCTCCACTGGTTTTACTGATATAGAAATGTCCCAGAGAAACAAAGCCTCACCTGAAGCTGATTTAGAGAAATGAGTTTGGGAATATTTCAGCTTAAAAAAAAAATTCTGTCCAACTGCAACTTTGGCTGCACTTTGTCATTCTGATTTATATTTTAAGCTGGAAGTATTTTGAAATTTGGGGCATAAACGTGATGCAGCCAAGCAAGGAAACAAATCAATTTGTTTCTCTCCTGAAACTTGCTGTAGCTTTACTGGCTCAGAGGTCCTTGTGAACAGAAGCACAAACGTATCAGTGTGTACAAGTTCTGCTTATTATCCTTTGTGGGAGCTAAGAGGTCTTTTAAGTCCCCAGAGAATGCCACAAGATCATTTTAGCCTTTGAAAAGAGAAAGCACTTGGCTAGCATTAAAACAAAACGCTGCTATTTGTGCCTGCTTAAATTATTTTTTTTAGTTTGAGGAGCTAAACATTAAAAAAGCCCTTCAGTTATGAAAGAGAAGCAAAACTTTCAGTAATTGGGGAATGAAGAGGGAACCCACAGTGGAGTATAGTTGTTTCTTTCTGCAGGTGGGGTTCTGAGCACCAAATAACTCCCAGTTATTTGGAACTGATAAAATCTCTATAAAATCAGCATTAATTACTTGTTTTCTATAGCAAACAACATTAGATTTGTTGCAGTGCTTTCCAAATGCCTCATGTATTTACTAACTGTAAAATGAATACAAGTTGGTCCTTTATAAATTTAGGTCGTGGCTGCATTAGGATATATTGTGGGGAAAGGCATTAGGATTGTGGGGAAACAGATATAGTGATATAAAAAGATGGAATTAGAATTATTTGTTTCAAGTAATTTAGTTTATTACATTTGACATCTTATCAGGTCTCTGAAACATAACTAGAAGCTTTCCCTTGGAAACATGTCATGTCCTGTCTGTCTTAATGATCATCAGTGGTGGGTTGTTATTCCTTTGCTGTAATTATGTGCCTTCTGTCAGAAGCCAGCAGAGACTCTGCTGCTGAGGAATACAAAATTCCTTTAATTTTTTTTTGAATAATAATTAATTTTATATTATGCCTTTGAAAGCTTTCAGGGGTCATCTCAGTAAACCAGGCATTGCTCTATGAGCTACATCATTCCCATTTCAAGCAATATTTATTCCTGAAGTATAGATTCACTTTTTTTTCCTTCTCTTTGTCTGTTCCATTAGATTTTTGTCAATTGAGACATATGTGCAGGTTTGAGCTTTCAATTACAGAACTTTACAATCTCAGTGCAATGTTCACAGTTCATCAAGTAAATGTGAAAAAACATACTAAGGTCAGGGGATTCTTAAAAATAGGTCAGAATCCTAGGATTTCAGGTTCTCTGGGAATTTTGCTTTGCCTTTTAAGCTTCTAGCTTGTATCATAATAGAGGTACCACTGGAAACATGGACTGTGTTGACATGGATTTCTCCACAGGTAGGTGTTCTCCTCTTTTCGAGATTCTAAAGACTTGGCAATCCAACCTCTGTGTGTGTATCTGTATTTTGTATCCCAGATCAAACTGTGTGTGTTTGCCATTTGTGGGTAACAAGGTGCCCAGTGTTGTGCTGTGCAGCAGGGAAATGCCGCCACGTCTTTTATTCCTCTAGCTTTTGACTAAAGACACTTTTACCGCATTTGTGGCACATGCTTTCCCTGGTTTTCCATGGAGCTGGGCAGCAGGACAGGCATCATCCTTTCTTTCCTTTCTGGTCTCTGGCTCAGCTCTGAACAGCCACGTTTTTTCTGACTGGTGATCCTGAACTGGGGCAATTGCTACAGCACCTGATGAAATGCTGAGAGAAGCAGTAATTGTTCCTTTGGAAGACTGAGGCAACTGGTGGGGGGTTCAACATCCAACTTCACAAGAGAATTTGCCTGGAGTCTCTTAGTAGTCGTCCTGATGTCTTTTCAATATTGGAGAACCAAAAAGCCTCTGTGAATAGTAACTGAACTGACTGGAAAAATCTGCCACATCTCTAAACTAGGAGACATTTATCATGTTTTGTTAGAACTGTGTGTCATATCTTTTTGTTTCTGAAACATCTGGCAAATCCAGAGTATACTGTTCCTATTGGTGCCAGTAAGCTTTTAAAGAGTTGATTTTTGTAAGAAAACCTTGTGTTTAATGCAAAGAATACTGAAGAATATGAAGTTAATACAGTAGTACTCAGTACTGGTAACTGGAAGAACATAGGTTCATTTTGTGGGGAAAATATGAAATTCCATTTCTGTGGAACTAAGAGGGTGTCAAAGGAGAAGAGTCAAGTTTTGAAACTGGAGCAAAGGGAGGATGTAATTTTGTTTTCTGATTTATCTCTACTCGATGTGGAAAAGTTAGGAAGGAGCTGCATAATGCCTGAGTAGTTTGGAACTGACTCATTTGTCAGCCCTGGTACTGAGTAAATCTATAAGCAACGTGAAAGATGTAGTGAAGATCATTGTTTTATATCACTTGGTTGCTTAACATTCTGTCAAGTAATGGTAACATGCAGTCAAAGAAGTTGTCTGGGGAAACTTGTTTTCCCATAGTGTGAACACTTGATCTTCTTACCAAAAATCTTTGATCCTGAGATGTCCTTTAATCCAAGCTGGATCTGAGTACTTGGCTATTTGACTGTGTCACATGTTCTGATAGTGGCTTTTTTCTTTAGAAAACTTTTTTTGTCATGTTGGTGAAAAATGCTGTAAGTGAAGGACATGTGTTTGAATTAAGATTTTTACAGTGAGTAATGGAAGAACTGACTGAAAGATCTTATGTCTGCACCTTTATTTTACAATATTGTCCTTCTTAAAAAATGGATGCAGCACTTCAGGATTTCTTCTGTGTGTACATTAAAAGCTAAACTGCTTCTTTAGATGTCAGTGCCCAAAATGCTTGTAAGCACAAACGTATGCATATCTTTAAATTCTGTCCTCCTCTGTAATGATTTTGAGTTGTGGCTGTTACCTGCCTCTTTGGGCCTTGTAAGGAACAGATCTGAACATCTGAAAAAAGCAGGGTAGCATTTCACATTAAATAGTATTTTTGTGGGCAGCTTCAGGGGACATGAAAGTTTAAATGGGCATAATGAATAAATTACCCTTTGGTTTAGACTGTTCCTTCAAAACAAGATTGGAATGGTGTGGGGTGAGTTTGCACTGCTTTTTGCCTCTGTGTATTTCTTTGTAGGTGTGTAAGAGGCTCATTTTCTTCATGATTAATTTAATCCATCATGATCTCTCCTGTGTAACAAAAGGTGAGGAAACGCATTTTTCTGGTAACCAGAATGAACTTGGAGATGTCATGTTTATTTTCTTTTGATCTTCTTGAGATCTGTGGGTACAAAATGGGAGAAGTTCCAGAGTCTCTACAAAGACTTAAAAGTATTTCACGTTTGCTATTGATTCTCACATGGAAAGCTTTCAGGTGCTGGGACAATTAGCAGCTGAGCTAAATCCAAGGGAAGACAGACTGTGCTCCGCCCGAAATTGCAGCTAATGGGCCGTGAAGGCACACGGGAGAATTCCAGTGTCCAGCACTAGTCTGAACCTCTGCTGCCACCAGAAGGAGTGGGCTGTGGGATAAGTGGCCAAGGGCTGAATGCTGCACTGTGACTCGGGGTTGGCTGGTTTAAGATATTGTGTAGCCATGCTTGAAAAGAGCTTCCAGTTTAGTGGCTGGGAAGAAAATGTGTGTGGAAAGCATCTCTTGCTTGAAGCACTCACAGTTTAGGAAGCAGATTGTGTGTGGCCCTTTGGTGGTTTGTTCTCTTATCTGGATTTTTTTCCTTTTCTTTTTTCCCTGGGCATAAAAATAGAAGGAAGAAGCCACTTCAAGTAGACTTAAGTTCTCCCAAACCAGCTTTGTTTTTTTTAAGAGAGCCCAAAGTATAAATGCTGAGGCAAGTGTTTCATATGGTCCTATGCTTTTTCACAGCTTATTTTACAGACATAAAGTAAAAACCTGACATGTGACACATTGGCTGCAAAGAGCAACAGGTTGGCTGCCATATTTCTTTTTTTCATCCAACTTCCTTTCTTGCCAAAGTTTGATTTACTTTCTTTTACCAGAAGCATGGCAGATAAAAGGACATTATGTTTTTGCAGTGGGAGAATGGGTAGTTGTTATCAGCCAGAGAAATTTCTTGCATTCTGTTTATAAACATATGCTGAGAAAACACTTCATTCTAATGCAGCTTTTGCAGTTTCTTTATTGTGCCAGAAGTGATGAAAACCTAGGTCTGGCCACTTTGCAGAGCTGCTTTTCAAGATAGTCTCCTCATTTTAATGTTTCAGACAATCTCAGATAAGATGTAAATGCACATTATTTTTGCTTTTGCTTTCCTCCATGCCTCTTCCCGTGCCGTTTCTGGCACAGGTAGAGTTTGAAGATGGGCCAAGGTACTCATCCTTGCCAGGATTTCAAACACCACTAAAGATTTGGGAGTGTCAAATGTCCTCCTTTGAGCTTGTGCCTACCTTTAAGTGTGTTTGTATACTGCAGAGATTTCACTCTTAAGTCTTTAAGTGCCACTTAAAAATGTACATCTAATCTTGTGTTGATCTGAGTGCTTCAGGCGTGTCCTCCTCTCTCTGAAGATTATTGTTTCACTGGCTCTGTTTCAGGGTTTATGTTGGATATAGGTGTTAAGTTTTCCATTGACCTGTTTGAGGGCAAGCCAGGGTCAGCCTCATCACTCCTGTGGCTGTAATGGCTAGCCTTGGGTTTTTTCCTTCCCAAAGTATCAATGGCATGTAGGTAACAGATCTGGTTTTATAAATGATTTGCTTCCCTAGGCTATTTTATAATGACAGGAAATAATACTTAAAAAAATTTTAATCCCCCCAATTTTTTCATCTATTAAAGGTGAACAAGTTGAGGTAATGAGATATTGCCCCCAACATATACCTTGAGTTAGGTACATAGAGCTTTTAATGGACTGTGTATTCTCACACAAAATCCATTCTCCATATTTCCTTGGGAAGGAGGAAAAGGGCTGACATGTATTTAGTACATTTTAAAGTGACTGCAGACCTGCTCTGTAGGTTTTACAGCCACTCATGGCTGTGACATCTCTGGTTCAGACTGCAGGGGTGGGAACCCAAAGGTAGAGGGAGTCATTTTGATTTCCTTTCTGTACCCAGTGCCTTTTAGCTGAGGAAAGCTGGGCTACCTCCTTTCCTGCCCTTGTTTTGCTCAGGCTGTAACGTCACAGCAATTTGTCTCATGAATTTGTAGCCATGAGAACAAATTATGATCTGCTGTAATGGTAATTATATTAGCTAAAAACATAATAAAAATGATAGGGAGGAAGCTGCATATACCAAAGCTGTGCAATTAGTTTTCTTTCAAAACATTTTTAATTAAAAGACATGAATATCAAAGTGTGTGTGTGTGTATGTATATGTAAATATGTGTGTGAGTGGGAATAGAATGTATAAGTGTATGTTAAATAAAACAAAGTCCATATTCATGGTTTGAGAGTAGCAAATGTTAATGAACCTACAAATTCTCCGAGGGCAGCAGTGACGCAGCTGAGTTACAAACTCAAGGCACTTGGATAAAATCCTGCCCAGTAGTAGGTAATGGACACTTTCTGCTACTTTGAGCTCTTTTCTTTAGAACCTTGACATAAATAACCTTTTTTTTTTTTTTTTTTTTTTTTTTAGATGGGAACTGGGCACTTTCTACAGAGTCTTTTTGGAGTTAGTTAAGGAAGAGAATTTTAAGTGAAAGGAAGGCGTAGATTTTAATCAAAACTGTGAAGCAAGGCCTTTGGAATGGTGCAGGACTTAGGCTGGTGGTTATGGAGTTGCAGAGAACCTACAGCTGCACCTTCTGGGAGGAGGAATTGCTTGTGGGTGAATGTGAGGATGTGCAGTGGAAGGAGGTGCTGGGACCCACATGTAGTAGCTGTGCAAGGAAAGCAGTTAATGATTTCTGGACTGAGCCATTAGCCTTCCAAAATCTTAAAATAGAGTAGCAGCTGGAAAGCATGAATTGTGCTTAAGAATTGGACAAATACTGAAGCAAAAGTCAGATGTAGGGTCCTCTATAAATAATGTCCAAGGCTGGACACCTGTCTTAAGATGCATTGGAAATAGAATAAGGGTGACTGTCCAAAGAAGCCTGGTGCTGCTTGCCAGGAGAGCACAGGTGGTGTTTGCAGAGGAGGGAGAGGAAGAAATGATCCTCCCATTTAGGAAAAGGTTAATGTGAGAGTACGTGACAGCTTTATTTATATCTCCCTGTCTGGAGGGTTTGCTGGGAGCTGCCACTTGCTCCATATCTTCTCAGAACTCTACACCACTTTATCTGAGGATTATGACCTCTAAGGTGGCCACTTTATTTGTTCTCATTCCTCTTTGTGTTTTGTTAACTGATATTTAAAAAATGACTTTAGTAATAGGTCTTGCAACTGTAAACAGAACATTATTAATGAACTGTTGCTTGCCTTATTCCTCAGACTGGCTGAAAATGTAGAGAGAAATAAACTTAGTCTGGGGATTCAGATCTGAACCACATTTGTCATCCATAAAAGCTGCATTTCAATCTCAGACCTGAGGGTCTGTTTCTCAGTGTTTTCTTCTCAGCACCAGTCCCAGCCTGGTGCTTGTGGAAGAGTAGGAACTGGTACTTCCTCCAAATAATCTCCTGGCTTCCAGCTGTTTTCAGCTCAGGGGATTTCCTGAGCTGGATATTGTCTCTGTGATTTAATAACCTTCAATAGTTTTCTCTTTCATAAATGTGTACCTCCTTGAGCTGAGGTAACTCCTTCCCCCTGCTAAATGAAGGGAAATTCCTGCCACCACATCTGTTCCAGACACTGGGCTGGGACACACAAACCCTGCTCTCCTGGACTATGGAATGTGTTCTTAAATTCAGGGAGAAGAAATACAGTGTTTGAAGAGGAAAATAATGATACTACTGTATACAGATAGTTATTGCACCAGTTGAAGTACTGTGCTGAACAGGGGCATATGGTCAAGAACAAATCCAAAACACTGAAAAAAGTGAATACCATGTTCCAAAGGCAGGGATCCTTCTCCAAATGATGAGGCATTTGGGTCTTGGCAGTGGCTGACTGTTTGTCTTGTCAGTGCTCTTGCTCTCCTAAGTATGGCTTTATTTATGAAATATTAGCTTTCAAAAGGAAGCCATCAGGAAATGAATAACTGTAGTCACAGCTGGGTTTAAAAAGGGAAGATAAAATAGAAAGCTCCATCCATTTTGTGTGCTGAACGATGCAGGAGTTCTGTGAAAAAACCTTTATTGATCCCATAATACAAGAAATTAATGTACTTGATTTTCTTATTTTTGGCATTAAACATTGTTCTTGTCATTGAAAATGATTTTTTTTTTGGTACCTTCGTGATTTTAAAGTAGTTTTGTCAAAGTGTAGAAACATAGAAAGTTCATCAAAAATGAGGGGCAGAGACTTATCCCATGGAGTCAAATCAATTCCCATTAGGTAGATCCCTACTAAGGCAGGGGTGCCTAGCAGAATATTCCAGCTTTCTTCCCTCCTCACAGTACACCCAGGAGCAGCAGGACACTTCCATCCAGGATGTAAGATGCTGTAACATTAAATGTAAGCTGTGGTTTTAGAGGCTGTGACTTGTTCAGTTTTGAACTAATTTTCATGGGAATGACAGAAAATGTCTTTATCACTGACATGGCAGCCAGATTTTTTAGGGCTGTGCTCCAAAGCATGAATATTCTGGAGGTTTTCAGCAAAAGGGTGATAAGAGTTTTCTTAAAATAAGCTGTTCTGCACTCACAATTTTTTTATAGACCTTGACTGTCGGCCTGATAGAGACTCTGAGGACTGAGAGGGTTTTAAATTTGGTATAATAAGGAGCAAAGTGCTCTGAAAATTGTTGGACAATCTGTAGGAGTTGCTCTCCACACCACTGCAGTAACATCTGTTGGTGTAAGAATTTAGTCTGGTTTGCCTAATTCCTAATCAAGGACTTGTAACACCATGTTTTGCAGCTCTTTAAACATGAAAAATCTTTTGCTGCACTTGCTTTAATTGCAGGTGGGTGGAATTATAAAAGTGCCGGAAGCTGAATTGATGTTTAAATAGTTTGGCATATCATGGTTTTAACAATAATTTATCACTATTTAAATAAATGTTGCTAAAAGGCATCTGCATAATAACAGGGATTGAATTTGAGTCACATGTGACAGTACCTTTCAGGAAAACACAAATCCAGAGAGTTATGCAAGTACCACAGTGATGTGAAAATATCCACACAGCTAAAATGAAGTTTCATTTGCTTACACACATGTATTGAGTATAAATCTGATAATTCTTCCATTACTATTCCTTTAAAAGTCATGCTACTGATCTTTGGAATATACTTTCAAAGATGAGCTGCTTTCTCCACACGTATACATCAGTTTGTTTGGGTTTATTACATCATTGGAATAAAATGAGCTTGAAAATGATGTTTTTCCAAGGTCTGGGCGTGGTGGTTGATGGTTATTAAGTGTATTTTTGAGTGTGCAACATGTTTTCATGACCTTTATGCCACTTTTAACTTACTCTAAGAGATATGAAACAAAGAATTAAGAAAATTACGTTTAGCAGTCATGAATTCTTTTATCTTTTAAAAGGAAGTGTCTCTCATACCTTTCTTAAAACAAAATGCAAAAATCTATTTTGTATTTAAAAGTTGACAGTTCTTTTAATTACCTTTGTGTTACCCACCAACAAATAACGACCTTCACCATTTCTCTTGAGCCTGAGTCCCATGTTCAGGCACTTACTTACCCCAAACTGTGCCCAAGTCCCTGTTTCCAGGGGAAGCCAAGTTATTTATATGGGACTGAAGTGCAGCATTTCTCTGCCAAAGGCCAGTGCTGTGGAATGAAGGTGAAATGAGAATGATGGTCCCCTGCCAGCCTGTTGGAGAGGGTTGTCACTGAGCCAGGTGACAAGCCAGGGCAAGAATTAGCTTTGGAATAATTTTCTTTATCTGTGAACCAGTTGGGAAGCCGTAGCTGGGGTAGCAGTGAAGTTCTTTAGAAACACTGATAATAAAGAGATGAAAAGTGTTGGTTGCTCTGTTGTATAGTTTGCCCTGTAACATTTTTATAAAACAATATCCAGTGTTTGGTTAATAGTTTGTTTCCTGTTTTACACTTGAGTTACTTAATTTTGTTCAGTAATAAGAAGTTACCAATATTTAAGCAAACCAAACTCTTTCCTTCCGAAAGATGTCTATTAATAGTTCGTTATTTGCTGCTGAGGGGATCATTGTGCCATGATTTTTTTTTTTTTTATTCCTTAGTCTTCATAGAAGAAGTGTGTTTACCAGACAATTGCTATGCTAAAACCCCTGGAATTAGAGCTGCTGAGATAGATTTCTTAACTATTTTAGCAGAGCATGTGAATACCTAACTGCAGATTTTCTATACATTCATTTTCCCTCTGATGCTTGTTCTGCATAGAGTATCATAGCATCTAAATGGTCAGTTGATAAACTCTGCATTAATATTAAAGTCCTGCTTGAAAGATGGCTTTCAGGCACATGAGGCAGCTGGACATGATGAACTTGGATGTTTAGTAGTTTAAAGTCTCAGTCTTGTTCTCTTTGGGGTAACTTTGCTTTGTTGGGCAACTTTTGCTGACATTGCCTTTAAGTCAGGTAGGCTTTTTAGGATGTCAGACATTTTGACTATTTCCATTTGCTTCATTTTGGTGGTGTTTTCAAATCTGAACTTTTGCAGTGATAGAGAAAATGAAGTGCCTAGCAATGGGTTTGCTCCGGGGATCCTTTTTGTGGTGGGTGAGCAGCGACCAAATCGATGACTGTATTTATATCTTGGTACTCCCAGCTCTCCAGCCTGGTGCTGATACACTCTCAGACCATTGGAGCTGTTGCCAGGAATGTTAACTTATCTCATGATAATCCCTGTACAGACGTGAAGGGAGACTTGTTGCTGCCGCTTGTCTCAGTTTCCATCCTTGGGTGGTTGATGGAGACCTGCCAGTCCCAGCTGTAGTCACTGCTAATTGAGCCAGGGAGAATTTCCCTCATGCTTTGCTTCTCGGTTCTCCTCTATTTGTTGTTGAGGTGGGCAGTTCAGCCACTGCCCCTTTTAATCAGGCTGCTTTCACATGTGTAGAAACCATGGTTGAAGGGGGCGTACAGAAATGCATGTGACAGATACACTCAGCTTGGGTTTCAGCTGTAGGCGCTGTAATATTAGCTCTTAAATCCAAACAATTGTAAGAAAACATTGTTTTGAGGGATTTCACTTTATGTGATTTTTTGGGGCAGATTTGGGTCGTTCCTACCCTGAAGGGCTGGGGCTGGTGTCCAGCTGTGGGCAGTGTCTTGGGCAGGTACTGCTGCTCGCTGGCCCTGGCCAGGGGAGGCAGGGCAGGACAAAATCTGTTTCATTGCCATGATCATGTTAGGAAGAATCTTTATTTTAAGAGGCTTGAAACAAGAAAACCCAGAGGTTCCAAATGAAAATTATTTACCCTCCCACCCTTGTTGCTTTATCCTGTTGTACTTGTCCCCATCAGAAATGTGGGGGAAGAAACCCAGTGCTAGTTGCCTTCAAGTCTTGTCAGGCAGCGTGTGCCTGCTTCTCCTCCCTTTGGCCGAAAGAGGGAGGTCTCTGCCCTTCTCCCTCCCTCCTTCAAGGATTTAATGGAAAAGGGCGTTTCAGATAATGCTGGCGTCTTCGAGAAGTCGCTACGAAGCCACACGAAATGGCACTTTCTGGCTGAAGTTTGCAGGCTTAGCAAACTACACGTGAGCTGGATGTCTGTGTGGTTACCCGGTTAACAGTAAAGTGTTGAACCTGAGTATTTTTAATCTTGGAAGGAATAAGGTGAAGTTTTCTGTACACTTTCCACCAGTGCTCAAGATGACTTTTTTGGAAAGGAAGGGGAATGTTATTGTATAAAATGGAATGACAGTCTTCTAATCTAGTTTAAAATAGGTGCTAATGATTTTCAGCTGCAGGTACATAGGTTTATAATAACTTTTCTATTGACAAACTACACAAAAAAACCGTTTTCATTATTTTTCTGAGATGCAGGAACCACGCAGCCAGCACACTGAAGTGGTCAGGGAAATCTTGAGGAGAAAGGTAGACTTGTAACATTTACTTTCAGCCAAAAGTGATGCAGCTATAAGGAACCGCACCTAAATCAAGCTGCGTTTCCAGTGGAGATGTACGACCCACACACATGCAAGAGTCTAATTATGGATAAAACAGGGATGGATTTTGATCTGGTGCTCTATTGCCACCTTCTGCTCATCCATCTTCCCACCAGGCTCACGATGCAGTTCCGTGGTGCACCAGGGAACTTGCATTAGAGATGACATTGGATTTTACACTGTTTTAAGGAAGTGGTGCCAAAAGGCAATGTCGGTTCCTCTTCTGGGTTTCTGAATGCAAAGCTTTGTTTAAATACTACAAGGAAAATGTCTTCCATTGGAAAATGAATGTTAGTTTTGATAATTTTGAAAACTAAGATGTAAACCATTTCTCTGACACAGAGTTGACTCAGCCTGACTTCAGTTACCATAAAAGCTCACAAATCAGAGAGAAGCATCAGTATTTCTGTATTGCATTGTGAATTGCAGAATTTGAGACTAATTTAAACCTTTGAGCACTTTATAACACAATGCAAGCAATTGTGGAAGTAGAATTGATTACTTAAAGTGCATTGATTTGTTCTGAAGGTTTCTATTTGGTGGTCTCTGGGAATTGTGTCCCTGAATGTTTATCCTGTCAGCATTTATGACTTATTCTATGGCTCAAACACTGCCTTTAGCTCCTGCTGCTCCATTAGGAACTCAGGCAAAAGGAAATAGAAAGTATCAGCTCCCTTGGAATACCGCTGGTAAAACTCTGTTCTTTTTAAAATGCAGGAAATAATGTGCAACTTAAATTATAGCTGAAAGGCATATTAATTCTCTAGTGAAGGTCAGGATAGAGAAAGAACAGGGGAAACTTGATGGTGTTCCTTACAGATAACTTTAGCCAGGAGAATTGGATCAGAAGAGAAGCAGCCTTGAAACTTCACAATTGAGATCCACAGGAGGAAGCAGGTGTGTCATTATACTCCAGTTTCTTCTTCCCATCTCTTGGCATGACTTACTTAGAAGCTGCAAATAGCAAGTTCTTTTTGCCTGCTCAACACCTGCAGCTTGAAGTCAGAGTTGTAGGAGAAATCTATCTGACCAGCAAATAGGAAATGTGCTATTGAGGGCAGGATGTCAGGGCCCAACTGCCCCATGATTTACCTGTATTTGTAAATAGTGCAAAATAACATTGATTTTCCACAAGTTACACAATTACGCATCTAATTGTTTGGGTTATTGTATTAGTTGTCAAACTATGACTTGCATTTTTTTTCAGGGGTTCCTATTTTTAGATTGCATTGCTTGGCATTTCTTGGATTTCAAGTTCTGCTGCTTTATTTTCATGTATAGTTCACTAGACAACAACCTCATCAACATCTGGTCTGTAATCTGAAATGCTGTTCTTAAGAATTGCTAATTAGATTGAGGCTGTCACAAAACATAAAATAACGGGAATCGCAGAGTGTCATTTCAGTTTCTGTCAGAATCTGTATTTTAATCACATTAAGGTTTTATTTAATAGTTTTGTTGTTCTTTTAGTGTAGTATCAATAAATGTATTTAAAAATTGGCTCTGACTTGCAGCTATTTTTCAGGGCATTGTTTCAGAGTGTAATGAAATCTTGACATTTAGTCAAGCTTTGACATTTTCTGTTAGAGCAGATTAAACCTTCCTTCGTGCAGGTGCATTTCAATAGACCAGAGCATGACAGTCAGAGGGTCACCTTTGCTTCTGATGTAATGTCTGACTTTTAGGGAGGAAAATATCAGGATTGAACTTGGTCTCTGTCTGCAGCTACAGGATGTGTCCAACACTTCCATGAACTCAAACTCCAAAATGTTCTTTTCTTTTTGGTTTTAGTGTAAAACCAAGTTTTAACTGAGCTAATTCAATTCAGTAGAAACAGAGGAGTCTTTCTAATCTGCCCAAAGGATTGGTGATGTCTGTAGGCACATTGTCTTCTGTTGTGTTCCTGCAAGCACAATGTTCATGTCAAATTGTTTCATCCAAGTTGTCAGAAAACTGGATGACACCTCCTGCCTTGGGTTGTCTGCCTAGACACTTCCACAGGGCATTTCTGAGTGATTCTGGAAAACTCTCTTACAATCATCTTAGCAGAACAAAAGGGGATTTCAAGTTACAGTCCTTTTGCATCATAAGAAAAAAGCCAAACCTATATTAAAATGAATTTCTAGGAACTGTTTTTTGTTTAGGGAGCAGAAGAGATAGGAGAAGTATTGATGAGCTTTTGATGCTCAGTGCTGGGGAACCCGAGAGAATTTGTGTTTAACTCATCTCTCTCAATGTGTAAGACTTTCTTTTGCATTGTATTTTCTGTACAGACAGCTGGGAGTGCTGGCTCACCCTTAAGGAGCAGAAGGAGCTCACTGCATCTAATGGGGATGTTTTCTTTCCGTCTTTATCACAGAGAGGCTGGATCACAGCTGCATTTTTGTGCATAGGAAGTCACAAGGTCGGAGGAGGGCATGGTCTGTTTTTGCCAAAGAAGTGCCTGTGATTTGCCAAACAAGAGGGCTACTTTTAGTGGGAACTGAAGTAAGGAGCTGTGCTGTTTAGGAAGGGCTGGCTGTTCAATGTCCTGGTATTTAGCACTGAGGAGTTGGGATCTAAAAGAAGAAGCAGGCATGTTGTTGGGTGAAACTGGGGCTCTTTGAGAAAGCAACAAAGGAAAAGGCAGACAAGTAGAGGGTTTGGCACATTCAGGGACTGAAATTTCCTGGAATTCTACACTGAGTGTCTTAATCCACTTGTTTCTCTAATTCCCAGGGTTAAAACTGAAAAAGGATGTCAAACTGCCTGCTAAGATTAAATGAATCAATGTTGATGTTCAAACAGGTTCAGTCTGTGTGGAAAGTCTGCCTTGGGCCTTATGTGGAGCTCTGTCTTCCCCCTGGTTTCCTTCTGTGCCCTCTCTATCCCAGGCACTGTGGCAGCCCCAGTCACACATGTTGTGTCCTGTGCTGGTTTACACTGAGTGATGCTCCTCCACTGTGCCTTGAAAAACCGAGGTTTTTCTTACTTTGGCTGATAACATTAACTTGGAGCCTGCCCAACAGGGAATAAAATGCTCCCCGGACACTGGTCAGGGATAGCATCCTGCTGTGTGGTCGGTTGCATTGAGGCCCGCCTGAAGGGAGGGATAGAGCTCTCGAGTGTCAGCTGCAGAATGAAACATCTGCTTGGAGTTTTTGGATAAACCAGTGCTAAAATGGAGCAAACTTTTGCCGTTTGCTCAGGTTTTATTTCGATGAGCATTGAGGGAATGTTTCCCTTCAGTGGAAATCATGGAGTGTACTCCTGCTGATGATAATAAAATGCTGCAAGAAATCTTTCAAGGACTGTTTGTGTCAGTTGTTAGAAGCTCTGACAGTGGATGGGCTTGAACTGCCTCTGATTTCCTCTCATCTGTGCACTGGGTTCCTCATCAAGTCGTGGCTGGGTCAAGAGGTAAATGGCCATTAGTGCTGAGGCTGTGTCCTTGAATCTCCCTCTGTGGTGAGCTCCTAAGGAGCTGTTGGCAGATGCAGGGGGGAACAGGCTCCCTTCAGTCATCTTTCAACAAAATAAGCTGTGACAAGTGGATAGGTACATTACAGAGTGACTTAGGAGCATGGAACTAGGAATTGAACTAATCAAGAGAAAGACAGTAACAGCACAAATGGAGGAGGGAAGAAAGGTGGGAGTGGGGTGTGGACGAATGAGAAGATGAAGAAAGGAAAAAAAGAGTAATGGAAAATTGACCAAGGTTTGTCCTGCTTACCAGTGCATTATATGGTAGGAGTTGAACAGCAGAAGGCATAGGTCCAGGGATAGCTTATCCTTAAATGAAAAACAATCTCTCTAATTTACACTTTGGAATAATTGAAAATTTGGAATATTTTTAGAATCTTTATCACTATAATGTTGCTTTGGATGTGGGCTATTGCATCTACTTAAGTCCCTGTCTTCATTGCAGTGATAAACAGTAAACTTCCAATGTAATCTGTATCCTTGGGGAATGTGCAGTATGGATAAATAAATGAAAGAAGGTCAATAGGAAAATGACCACAGCAAACACAGCTGCCATCAGCTGTTAGAGCACAAACCTATTCCCTAATGTCTTAGTACAAGCACTTTTCCTTCTGTGTGAGGGAAGCTCGAGGAAATGGCTCCCTGTTTTCACAGATGTGACTCCTGGATTGTCAATGGATTGGCAGGGTGGAAAATGAAGTTGCATGCTCTTCTGGGCAGGCACAGACATCCATTAGGAGGCCCTGTGTGTGCTGAGGCTGCATACGAGTGCTCATCTTTTTATGGTGTCCCAGTGGTCATTCCACATCTGTATCTGTGAACTTGACATGTTTTCCAGAGATCCAGATACCACAGTTAATGGAAGTCTTGGGGTGAGTTGGAAATATGGCACTGTTTGCTATTGCACAGATCCAGTGTCAGTCTTGCCAGGGGTGGGATGTTTGAGCACAGCATTCCGAGCCCTAGATGGATTCCCATGTTGTGATTCCTGTGTTGTAGTGCAGCTGTCAAAAGCGCTGGTAATGAGTCTGCAGGATCCGCTGACAGCAGGGGAAGAAAGAAGCTGCATAATTTCATTATCCTTTCAACTCATAGAGAGCAAACACTTTGTAACCTCCTCTCTTCATCGATACTAATGCCTCTGGAATCCCTTTGTTCCATTAAACCCCAGCCAGTTGAGGATACCCCTTTGAGGCTGTAGTATCTCAAATCAGAGCCTGGCATTAAGCTATACATAATTCTGGGGGTCATAATCCCGACGTATCTCTGCTTTTCAATTTCCATTCAGTTCTGGTCTCTAATTGAAAAGGAAACATTTTATCCCTAATTGTATCATTGCTATTTCTATCCTGTCCAAACGCAGCACAGTTCTTTCTTAGCAGTCTCAGCTTTTGGATTTGAAAAATGCTGGGCTTCTCATTCCAGCAAGTTAATTTTTAATGTTTTAAGAGTTGTTCCTTATGTGCTAACTTTGGTTGTGTAAGCCAGGAACATTATTTTCTGGGAAGTTGTTGGTTTCCCATTCCTCTCTGTCTGCAACAGCACTCAGGCTGTCAGAAGGGATCTGGTGAGATGGTGGCTTTTTGTGTCCTGTGGAGCCTTTTCCACAAACCATACGGGGTCTGGCCCCACTCTGTCTAGGTTGGCAGTAAAATTATGATAACTCTAAGAGCCAGTGAAGCTCCCTGGATCTATGTTACTGGTAAACAACACACTGTACACGGTGTGAAACAACTGTGTGGTAGGAAGCGGTGCCACCCAAGAACATGGTGTCTTTCTCTTGCTTTTTTAATTATGAATAGGCAGTACTGTTGGATTTGAACAGAAATCTTCGTGAATATATTTAATTGAAGATACTGGAGGCTTACAGAAGTGCAGAACATTCTATATATGTTAATTTGGAAGTAATTCATTATTAATGAAATGCTTATATTAGCAAACCACATCTTTATAATTTTTTTAATAGCAATTATGTTATTGGAAGTTTATGAATTTCCCCTTGTGATAAGGAGCGTGCTTGTTGGCTTTCATATCTTTATTAAAAGTAAATTTCCTCTAATAAAGATTTTTCTTCCCCCCCTACCCTGCCCATAGTCGCAAGTCCTTCTGGGTAAGGAAAGATCTGTTTATTCAGGTTATTCCAGGGCAATGTAGTCCTCATTTTTCTTGATTTCTGGTTGGGAATGGGAGATGGCTGAGTCATTTTTCAAGAGGAGCCCTTTGTAGAAATCCCGACCCTTTATGATGCTGTCAGCCATTTGATGGAAGGATTAATATACTTGTAATATTCTGTACTATTAAGGCTCATGACACATTTTTAAAGCATTCTCTTGGTGTTCTGTGCTGCCAGTTGTCCAGTTAGCAGGTAAGAAAAGAAGGATGAGGAGATGGGACTGTATAGAACAAGGATATTAGGCAAAAATGAAAGAGTTTTATCATTTAGATTTGGTTTCATCACAAGTCATGCTAGTCTTTGTCTGTCTCTGCACACAGATACACAGACCTAAAATTTAATTATGTATTTTTTCCCTCAGTTTCCTAACATATGACATGACATGATTAAAATAAAATTGCAAATTATGGATCGGTGCATCAATTTGTTTGCATTCAGAAGTCTTTCATAGTGTGCCATGATGATGGATAAGGTTTGCACACAACCAAGACATGTGTCCTAAACCCAGATATTATTGTCTCCCTGGATGCACATAGACCATCTGAAGAGAAATTTTTTCAGGGTGCTGGAATTCACTGGTCCCACTTTTACTGTTTGTCAGGGTGTACATAGATCTCTGAAAATTGCTTGAAGCTGTGGCCACAGAAATGTTTTCTTCCTTAAATGATATTTTTGAAAGGTGTAAGAGTATCTCTAATATATGAGAATGTTTCAGTTGTGCCAGGAAGAAACACAGATGCTCTTTTTTTCTGTGGCAGCTGAGCTGAAGTCAGTGCTGATGTTCTTGTTTACAGCATGTCATCCTGGAAACAGACTATTTGGAAGATTTCTTGTTTTCTTTCAAGTCACTTGAAGTCTTAATTGTCATATTCTCCTAATTTTCTTGTCTTGAGATAATGGAATTTAGTACTGACATTGGGTTTGGGGAGTACAAACCTAAAATGCTAATGAAGCCACATTCTGTAATTACTGCTTGGAAAATTATCTGCGGAGTGGTCGCTGACCAGAGAAGTTTGATGTATCCCTTGTTTTGAAGAGTGGTTATTTTTGTGATTTTCTTTTACCCTGGGATTTGTGTCTTTCATCCTCCCTCGGTTTGGATGCGAGACACCCTCTGTGGGAGGAGGTAATGAGAGGAGACAATGGCATCTGCGTTCCTTGCTAATTTTAACCTCCAGCTATCTTCCCTCTCAGGATGCTCCGTGCAGACAGAGGAGCTTGTAGGCGAAGAGGGAGCAAAATGATTTTCCCCGAGTAAACCAATTACATGCCAGACAGAAGCCATTCTGCCAAAATGACTGATCTGCCTCCAGAATCATTCCAGAAGGTTTTTTTCAGCTTCCAAGAGACAGTAGGAGTCTGGTAGGTAGTCGCTTAGTGGAAGCTATGGCTGGCTGAATCCAAATAAATAAGACAGGACTGAGCTTTTAGTGGGTGTGTGCTGTGTTGGACAGTGCAGAATATTCTGTGCTGAAGTTCATGACTAGAGATTCTATGTTTTGTGGTACTCATTCCACATAAATACTTCCTAAAATATATGTACATTTTGGGGCAAGCAGATAAAACCAGGAATTGGTGTCAGGACTTGCATACCTCCATTTCCACGTGCCCTGGTTACGTGAATGATTATAGCTGAGGAAGACAATTTCCAATAACAATTTGCTTGATGAATGAGCCTCCTTTCTTGATTGCAGATTGTCTGCAAACAGATTGCAATTTTAACAAATTTGTTATTTGTCATAGTTTTGTGCATAATAAATCTTTTCCCCTCCCCTGAAAATTGCTGTTGGTACTAAGATTTACTTTGTGGTCCTGAGAGGATGCTGACAGCACACTCTTCCCTTAAAATGTCTGCAATCATCACATAGAAAATGTGGGAACACAATTGGAGCAGAATCATACAGAAGTCACGGGGATGTTTGCATATCATTTTTCTCATTATTTGTTCAGCTGTAGCAGTGAGGGAAAATTGACACCATCTAATAGCTGTTCAGTAGCCTGTGTAAAATGAGTCTGATGGGCTCCAGGGAGCTCCCGGCAGACATATCCCAATCTCTTGGATCACCTCCACAGTTCACATTAATTGACAACCTCTGTTAGCTGCAGAGACCGAGCAGCGTGTGGCCCTGGAGCCTGAACGGTGTTTTCATGCAGGATTTGGTTCTTGCCAGAACTCACTGGGGAAATGCTGCTGAAACAGCACAGAAAGGTTTATGATACCACTTCTGTGCCTGCTGTTATGTTCCTAATAATGTTCTGGTCTTGATGGATATTGGTATTATCTCTTTCCTTCTTAGCCATTCCTCCACAGGCACTGTGATTTTAGGTCACTGCTTAGCTATTTTCTAGCCAGAACTGAACCACTCTGTTTTCTGTTGGGTTTGTTCGGTGTGGCAGGGGAAGAAAATACCTGTGATTAGGGTAAACTGAACAGGCCTGAAGGTTTCTGTTCACTTGGACAGCAGATAGCTCTGGTACCAATTCCAGGTTGGCTTTGACTTGGCAAAGCTGTTAAAGAAGTGAACAGGCCCTTCAGTTCTTGTCTGATCTTCCTGCTAAGGCTGCCAACAAAGGCTGTGTTTGTACTTGTATTTCTTATGACAGTTAGTTGTCTTGGAGGAATTAGAAAGGGATCCCTGGCTTGTCACAGAATAATGACTCTGTTCCTGCAGTCCTGAAGGAGCTTTGATCCAGCTCTCCTTGTGTGGGTGATACTACAGCCAGGTAGAAATTTATTAAGCCTTTGTGTCTCCTATTTAAAAATAATTAAAAAATGTCTCCTTGTATCGGATTTCTCTCTGTCCAAAGGGAAGCTGGGAAACACCTTCTTTTCCTTCCTTCGTTCACAGTCTGGGTTGCCATAATAGACAACATGAAGAATAGACTGGAAAGAGGCCAGGAGACTCATCTGCTGGAAAAGAGGGATCTTCCTAATTACAGTCTAGTTGGCCTGGGGATAATGACATACCTTTCCTCCTATGAATATTTTCATGAACTTTGCCCGTCTCAGGAGATTCCCTCAGTGCTGTGCTAAATTGGGTTGTTCACGTGGACACAAAAGAAAAGGACAAAAGATACATGTTCCAATCTCACCAATTAAATAGTAAAATGAATCTGCCCCAGTTTATTAGCAAAACAGTTGCTGAAGGTCAGGGCATTTTCTTCTTCTGTGCAAATGTGTATTTTAATGCTCTGCAAATTGGATCTGAGAAAGGAGGTTTCTTGCTTTGGTTGCTGTTTTAAAGTTTCCAGTGACTGTACACAGAATCAAAAAGAGTATTAAAACCTTCTTCCTGTAGTGACTCCCATTGTGTCCATCCACCTGTTTAACATGGACTGTGCCCAGCTCAGAATGATCCCTTTGTTGTACTTCAGTTTTGAAGTTCAGCTTCAAGCAGTTTGATGGTTAAAAATGAGATGCATTTGAGCAGTGGGGTCTTTCATGTTAGTGAACTGGTCCAAATGAAGATAGTTAATAAAAATAAATGAATATTGGCATTGCAGTGTGTATATCCAGGTCACCCCAGACAAATTCACTACAGTTATTTATTTCTTCAGTACAATAGAAATATCTGTGAAGATTCATGGTTGCATGCATTCAATAAAAGCCAACCAAAAAGAAAAACCCAACTGATGTAACCTTGCAATCCAACCCCCTGTGACCTCTGTTCCTTGTAATTCTGACTGCCCTGATTCCCAGTGCTCATAAATAATCCACTACATCAGTGGCACAAAAGAAATTCCCTTGTAGCATTTCACATAAGGACCAAGTTTCTTATTAATTTTGCATAAGTGATCTTTCTCCTGATGAAACCTAAATGCAGTAATTCCTGAGCATTGTTGTTTGGATTGGCTTGGTTGGTTTCTTTAATTTGTAACAGGACTAAGGGGTCTGTTAACTCCAGTGGTTCCTCTGTATTCCTGTGTTATTAGAGCAGAACTCTTCTTATTGCATTGCCTTCTCACTGGCAGCTCAGCACTCAGTTAGAACTCAACCCAAAGTTTAAAAAGTAATAATTAAAAAAGTATAGGGGGGATAGAGCCACAGCTGTAGCAGAGCCATTTCTCATGTCCCCGTGCTAATGGCTCAGATCCTCTCAGTATAGAATCAAAATAGCCAATCAGCCCCACAGCTTGGGTCCTCCTGACACTTGCTGTGTTTCAGGGCACTTTTATGTTCCTGTCTGGTCCCCCAAGATTGCTTATGAGAAGGTTCTGACAGGTCTCTGCTTCTTCATTCCTCATGTGGGGAACAATTATACCATTAGAGAAGGAATAAAATAAGCAAGTGATTAAAAATTCATTTCAGAGGCTTACCCTGAGCTTCTTAACACTTCAATGTTTGATAGAAGAAAGATTTTTCCATTTCAGTTCTGTCTGATTCTGTTTTCACCTTTGTTCTCTGTGTGATATAATGCTGTCACTTTATCTTCTTCTAACTGATGTTTGCTTTGGTATTTTATGATGCTGGGTTTTCCCTAATGTTTTTGTCTTATTTCACCATCACGTTGCAAATTACCATGGAAAAGAGAAGCTGCTTAATAGTTCTGAACTATTTTTAGCTCTTTGGTATTTTGAGGAAGCAGATTTAAGACCTATATTGTATTGAGTTACATGTTTGCACTTGCAGAAAGAGTTAAAGGTGGTTTTTTTAAGTGACGTGTAAGTGATGAGTGTTGCTGAGGTGCATAAATCACTCTCTGGGGTAATATAATCAGCAGAATGGTTCACCTACATGAAGCCACTAACCTTAGAGGATTAAGTGGTTTTAGCCAGTCACATTCCACAGCTTTTGTCAAGTAAATAATTCTATTGAAGCTTTTTTTAACTTTTGTTAAAAAGAAGACAAATTAGTACAAATGACAACTTTGGGGCACTAATTCTTTATGTATCGCCATTTTCCAACAGCTGTGGCGAGCAGATGTGAAGCAAACTTTAAATGTGGAGTAAATTTGTCCTGAATTACCAGAAAGTAACAGAAAGTTACAATGAAGGTGGCATTGGGTTGAGTTCCCTGTTCTGTCACTTTAGCGGAGTTGTGTTTTTTTTTTTTTTTAAATAAGTAAGTTTATGTATTAAAATGGAAATATAGAAAAAACAATTCCACATTTGGGAGAATGTACTTAAAACATTTTCACTTGCCCTTTCCTGCCCACCTCATGAGCTTTTCAGTGCTTAAAGAAGAAAATGATATGATACCTTTTAAATGCCCAGTGTCAGTAGAAAACAATCACCTCTGTTAAACAATCTGTCCACCGTGGGAAAAATTCAATCAGCACCGAGCACTTAGCTTTGCTCAGTTTAGCTGGATTTTAATGAGACACTTTCCACTGTACACTGAGCTGTGTCATGAGGCAACTGGAGCAAAGCAAATGCTGGGTCAGGGAGCTCAGAATTGTGTTGAATTTGGAATAGAAGCACAGGCCAATATGTGAAAATTGAGCCCAAGTTGGACAGCCAAGAAAAACAGATGTGCTAAAAGCAACATGGAGTGACTAGATTGAAGTACATCAACTCTGACTACTCCACAACAAACCAGTGCTTTCTGCTGAACTTCAATTGAATTCTTGTATGTGTAAAGTTTTAGTATGTGCTCCAATACTAGCGTACAGAGCAGACATAAAATTGCTTTTTGGTATTCTATCTTTACACTTCTGTTAGATAAATGAAGAATTTGAGAAGAAAATTTAATAAATGTGCCTTTCTATTCGAGGTTTCAATCTTAGTGTATCATAAAGCATCTTGCTGTGACACTTGAGGGAGGTTTTACAGGTTATTTAAGCTCCTGACTGCCATTCATTTCACCTGTCAATACAGAATGTGCACTGGCACATATCCAGTAAGTAGAGAGACAAGGCATTGAATTACAACCCAGTAGTTTCTAATGGTTTTGGAGCTGAGAGCATCTGCTGTGAGGGATTGATAACAATGCATCACCTAAACATCAGGTCTGAAATGCAGAGCAAACTGAGTATTAGGATTGGCTGTGAATAACACAGGTATCTTTGAATTCCAGCTGTGGCTTATTGTTTGATTATATGGTCCGATATTGTTAGTATTAATTACAAATTAAAGAACAAGCCTATTCTGAGGACAGATGTATCTGTGTGTATTAGTTCTGCAAAGCTTTGTGTGCTGACTGCCTCAACTAACCAATGTAAACCACTTAAAAATCAAAAGGAAGGATGCAGTATGAGGTCTGTATGGGATCATTCCAATGGGATTTCAGATGGCTTAACCTGCTAAGTGTTTTGCCACAGATATGGGAGATTTGAGTCCAGGCTTTCAGAGTTGACCTTGTTGAATAGCCATCTTCCTACATGTGGTACATCTTGTACCTGGATGGAAGAACAGCTTCTTGGCAAGTTTTGCTCCTCACATCTTACAGAGCTGGGTAGAAGTTGATTGAGTTCATCCCTCTGGTCCCCTTTAGCACATTTAGGCTGTGTAGGGTACAGGGATGCAGGCACCAGGAGGACTGGGATGATTTATCCCCCACAGTAGCCCTGAATCCTTTTCCTCTGCTTTGTTGATGGCCTAGCTCTGTAGTATCAGATCATAAACAGTGGCATTACATAAAAACTTTTTCCCTTGTTTTTTTGCAATTTGAAATATTACTCATCTGCTTTGTTTTTTCAAAGCTGTACGTTTTTATTTTGTGTGTTGCAATTTCATAGGTTTATTGTCACTTACAAACAAGCTTGCTGTTGTTATCTTTTTATTATCTCTGCAGTAACATCTCTGCAAAATTAACTTGGACTTGCATGGTTTCTGACAGGCCTTTGAATTTTGGTATTGGCTCTGCATTATTAATATCCCCAAGGCTTTTGTTGTTCTGGAATTTTTTGAACATGACCTTACTTTATAGTGATGTTCATCACTTCTTTTTTTTTTTTTTTCCTTTTGACAGTTCTTAGGGTTGTGAACTTCTTAAAATAAGGATGGTGGAAAAGAAAGGTGTCTTTTCATACTTGCAGAATAGTTCTATTATTATTTACACACATATAATTAGTATGTAACTCCAAAATACTCAGAAATACATAAACCTGCAATCACATCATCTCTATTAGAATTATAAAGGTGTGGTTTGTAATGTTCCTCCTGTAGACACATTTCAAGTAAATAGTTTTGCAGGAAGCTTGATTACCAATTTAATCGACTAATTATAAATAAGTAAATTAGATCCTTGACCTATATCCATAGAGCAATGGAAATTTTAGTTACACAGTACAGAACATGCTGGAAAACTTTAATTGTCAAAGTTTTAGCTGAAAATTGTTAGGCAGAGTGCAGCTCGATGAGCTTTCAGGTTATTTTCATGTAACAAAAGGAGCTGCCCTCTGACAGCTGCCATGGCTCAGGAGCCATGAGTTCAGTTTGCAACGAGAGGAGTACTGGAGAATTCCTGCTTTTTTCCTCAGGAGTTACTCTGTGTTCCTGTGATAGCAAATGTTACCCATTTTTTTAAACAGCATTTTCTGTTCCCTGCAGCAACTCAGTGGAAAGAATGCATCGAAAATGAAAGGAATAACATTAATGTGAACCTCTCTCATCTTGGAACACACCGGGAGTTCCCCATTAGTATAGAGATCTCATTCCAAGGGAAATGAAAATTTACTGCAGAAATCTTTTGACCCAGTCAAATCTCATGTGAACCAAACCTGAATATCACCCACTCAGCTGTATTTTCAACAAGCCTTTTCTATGTCTTGAGAGAAAATTAGAGTGGGAAGAGGAAACTGGGGGAAGGGAGAATGAGCACAGTAATATGACATTTATATGATCTGTGTGACCACATGATTAGCTATTACAATTTATTGCCTAATTTCCCTAAATACACAGTATTGTGAGTAGTAACCAATTAAAATAATCACAAAGAGTGGCCTGGTATGAAGAAACAAGAACTCCATCATGAGGATTTAGTTACCCTTAGGTTTTTAGGCCCTCTGACAGCTTGCTGACGTTAATGCTGGTACTGTTGAAAGGTCTCATCACAAAGTATGTTGTAGCATAGCAGTTATGTGGCTTTGGCTTGCCTGGTGGGATTTTCCATACAAAGAAAACCAAAGGCAATCCACTTTTCTTCTCTGTAGAGTGTTTTCTTAATAACTGCAAGATCTAAAAAGATTGCTGAAGTGCTGAGTTGTAGTTTGAATGTTTATGTATAGTTTAATAAGGGAGTGGTTCGTGTCCTGAGAATACTGTCTGCATTGTCATTTCATCTTCAGGGTTAGTCTTTAAACTTCTTTTTTTGCTTTGTAAACATCTTGTTGTTCCACACAGTTATTGGTATCGTCTGATTTTTTGTTTGTTATCCCAACAAGTCTTCCCATTTTTCTCTCTTTACTTCACCCCTCCTCTGGTCATGGCCTGGATGCTTTGGTTACTCCTTGGAACCAGCCTGATCTAATCTGATTCCTGTGCCATGGCCATGAGCCTCCCCAGTTCCCAGGCCAACATCACATCTCAGTTATCAAGTTGATTTTAGAACAACCCAGCTAAATATGTACGACATCTTAGCCTCTCTCAGCTATATAGGGCATCTCCCAAATGGGTTTTTATAAAAATCTCCCTGTATTTGTATATGTATTTATTTACTTTGGATTAGAGTTCAAGGCATAATAGCTACTGAAAAACTGACATCTTGAAAAATTAAAATGGGCAGAAAAAAACCATTTCAAAATCTGGGGAGAGCCCTTCTCTTCCCTTTAGTTCTCCTAGAAGTATAGTCTAAAATAAGTGTTAATCAGGCACTGCGGGACAGGGTTTTCCTTTGGCTTTTTTTTTTTTTTTTTTACTCAAGCACTCCAGATTACCATCACCATGCCCTGTTTGCTCCCAAAGATTCAGTAAGTAGGTCGTTTACTCTCTTTTTACAGTCACAGAACATCCAGGAAATAATCATCAGGCTTCTGTCCAGTCTAAAAATATTTATTCCAAGCTATAAGTCTATGGAGAAACTCATATGAGCTCTATAGCTTTTATTTTATTAGAGTCTAAGTTTATGGTTGTAGGGGATAAGACTTAACAACCTAAATCTGCTTCTTTCCTGACTAATAACAGACGGAGCTAAATTTGAAAATATGTCTTGGAAGTAAAAAAGGCACGAAGCTGTGGTTTGCAGGAGCAAACTCCAAACATGCTCCTAGAATTAGGCACTGATTTTTTGTGAAGTGTGGTATTCAAGATCAGGTTGGACAGGGACAGGAGCACCCTGGTCTAGGGGAGGGCCAGGGGGTGGGAGAAGGTGATCTTCCAACCCAAACTATTGTGAGATTCTATGAAATGATGCACATGCTCCACCATGGAGTGTGGTTGTGTGATGTGTCACCTTCTCACCACAGTGCACAGATAAAAGCAGGAGTTGGCTGTCTCTCTTGCCATATTGCTTCAACTGCTGCTGACCTTTGCTGTTAAAATATTTCCATATTTTGCATTTTTTTCTGGCACCAATTATATCCACTGTGCACAGAGTCAATGTTAAGTTGCAGAAGGAGTTGGACTTGCTGGATTCTTACTCAAAAAATTGCTAAATAACCTTTAATAGGAACAGCCTCACTGTGTCGTGCATGAATTGCTGAAGGCTTGAGAATCTTCCCTTGCTCATTTAAGGAAGTTCTCTTTTTACATGAATAAAATATGCTTTAAAACCCCTTGAGTGGTGGGCCTGATTTTGCCAATGATAAACAGGAATTCCTTTCAATGAAGCTCGAGGCTCTCTTGGAAAACTTGAGTGTCACACCCTTGTTGTAAATGCACTAACACTCTTTAAAAATACCTTAGAACCTCTTAGTTAAAATTACTTGTAATTAAAGAACCATTGCAAGCTTTGTCTTTTATCTGTGAACAACAGATATTATAGATGAGAAGAGTTAACTTCTGGCTTTGAGAGAATGTATGTCATAACAACCATTCTAGAATTGGTGCAGGCTTCTCACAGCCCAGGAACTTGTGCCATAGATTGTTATTTTTATCATAGGCTCCATTCAAACTAGTAAAAAAAAATCCATGGGCGGGCATGGACTGGGTGAGGAGCAGTAACAGCTCTGAGGCTGAACAAAGACACTTTGTTAAAAAAAAAAACCCAACAAAACAAACAGATGAAAGAATAGGGCCAAAAATAGAGTGAAGAAATGGAGATTGGCTGAGGCATCCCCTAATTACAATTGGATCTTATGGAAAAAAGACCCCATTCTATAGTATTGTGAGAGACAATGTTGATATATACAAAAGGGCAGATTTAAACTGTGTAATTGTGGCTTTCCTACTGCTTGAGTTTATGGATTTGCAGCATGATGTTCTTTTAGCACTACTGCTTTCAGTGTGACATGAACAAGTTTGTTTAATGTACCATATGCTGCTGATGGAGAGCTCCTAACAATTTCTCACCTTGGAAAACAGAGCTTTATAAGGAGATTATGGAAAGTGAGAAGGAGAAAATGCATTGGGTAGATGGTGGCATCTTCAGCTTTCTTTTTATGTATTAAAAGCACTTTAAAAAAGGAAAAATTGCCATGTTTAAGGTGGAATCTTTAAAATATCTCTTTTCACCTATTCAGGATGAAAATGACCTGAATAAATTATGTAAGGGTTCCCCACATGGGGGTTCTGGCTCAGAGCCATCAAAGTGACATAACTGTGAAAGGTTGTCAATTAGCATTTCTTTGGTCTTAGAGAAAAAAAAGGAAAAAAACCCCCACTTGTGTGTATAAATTGGATACTGCAATGTATGCAGCCTTAGCTTTGAGTCCAGAATACATTAAACCCAATGGTTAACATGATATGCTCTGAGGAATCTGTTTTGTGGATTACATTGCAAATACAATAAACTGGTAACTGACCTGAAGCACTGATATTTCTGACATTTCCCATTTGTTCTCTGTACCTAATTTTGGAACAGAAAACAACACAAGTTGATGTCCAGTGTTCGGTCAGAGCACCTGCAACTGCAGGACTCTGCCCCTTGTTCTGTGCTGTGGGAGGAGATCTGCAGCCAGGGCTTGCAGGCAACTACTGAGAAGAAATGTGTCAGCTGTGATTTTCCTTTTCTGGGCTAGAAAGCAAAATAATCAGCTATATATAGCACACTTGGAAGAGACCACAGAATCTGTCCAAGTAAATACAATAATTGTCGGGCGCTTTGCAGCGCCATGTCTTGCATCTTCCCAGGATCCCTCTGAAGAGAAATGCACAGGAAATGGAGAAGTAAAGCACTAGCTGATACTTATCAAATTCTTTGCTTGCTAGCTAAGCATCTGGCAGAATTCTGCTCATTTTGCAATTGATAAAAAGTAGCAAAACTGAAATGTCGAGCCTAATCTCCATTTTATTCATGTATATTGAGGCCAAGCCAGTGTGATTCTGGAAAAGGTGATAAAAGTTGCCCTTGGTCCATGTTGGGAAGGGGTCAAGATCAAGATCTTTTCCAAGCAGCTGTTGTCCTCCTGCAATGTTTCCTGCAAACTGCAGATTTGATGGTGTCAAACTGGGGGTGCTTATTATTACAGCAGGGAACATTCAGAGGATTCTGTTCAGGACAGGAGCCAGAAATTTATCAGCAGCTTTGTAGTCTGAATAACTGAATGACCTGATTAAGTGACAGTCCTTTATTCCACATTTGTGATGTGAATGCATTTTGGTCCCTGCTCTTAGTTGAAACATAGAATTTATTATAGCAATATTGAAAATGTAAACCGAGAACATACTTACCTGAAAATTGCCATTCTTTGGCTTTTGGAAATCGAGTCAAGAGTCCAGCTATTAACATACATATTAAAACTTGCAAAATATTTTCTCTGATTCCTCAGGCACGGGTTAGGGTTAGGAATCAGCATGAAAATTCATTTCCTTTGGCTTGTTAAAAAGGAGCCCAGCCATAAGCAGCAGTGGCAGCCCACGGCCTCCAGCAGGAACTGGAGGTGGCTGCCAAACACAGTGTGTGTAGTTGGAGTAACACAGGTGTTGTGCTTTGCCAGTTCCTGGTTCATCTTCAGCTGGCTCAGAAGCAAGCTTGGAAATACAGTTTGCCTGGTTCTGTGTGAGAGAGGCAGTTGTTAGTAGTATTAATAATTAACTGCTCTGTTGCTGTGTGGTACAAAACCTGAGATGGTGTTTTGCATCTTGTGATTTCACCTTTAGATTGGCTTTATCTAATACTACTTTAGCCAAGAGGAATGACGTGTGTAAAATAATAGGGTGGATTTTTATGCTATTAGAACATGAGAGACCATCCCTGCTTTCCTGTTTGTGTCCTGAGGATGTGACAAGCATTATCTGAATAGGTCCTGCACAGGGTCCAGAGGCCAAGCTTGCTTTCCGTGTCCTTCCAGTTGAAAATGGCACTTTGTACTGGTGTGGCAGATGGGTACCAGTGGAGAAGGTGCTCCGGTTACAAGCTCCACTACCCTAATGGTTCTGCTGGTGGTCGGTGTGGTTTTGGAAGTGAGGTTCTGCAGCTTAGCCTTGGAGGAAAGCAGGGAGTGCTGGGGATGGAGAGTTAGGAGCTGTTGCTAAGAATATCGGATCAGCCGGGATCACTATGGCAACCCTGTTGCCAGGATGAAAAACTTTCCCTGCAATCAGTCTGAATTCGTAAGTACCAGTGTCTACCTGTGTCACACTGGGAAGTCAACCTAAATTTTCTGATTCAAAGCAAATCTTTTATTAAATCCCTAAGGATTCCTACTCTCTATTTGCTAGTCTGGCACAGAGGAAGAAGCATCATCTGTGTGAAGTCAGGGAGCGCTTGAGGGGCCAGGTCAGAGAGAGACATTTGCACAGACAACCATATGAATAATCAGGTTGCATTTGTGTTATCCCTGGGCTTGATGTTTAAGTTTTTCTTTCCAGGTGATGAGATGAAGTAACTCTCTTGGTTTTGGACTAAGTCTTGCTTCTAGCTGCAGATCCCTTCAGGTCCATTTTATGTTCAGTCTCCTTTATTATGAAAACATTGAGAGAGATGGTTTGTGGGCACTGGTGGGAATTTTTTAGTATCATTAAGCACACCAAAATAAGTCCTGTTATTTTACTGTTCCCCTCAAATAACTGTTCTTACTACAGTTTAATTTCACAGACAAAGTACATGTAAGAATGTCTAAATCTGTGTCTGCCAAAGGTTGACTTGGTTTTTTTGGGATCTGATGTTGCAGTTTCTGGGCTAAAGTTAGTCATAGCTGATATTTATTAGTGAGTGTCCTGTGGATTAAACAATTACATCACTGGTAGAGCATTTCACATCTTGTGATCAATGTGCTCCATGACATTATGGCAGTGAAAGTAAATTTACTGACACTTTGACAGTTCTCAGAAGTACATTGAGATGAAAATTATCCTCTGACAGTCTTAGCTGGGGGGGATGAGTGGATATACACAAACTGAAAAGGCTCTTTCAGGTCAGAAGTTGACTTGGCTTGTGACATACATGACATGGATAACAGAAGATCTTAGTTTAAAATAAACGCATTGATTTTGCACAGAGTTTTAATATTCACCTACCCATGAATTGAGCAAATCCTCCTTTTAGCTTCTAGCTCTGCTCGCCACTTAAGACCATAATTGCTTTGAAAAAGGGCTCTCAGCTGGCTTAAAACATAAAATTTACATTACCTGAGAAATTCCAACATAATATCGTCTGTTGTTATCATAACTTGGAACAAAATTCCTTTAGAAACAAACTAAGCAGAATAAACTTGTTCTGTTTTGATGGAAAAACCCCAAAAACCTAGTGTGATTCTGACTTGGATTCTTAATGTAATCTTGACACAGATATATGTACAAGTGTATATATGTTATATGTAACACATGTTAGATATAGAAGCACAGTATGTTTTAAAGCTGCTAACATCTAGAATGTTCCCCACAAAAGACCTTTTAATCAGAGAACCTCAATGCAATGTGACTGAGTGAACTCTTCAGCTACACCTGCATAGAATGCATCTCTATTTCTGCCTCACACAGAGCAGAAATTTTAATTTTCCAAGTAATTTATTTTCTAGAAATACCCTTTTCAGACTGCACATTAGGAATGTGTTGATGGAAATCTTATGGACAAGTCCAGTGTCTAACTCCTCCACTTTTTCTCATTGTCTACTGGTGCATATTCTCAAACCAGAGGATGCAGATACATCTCTGACTGGTTGTTTTTGGACACAGTTTTTCTTTCTGTGCTGCTGTTTTTACCCATTGAAGATAAACAGACTCCTGCCTTGGGGTGACTCCCTTCTGTGCCAGCTCTCTGCTTTCACAGCGAGCCTGTCTGTCACCTTGTGTCACCCACCAAGAACTGGCACTGCTTTAGTCTAAAGAAGTGGTTCAAGATTTGCAGTGGGTCATATTGAAAGCTCTGTAGCAAATTTCAGTTGAGTGTATTGCAACCTTTGGGCAGGAATTGCAGTTTTTATGAATGCACGGGTCAAGACAAAGACTGACTGTAGGCCAAGTGCTGGCTGTAGAAAAGGCTTTCATGAAATCAGCTTATTTACAGGTGACAGATGAAAACTGCTGCCCAGGCTTGAGGAGAGATTGCTGTAATTCCCTGTCAGGATTCAGGATAACTGCAACTGAAAGCACGGCATTTGGCCTGAGATTCAAAACCATTTCTGCTGGTTCCGTAAAGGCCTTGTGTTGTTTAAGGTATAGAAAATTTCTGGTTTTTAGTTTTTGGATTTTCTTAGCCTGGTGATGGGAAAAGTAGGTGAAGTAATGCCTTTGCCTTGACTGGGTTCTGTTGGATACATTGAGCTGTTCCAAGCAGCCTGTGCTGTGGAAATAGTAAAACAAAGGTGGAGGGGCTTGTGGGAGGAATCTCATTTACAGCCTTCTGTTGAGAAATCACTACCACAACCTATTTGTTCCTAATAAAACACAAGTTTTCCTTGATTTGGAGCTTCCCTCAGTCTGCAATATAGGATTTCCCTGCTGAAAATGAAATGTGTGCTCACGTACTGGAGGTTGTATTGCTGTTGGGTTACGTAGGTTTCTCAAAAAGGAATGAATCACAGGAACATGTATGGAGAGATCTTTGGGGAAAAAATATTATTTAACTGTGAGAGAAAAAAACCCATAGGGCTGGTGCAGATACATTTTCCTTTCTTAATTCTATTCCTATTCACAAATAATTCCTGTCTTCACATTCAAGGCAGCTGTTGGACACAAACCCGACGATGAAATTATCTTTTTGTGTGCGTAATGAAAGGCCAGTGTTATAATATTTTCTCTGCAATATTTAAAGCTCATGGTGGTTTTGCTTTGGAAGCCTTGGGGCTAATTTGGGGGTGGGAGAAAAAGGTTACAGTGACTTCTTTGGTGGACAGATGTCCAGGTTCTTTGTAACTAATGCTGTAAGATCAGGGTTTCTGCTGTGGTTTTGTTTCTTCATTGGATGAGTCATTATCAGAAGGTACCCTAATGATAAATTAATAGAGAGTGTGGATTAAACACTCTCAGGAATTCTTAGTTAACAGTCATTTGACCAGCCCTGCAGAAAGCTTGTTTTCACTGAAATCCTGAAACCAAAGAAGCGATGATGTAAGCCCTTCAAAGGCTGGAGAATAAAAGGGGATTTTTTTTTTTTCCACCCTTTAATGAAAAGAGGCTTTTGTTAGGGAAGGCAGAGCTTGGAGTGTCCTACAGCGTCTGGGAGCAGGAAGATGCCATTCCTTCCTCTCTCCGCTGCCCCTCCGCCAGGGTTTGGCTTTCAGTAGGTCACGCCTGTGCAGAAAGAGCTCGATTTCCCCCACAAACGGCACCTGAAATTGGTGTGGATGTTTACGGGAACGGTGCATTTCATCTGAGAAAAGAGGGAACGCGGTGGGCCCTGCTGGGAGTTGTAGGTGGTGCTCTGTGTGTGCGGGGCAGGACCTGTTCTGGTCACTCTTCCAGAGCGTCCGTGGCAAACCCAAAGCTCTGCTGGGTCACACGTGCTGCTCGTGCCGTGGTTTCTCTCTTTAGGATTCACGAGAGAAGTGAATGCACACAAAGCAAGCATCCAGCATTCCAGAAGTGAGGAAACTGAGCACGTTGCTGGAGTTGTTATAATAATAAAGAATGGGGCTGTATGTGCTAGGCACTGTATGGATTTAGAACAACAGGCAGCCCTTCTCCTGAAGAATTTGCTGCCTAAATGGATGATTCACACACAGGGCAACAGAAGGCCTAGAAAAAACAAGCTGCAGGAGGGTTGGTAAACACTCACTGCATGTTATTATTAAACACACACGTATATATTTGGGTTCAGTTTAGCTAAAAGGGAAATTGTGAAAGGGAAACACAAGGAAATGGAAGGAGGGGAAGAAGGGAAGAATTCGTAGGGGAGAAAATAGGACAGAAAAACTATACATAGGACAGGAGGAGCTACATAAAAGTCAAAACACTTGAAACAACAAACCTAGGAAGGAATTGCAGCAAACAACAGGGCGCTATACTTCAGGAAAGAAATATGAAGACAATTTTCCTTCGTCTTGAGAGGATTATCCTTTCTCCTGTATCCCCACAGAAAGCCCTAGAGCTGCCTCTGTGGCTCCTTCTCTGAAAGAATTTGTTTGACTTGAGCTTCCCCCTCTTTTCTGGAGCCCATGCTTTCACAATTCATGGGGCCCATGAAAATGTGGTGGGGAACAACACCGGCTCTACATAGGTAGGCCCTTCTGAGTCTCTGCATGTCAATGTGAACTGTAGCTGACCTAAGCCCCAGCAGACCTTGGCTTCTCCTCTGCCTTCAGTGCAGTGATACCTGCTGGACGTGCCATTTCTTTCAGGAGTTCTTACATTTCCCGAGTTTTGAAATCCCTGGATCCATTCATCCTTGAAACACTGATCTTCTTCACCTTCACCTTCACCTTCAGCTTCACCTTTGCAGCCGAGGGAAGGGAGACAGATCCTGGTTTATATTCTGAAGCTCCACTGACTGGGGAGGACATCAACAGGAATCATCTCTGAGGGAAGGCGTCCTGTTACAAGCTGGATGTGGGAGAACAGACCTGTGGGAATTCACTCCAGACCTCTATTAGGAGCAGTAGTAGCTCACTCTTTGATGTGGTTACACTACTGTGTATTGAGATGAGATAGAAATATGTAATGGTAATACTTATTCTGGATTTAAGATCCTTCTCCATGAGGTGTTCTTAATGTAAGGACTTGAAGCTTAATTTTCCTCTTGTGTTAAACACCAGTCCTTGACTTCACTGAGCTCATATAACTTACGGAATCCTATCAAACAGGATGAAAATGCAGAGGTCGCCTTCATCTATGATTGATTCAACAGACTGCAGTCAACTATAGGGATTGTTGGAATAAAACGTGAGTAAAAGGCTTCACCAAGGCAATGTTTAGTGTTGTTATGCCCCCAAATGAATTTTATATTTAAATATACACTTTGTAAAGTGAGCACTTCTATATTATAAGCCCTCTATTAGATCATTAGCTTCAGCTCATTGATGGTAAATTATAACTGGAGCAATGCAGCAACATGAGTTAAAACCCCAGCTAGTGTTACCTTTAAAGATGAAAGAAGCCAAATTCTATATTGAGAGATGGTGCTTACCAGGTGTTTTTCACCATTTCTCACCATAGCCTTATAACATTCAGAGATGTTATCTAGGTTTCATGCCAATATCAGCAGTGCATACATTTCTGTGAAAGTACAAAAGAAAGAGTTTTCAAATGGACTTTTTGCATTTCTCAAATGTTATCCAAACAGAGAGTGTTTTTCTAATGTTATAAATGCTGAAGGGAAGGAACAAAATCTCATTATGAAGTGAAAAATTAATGAAAGCTTTTCTGTTGAAACAAAATCTGCATGTTTCTTTTTAGTTTCTTTGCTTCATATTTGAAACACAATTCTCTACCTCTGTATTTAGAATCTGAAAAGGACTGTGGGCATTGACATCTCAGTAACATTTGTTTGTTAGGAAACAAATTATTTGATAACTGCTGAGGTTTATAACTGCTGAGGCTTATTTGCTTTGTAGTTGTTTGTGCAGAATTGAAAGTCCTTTCCTTCTCAAAAGTACCAGATTCTGACTCTCATCCAGCGTAGTAAAAATCAAGATTGTGTCTGTTGAAACAGCTAGTGAAAAACCTGTGTGAGGGAAGATGCACATCTGCTGCAGCAAGAAATTCATCCCACAGATGAATGAAGTGGGTCTGACTCACTGCCAGAACCAAGGCCCCAGTCAGTGAGAAGATGCCTGGAGTGAGTGTTGTGACCATGGCCCAAGCCTGGTGCTGCCTGGGCACTTCTTTAGGCTTTTCCACGTGGCTGAGGATCCTTTTCATCCCTGGCACGGCAGTTTCCATGTTGTGTTGACTGTTGTGCTTTCAAGTCTCTTTTAGACCCTTCAAATACGGATTTATGAAATTCATAGTAGTTTTCAAAGTATGGCAGGGGGAAATACTGCTGAGTTTTCTCTCTGTGAGAAGCTTATCACAAAGGAAATGAAAACCTATGGTTGCCACTATGTGCATTGATCTCTGAAATGACTGCAAACCAGGCTGGTTCTCCTGTGCATAACTGTTCCCAGCTGTTCTTTCACATTCCAAATTTTATGAGTATTTTTGCTGGCAACAGGAAATATTTTCAAGTCTTTGCAGGATAAGGCATCCATTTATTTTACATAAAATGTTTTGTTTATCTTTTCTGATTATTTTGCATGTGGAAGTTTTGTGTGTGTTTCCAGAATGAAAATGAGCAAGTATGGTTACAGAGAATTAAAAATAGCCTTTTCCTAAGTGTTCTATTAGGTCTGATATTTAAATCAGATTTGGTTTCAAAATTGTTTTTTCCATTGTAACTGGATTTCGGGGAAAGAAATGCTAAAGCTACTTTATACTCCTTCTGTTAATGAGAACAGAATCCTGACTTTAGAGTCATAAAAATCCAATAAAACATAAACTAAATGTATACTGCTTAGTTCACTGCAAGTTACTCTTTCATATTATAATCCAAATTTATTTGCTACCTGTGCCCTCCTTGTGTTGGGCTCAAATATTTCAGGCCTTTTCTCACCTAATTGCATGTGTTCGTTGTGGTCTGCAAGCAGCATGTTTGTAACCCAGAGTTTACAGATAAAAGGTCTGTCTTCAGAGTTTAGATTCTCTCTAAAATTGGGTTCAACTCATTTATTTCATCGACCTCATGGTGTCTTATCAATTATGTATGAGGGTAAAACTGTCTTTGGGTTTGTTTGCTTTTTGGATTTCTTCCTCTCAATTTCTTTTGTTTCTTTGCACCAGTAGAAATCCTGTTGTGCCTGGATGACCCCAGCATCTTTCCACCCTCTTGTCTCAAGGTCAAGTGTAGCAGAGGTTCTGGTGGCTTCAGCAGAGCTGTCTCTGTGCCAGGAGGCTCTTCATGTGGCCTTGTTCCCTCTCAGATTCCTTTTGTAGTCGCTTTCCAAGTTGGACTTCTCACTCCACTGTCAAATAGCACCAGAAACACAGCAAAATAGATATTATCCCAAAATCATGTTGATAGAAAAGTTGATAGGGCTTTACAAGATAGAGGTGTTTTAGGACTTCTTTAGTTGGCAAAGATATGGGCCATTTACCAAAATGGTTTTGGTGCTGGATAGTCTATGTTACCCAAAAACGTGGAATTTTTTGTTTTACTTGAGAAGTATTCATAGTGCGTTGAGTTTAGCAAGTGGTTGTGGAGGCAGACAAAACACTTTGAATATGATGCACAAAAATTGGGGAAGGAAGTTACCTTCCTTGCTCTTGAAATAACATAAGTTTCAACAAGAAGATACTTCTTTTTAAATTATTATTATTATTATTGTTTAAACAGAAGTGAGCTTCTGATGCACAGCTGGGGTATCTTCCCTTCCTCCAGACTCCATTCCTGTTTTACACAAGGAGAACATTTTTCCCACTTCCCAAAATGATCAGATGTAGTGAGTTAGGCTTGTCTTGGGTATCTATGTGTGGGCAGCAATCACACCCACACAGCTTTTGGGGGAGCATTTATTGAGGGGGGCAATGTGAAAATCATCTCTGGTTGCTGTGGGTGGTGGGTCCAGACCCTGGTGCCTCCCCAAAACCAGGGGATCCCACAGCACTCCCCAGGCTTGGCTCTGGGATAAACAGCACTCTGGAGACTGTCCTTGCTCTTCACTGCCAGAGTCTCCCTATTGAGACAGGAGCTAAAAATAAATGCATTCATGGCTTTATATGTTTTGGCTTAGGATACTATAAACAGCAAAATTATTCAAGATCCGATGTATTTGGGCTGTTCACAGTATGCAATGTGGAGGAAAGACCTATTTTAAGGCAGAAGAATAGAAGTGTAGCCATTTTCCTGGAAAAATTTGGGGGTTTGCTGTTGCTAGAATGATTCATCCTGTTACTCACTGTGGGAGTGTTAATTGTCAAATGGTAAGAGAAGTGCCACCTCCTTAAGGTGAATCCAAGGCAGTAAGGCTGGGACATGTGAGGTATTAGTATTTTCTTAGGAGGAAGTGTCAGCTATAAAAAGGTGGTCTCTTCCAGTGTATTTCCAAAATGGACTTCTGTATTGGGCAGCACATTCTGATGTTGAACTGGTATTTTACTTAAGACTTACCATAGGTTTGATTACTAAAGACAATTTACTTGTAAATTGTTTTATATCCCGAGCAAGTCCTGCCTGTCCGGTGCAACTTAGAAAGCAGCAGTTGCTCAATGCGTGTTTAAGAATTGTGACCTCAAAATACATATAATTTAAAGATGATTACATCAGGGTAAGGAATTACACAGAAAAGATTTTTCTTTGTTTTCCACTGTAATTTGCAGGATAGGAAAACTTACAGGCTGCTGTAGGAGGTTATTTTATGATTATCCCCTCCAGCATCTAAACATCTCTGTGCACCAACTGTACTATCTGAACACAAGGAGAACACCTTATAACTTCTATTTTTTTCCCTTATATTGTGAAAGTGATTATTTAATTTTATTTATTCTTTTTTTTTTTTTTTTTTTTTTACAAACTGCAATACCTGTAGGTGAAAATAAAAAGAAAGCACTTCTGATTTTTTTAATGTGTATTTCATTAAGTACATATTGGTACAGTTCCAAAGAGAATATTTTCTAACAAGATGGGCTTTCAGTAGAAGAATGACAGCTTGACATGCCAAAGTGTTCTTTTACAGGAAAGGAAGAACAAATTCTTTGTTAAATGTTACTCCAGTTTTTGTTGCTAAATATACAGACATGCAGTTTTTCTCTGGAAGTTGGAGGAAGTGTTTTTTCACTCAAGGCAAGAGACTGTCCCAGATATTTGACTCCAACACTTGAAAATGGAACACTGTGGCAGGAAAAAATGAGGTGCATGGAGATGCCAATATAGGCAGGTAGAGCATGGGAAGCTTTTTAGGGGAGAGGCATCATTCAAGGTCACAGCATTTTGTGAACCCTCCTTGGGCCTGAAGAAACAGAACTTGAAGGATTCTATCATGTAACAGTAGAAATAATAATCCCTGAGAAGAGAACCTTGTGAGGAACAGTAAAAGGTTATAAGATGTCAAGTGACTTAGCAGAAAGTCCCCACTGTGGTGCAGAGCTCAGTGCTGTAAGTGGCCACTATGTCAATCATTTCCTTGGCTTGTGGGTGGACTCCAACTGCTCCTGTGTCCTGTGCTCAGTGTTCTCTCAGGAGCCCACAAAATATAAGATGCATTTGGCTATGTCCTGATGGGGTTGGTGCATGGAGTTGAGCAGTGGGATGCCACAGCTTTGGAGCCACTCCTGGGCCATCAAGGGTTTGCTCTAGTGATGCTTGACAAAAGCCAGAGGAGTTGATATCAGAGTTGGAATTAAGAAAGAAGAGCTTGCAATTCCTCATCATGTCCATGGAATATGTACCTTCAGCTAATTAACCTTTTCCTTCTGAAGGAATTCTTGCAAGCCCTTTCCAGTTTTCAACAAATTTCTAATGAGGGATTTGATATCACGTACTTAGGAGATGAGACTGTTGAAAATGGCAGTGAGTGTCAGATCAGAAAATCTCACTCTCTGATCCTCTTATATTTGAGTCCTTGCTCATTTTTTTATATATTTACTTAAAAACCACACTGAAAGGATTTGATGGAAAGTGCAGAGGTAGGAGATGCTTTTGCAACCTCTGTGTGACCCAGTCATGTCTGTACATCACAGTACAGTAATACTTTTTCCACCAGCTTCAGCAGTATTCAGTGCACAGAGTAATGATACATGTTTAATGAACAGCTATTCCATAGCTTGTTTCCTGCTCATTGCTCCATTTGTGGCCCCAGGCCTGATTTACCACATGTTGTTTAAACATCCCTTTGAAGGCAGAATTATTAGTCCCTTGGGGGCTCATCTATTGTGCTCATCAAAGTCATATCCAGTGTGTGGAAATTAATTAATTCATTTTCATTATGTTGCTGTTGAGTGAAGAGACACAGTTATTCTTGTCCAGTGGATGGGATGCTGAAACACAGGGATATAAACAATATTCAAAAGTTTTGACTATGTTAGGACCCTTAGTTGAGGAAAAGAGGGACTTCTGGTTTTCCAAATTAGTGTATTCCTTTGCACTGATCCCCTCTTGGCTTTGATTATGCCTGAGAGTTTTTAACCCTTGGAAGAAAAGATCACAAGGTGGTTTATGAGCATCCAGCAAATGAGAAACTTTGTGTGAACAGCTTGTTTTGAAGCACCTGTCTTGTATGAATCATGAGGAGGGGACAGATGCAGCAGCATGAATGCTGTTATGTGGTGTGATGATCCATTGCCCTGGCTGTGAAGACACTGTTCTGTCCCTTGTCCTACACTATGTCTCCCAATTTCTCTAAATCCCCCTGCAGCTCAGATGGCGGATGCCCTCTGTCTGTATCTCCTGTTGATCCCTCGGGGTGGCCATCTCAGCCCTGAGAGAGGCAGGTGGTTCTATTGAAATAACAAATGAACTGGGCATATCAAGCATTAATAGAGGTGGAATTAAGGTTACATGGATACCTTTGCTATTTGCTTTTCCTTACTTCTGAAACAGCAGACAACCATCTGCTCCTCTTGACCTTTCCCCCCGGTTTTGGAGGACATGAGGCTTTAGGAAGCACTGATTCTTCTGTCCCTTTCCCCTTTTTGGATGAACATTTCAAGATCTTCTTGAGAGAGTCAATATTAAAAACATTAAATCTAAGAGGTGGAACTTTGATCAGAATATTTTACAGGAAAAGGAAAACGGTACCTAGCAAGACAAGCTTGTATATAACAATCATAACTAACAGCTGTAGTAATTTCAAACCAAGAGGCTTATTTGTGTAACTGGCAAGAAAGAAAAATTGTTCTTTCTTTTGTTGTGTTCTGATGAAAATATGACATGTTTCTCTTGAAGGTTGAGCACGCTGAATGATACAAACACTTTATTTTATAGAACCCATGACACAAACCTTTATTCTGATTTCCCTTTCCATTATACCTGATTTCAGATGTAATTTCTGGTAGTGTCTGTTTTACCAGATGAACACATAAAGCCCCCTGAACTCCTTTACAACCCCCTTTACTCCTAAATAAACCATAAATTAACAGTTATCTGAAGAATAATAATTGAAGGGGTAAGAGGAGAATGCTTTGAGCTCGAAAGTCTCCGTGGCCAGTGTCTGGTTACTATAGCAATCGCCATGGAGCATGTGACCAGCATGACAATTGCAGGGCACTTAAGAGCCTTTTCTCTTGCCTAAGTTTGATGTCTTCTCAACAGAGGTGTTATGTGAGGTCACATCCCCTCCATCCTCAATCCCAGATGGATGGATAATGCAAACGATCAATTTGCAGCTCCCACTGGGCAGAAAATGGTGCGTTCAGTTCATGGGTTTTAATTTGTTTGATCTACAGCAGCCACAAGTGCTGGCAGGAATTTCTTCTCCTGGGTCTAACATGTTCCAAATCTGCATTTTGACTGTGGGTTTGTATGGGAATGGTTGCTGTGTACGTGTTTTGTGGAGCACTTTGAGCGAGGCAGACAACCATATATCTACAAAACTTGACTGATTTTTTAATGCAAAAATACAGTAAAAGCCCATCAATTAGGAGGATTAATGTTGAGGGGCAAAGTAACTTGGCGTTGCATTAAAATAACCTGTTGTTTTGAAGTTAATTCTTTCTTTAGATATTTACTTCATTTCTCTAGTAAGTGTGGAGGCTTGCCTTCTGTAATGAGAAAAAAGTAGGAAAAACTCTTTCTAGAAAGAAAAAAATGTCAAATTTGCATTCTGCATTGCTTAATTGTTAGTGAATGTTTGGATAGGTAGACTCAGATTTATTCCAGTGTACAGCACTGCTGGTTTGTCTTTCCTCCGTGTTTAAAGGCTGTTGAGAATCCCATTTAAAACGATCTTAAATATTGATAGTTCCTTGCCACTTGGAATGACACTTTTCTAGAGGACAGAAGCAACAAGGAATAGAGCCAAGTGATTAAATATATCTATTTTAAACACACATACAAGTTGCTGACAGTATCAAACTCAGATGTTAAATTTTTATGATTTAGAAATCTTTACCTTTGAAAGAAGAACATTTTCTGTAATACATATTTTTGGTATGACTGTACATCATCAACTCTGTCATATTTGACAGATAACAAGGGGGTACTACCTATTGTTGCTTTATATCAAGGACATACTTAGAGGCATGACCTTTGTTTTGGGGTTGCTGCCAGCAACAGGTACTCCTCTGAGGAGATGGGTCACCCCAGTGGATTTGCCACAGAAACATCTGCTCTCTCCCTGCTGGGTGGAAAGCAGCAAGGTGAGGTGATTGTGCTGTGCAGGCGTTGGGGGTTCCTGCTCAGAGCTCCCCTTGGACCTGGCACAGGGAGGGGGACTTGGCTCCTCCTGCTCTCCATGGCTTGGGTGCCGAACTTGGAAATTAGGAATAAAATGGAACTGGGATTTCTTACCTGTTGTATTCTTACTGGTTTTCCTTTCCAAACATGGGTTATTAAAAGAATGGAAGGGCACATCCCCGATGCATTTCTTGGGAGATGACTACATGTTTCTCAGCTATGTTACTGTCCTGAGAAGATTAATTACCAGGTCAATCATGGCTGTGTAACAGAAATCCAGATTAAAGATAGAGCTCTTTGTTGTGTTTCAGATGCATTCCCATACTTAAACACAGCAGGTTATTTTTCTACAAGGACATGTAGTGTTAGGTTAGGTTTCAGGAAGAAATTCTTCTCTGGGAGGGTGGTGAGGCCCTAGCAGAGTTTGCTCAGAGAAGCTGTGGTTGCCCCATCCCTGGAAATGTTCCAGGCCAAGTTAGAAATGGCTTGGAGCAACCTGGGATAGTGGAAGGTGTCCCTGCCCATGGCAGGGTGTGGAATGAGATTGACTGCCAAGTCCCCTCCAACCTAAACAATTCTGTGATTCAGTGATTTTTAATGGAAAGCTGTGGCACATGGTTGGAGGAATCTGCTTATTAGGAGATCGTGTTTGTCCTTTATTCATCAAGGAGGGAATAAACAGGGAACATTTACATAACAGCATGTAAAAATGCTCATTTCAGTGATGTGTGTTATTTAACTTTAATTCATCATCATCATCACAAAAATAATTTGGTCAGGCTTTTTGATGTGATTAAATAAATGCAGAGTTTAACTCTTTGCTATTGGAGCTTGGTGTAGTGACTCAGTGGTAAACCATAGGCAGCTTTTTCATCCCCCTCTGCTCTATTGTTCCTCTCTTATCAGGGTGGGCCAGATGGAAGCTGAGGGTTCAGCTCAAGGTAACCAGCACAAACTCCTGTAGTGGTGGGTCAATAAAATCCCAGATGATTGTCTGTGACACACTGCTGAGGAGATACTGAGCTCTTACCACACGTGGTATTTGGAAGGGTGTTCATAAGAAGCACTGAAGTGACTGGCAGAATACGCGTGTCACCATTTTAAGAATGACAATACTTGCAATTACTCAGCTGGAATAGCAGAATATTTTAATGCCTTTATAACTGCTGCGATGCAACAAATACAGAGTGTTGGCTTTTAGAACAGGCGAGGTGGAGAGGGGTCTCTGGAGATCATCCAGTCCAATCCCTATCTCGGAGCAGGGTCAGCCAGGGCTGGTTGCTTGGGACCATGTCCTGTCGTGTTTTGAGTATACCTAAGGATTGGGATTCTGTAATCTAGCTAGAAAATCTGTTCCTTTACTTTCAGAGTGATTTTTCTTACTTTTGAATAGAATTTCTTGCATTTCAGTCTGTGTCCATCGTCTCCACTGGAAGACCACAGAGAAGAGCCTGTCTCAGCTTCTTTACTCTTTTCAATTTGTGTTTAATACATTGATAAGATCCCTGAGCTGTCAGTTTTCAAAATGTGGAATGTAGAAGTGTTCAGATTTGCTGACAGTGTTGTTTTAAATTCTTTCTTTATTTTTTTAAAGTACAGGCAGTACAGGTGCGGAATATGAAGTAAGGTCAGGATGTAGAAAGAAATCCTGGTTCACCTAGAAGATAAGGTTCTAATCTTTGTTGTTTGTTGGACTTGGTGGGAATTAACACATCTTACTGCATCTGCTGCTGTTGAATTCAGTGCGAATAGAGCTGGCCTTGTAGGATTAAATTTTTTACTTGTGGAAGTAACTGGGAATGATATTGTGAGGAATGACCCTGGGAAAGCCTGTGAGGGTGCAGACATGCCTGAGGGAGTGATAAACCTGATATCTTGCACAGCAGCTGTGACCCAGCTGCAGTGTCCCAGCACTTGGTGCAGGCTGGTGACACCTGCCAGCAGCTGTAAGGAGGACATTCTCCTTGGGCTCAGCTTTACAAGCCTATGTGAATGAATTTTGGAGGGAGGGTCCTGGGGCTGGAAAACACCCAAGAAATCTCAGTAAGGGAGCTCTTGCTGGCTGGCTGGACTTATCAAATTAAAGTGATTCTTTTAATTCTGCTGATGTGCCGCATGAAGCTTCTGGCAATGCTTGTGGAAACGGTGGCCAGCACATTGCTGAAGAGCTTTCAGGGAGCTGCCTCACACTTTTGCATCATTCTTTTCAGCTCTGTAAAGTAGATTTAAGCCAGAGTAGAATCCTCTGGGTCCAAGCTGTATGAAGGGAGGTAATTACATGTAGTTAACCTGACAGGTTGTAACACTGCAATGTGGTTCAAATGTTGGGGGGGATTAAGGCACTTGAGCAAAGCAGTTAGACTTAGGTGTGATGAGTACAACCTCAAATCAACATAACCAACAGGACATACCCGTGGGAAGCCTCCACACACTCATCTACCTGCTCACCTGAGCCCTCACCCGTGGGAACTGCCTGATCCCAAATCACCAGCCATGTTCCTGGTTCTGTGTGTTGTTTGGTATCTGATGTCCCTTTTATAAACTGCTGAACTTTTTAGGCCTGATTTTGTGCTGTTATTAAACACCTGTTATGATTTTACACTCGCTGTGATTCCCTGGCTGGTTGGGTTAGACTGGTCAGGTGCCATGCTGGATTTCTGGGATCATGGGAAAAGAAGAGTGAGTATTGATATGTTGTTACTGAGCAGGAGCATTTATTTTCTTGGAGTACTGACACAGGTGAGCTAAGAAAAGCTCTTGGGAAAATGTGCCCATTTCCTGGCTATTATGGAAGTCTCCTTCAATCCTGTTTCCTTCTTCTTTTCCACCTTGAAGACCAAAATAAATTATAGAGTTAAAAATACAGTAGCAGGTCTCATCTCTTTTAGTGACAGAGGGACAAGTGATGGATTGGCTGAGTGAGATACTGTTGTTTTTTTCATTTCCTTTGCATCACTGCACCATCACCTCTGGGTTTTCAGAACCATGATGTCTGATTGAAGTTTCCTTCATATTTACTTTCAGGAATATCAGTGATTTTATTTTCTAGTTGTGCAAGAAAAAATGTAAGAAGAAAACACACAATACATCAGCAGCAGGTACTTGAACAATCTGCCTTAATCCAAATTTACTGGGAGTAAAGAAGTATCCGACAAAGACTGTAAAAGGCTTAATCTTCTATAAGGAAGGGCTGGGGAGGGGATGAATTTGTACAAAATTTGACTAAAATGGGAGATGATGTCTCTCTCTAAAACTAGCATGTGTATGCAGAGCAGGCTTGTTTGTAAATTAAAAGAATAACCACATCTCCACAGGTTCCACAAATGAATTCCATGGATGTCTGATGCTGATAACAAATGACTGTTGTACGTCTTCCACAAAATCCTTGCTGTGACTGTGATTGCAGCTCTAATTATGGCATAACAGATGCAGTGTTGTGTAGCACCCGCCTTCTTCAAGATCTGTAGCTCCCCTTACTTTTACGTGAGTTATTTCTCATTTTAGTCTAGAATTTACTACTGCTTTCAGTAACAAAGAAGTCACTCTTGAAGTAAGGGGGGGGGGGAAGGATTTCAGATTGTTACACTGCTCACATTGTTGTGCTGCAGATGTTCGTTGTGTTCGCAGCCAGCGCGATTGTGGGAGAGCGAATTCATGCCTCATTGGGTCCTTTTCACTTTCTCCAGCCTCTCCTCTGCTGAGTAAGCAGTTAAAGGGAGTTTTTTCTTTTGTTCCCCAGCCTTCACTGCTGTTTGAGAAGGAGGGCAAGTTACTTGGCTGTTTTGTTCAGTTGTAAGTGGAACAGTGCAATTTTTTTTTTCTTTCTCAAGTATTCACCAGAAGAGACAGAAGAATGCATTTGCAATTCTCACATGCATTTACGTGTCAGTGTTGCAGTGTTGTTGTCCCAAACCAAGGAGGAGGTGATTTATTTTAGTAGTACATACTAACACCTTGTGCTGTGCCAATCGTGCTGCCATTGTCTGCTTTAATAGTGACAGTGAATCATCTCTGGGATGTTACAGCTGTGGCCAAAGACCTCACTCATGTGTATAGGTTTGGGGACAGGCAGGTGTATGAGCAGCATCTCATGCCACAGGGATGCCTCATCCCTGGAAATGTCCAAGGCCAGTGTAGACAAGTCTTAGAGCAGTCTGGTCTAATGGAAGGCACCTCTGCCCATGGCTGGGGGGTTGCAATGAAATGATCTTTCCGGTCCCTTCCAACCCAACCCATTCTGTGATCCTATGATATGGGATGCCCAGGAAGCATTGTGTGCTCCATCCCAGACCACAACCAGGCATGGAAGTGCACTGGTGACTTCTCAGGTGCTTTTCCGTTGTTTCTGAGGAAGGAGGGCACAACCCTATCTTGATGAAAATACTCTGTTCTGAGCCTATTTCCTCCCCACAAACCTCTTTGTTTCTTGCTTCCACTATTAAAAGAAACCAATAACAGACCTTTGCTCAACATGTGCTCTTGGCCAGGGGCAGTCTAACACTCCCTGCAATTTTTTTCTGGCTAATGGGGTAGAAGTGCGTACTGTGGATGTTCTAATGTGACTTTTGCCTCTGAGAGCTCTGTGGTGGGGCGAAAACTACTGGCAGCCCAGAGAAGCTGTGGCCGTCCCATCCATCCCTTGAAGTGCCCAAGGCCAGGCTGGACGGGGCTCGGAGCAACCCTGCGTAGCGGCAGGTGTCCCTGCCCGTGGCACGGGGTTGGAACTAGGGGATGAGCTCCAAGGATCTTTCCCAGCCCCAGCGGCTCCGCGATTCCGGCAGCGCTTGTCCCGCGGAGCATCACGCCCTGCCCGGCAGCCGGGGCAGAGCGGGCTGTGCCATCCCCCCGGTCCCCGCCCGTCCCCGCCCCACCGCCACCACGGCAACGCCGCCGCCGTGGCTGTGGCTGTGGCTGTGCCCGCCCCCGGCCCGGCCCCGGCGCTGCCACCCTGGGCTGGGGCTGGGCGCGGAGCCTGCATGGCACGGCACTGCCGCTCGCCAGCATGAACGAGGAGGCGGCCCAGAGGAGCGACGGCGGCGAGAAGTGCAACGGCGGCAGCCAGCGCAGGAAGAGACCCAAGAAGGTGGGACCGGCACTGGGAGCGGGGAGAGGTGGCGGGGGTCGCGGAGCCCGGGGGATGCTCCCGCCCTGCCGGCGCTCCGCGGGTGGAGGGGGGGCTCTCCCCGTGCGTGTCTCCGTGCGGGATCGATAGCGTTGTGATTAACCGGGCCGAGGGTGGTTCTCGTGGTTTTTGTTCCCGTGGAAGTTGGCGGCGTTCGGCAGTGGATGCTGCTGCCCTGCGCTGCCCTTAAGAAAGGAGGCGGTTTGTTTTGACAGAGGATGGTATCGGCTGGTGTGCTGCCATCCCTTTGCCTTCAAGCGGCACCGATGCAGGTTTATAGACCTTTGGTTTATCTTCACGGAGGTGTTCTTAGGTCGTGTTATTACCAGTCAGAGAGAGATACATGGCTGGCTCTTGCAGCATCCGCCGTAATTCAGTGGTGCTAATGACAAATAACCGGGTGAAAACGTGAATTGTCCAGCCACACCCAGTTCCCAGGGCACTTTCCCTGTGTGTCCAATCTCTCTGTCATAAATGGTTGATTTGCAAGGTACAGCGAGGAGTGCCCGCTGCTTCAACCCCCTGCTTGAGGTAATCTCTTTTTAATGGCTTTAATTGCAGGCAGCTATTTATTTCTGTTTGGGCTTTCTCTCCCCTTTAGTAGGGAGGATGTCTGTGGTGCTGCATAATTATGACATAAACGGCTTTACAGTTATTCCCCCACTCCCCTTCTTTTATGGCAATTGGCGTAACATGAGTTGCCCTGCTGAAATGAGGGGGCCTGCTTGCAGGATGGAAAAGAATTTAATCCATACAAAGTATATTCACTGATGAATTCTTTAGTCCCTCGTTTTGCATGGAATTTTCATTTTAACCAATACTGTACATAAGCAAGACGGATTGCTGCAAATTGAAATAACACCCAGACACGTATTCAGAGACTTTTGTAAAGGCTTTGACCTGGTGAAGAAAAGGTCCTTTGCAATAGGTGACACTGCTGGGCTCCTTTTTATCATAGAGGGAAGATTCTGTACCTATAACCATGGGAGATTCCAGTCTAAGCAAGAATTTGAACAAAAAAATCCTCACCCCACCCCATTGTGCCTGGAATATTGCCTGGATCTCCACACAGTGGGGGATTTTATATAGCATCTTGGCCTTATAGTTAAGCAGAACCAAGCAGGAGAGGGGATATCTGCTTTGTCTTACCTTTGAATTGTAAAGGTTCATTTGTGTGAGTATGGAAATCTGTGTGAGGAAACAAAAATCAAATGGTTAAGTGCATTCCCAATGTTTTGGTCTGACTGCTAGAAAACTGGGAACAACATCACACTAGGAGAGAGGTTTTGAAGAGCTAAGGAATTGAAGTGGGTGTTTAGATCACTCCTTTTATAATTGATGTATTTATGGTTTCTTGTTTCTCCATTGGTTTCCAAGTAAAGTGGCCCAGGGCCTTTCAAGGTTGAAATAATTGCCAAATGAATGCTTGGAAAGCATTTCTTATATTGACTCTCCATATTCAAAGTCTTCCAACAGCTGATTCCTCTTCCTTTTTCAAAAGCATCATCAATCTGTACTTGCTTAAAGTTGCCTTTTGCAACTAGAAAATATTAATTGGGCATTTTCAATTCACAATTATTAAGCAAAAAATGGCTAATCTCTGAGTTTGGATGCAGTAGGTGTTGGTGGCTCAGGTCTGGTATTAGCTAAGCTCTCACAAGTCTTTGCCGTTAGTGACTCGATCAAGAAAATACAGCTCCAAGCTTTAATTTTCCTTTTAAAATTCTATGAATTGATTTCTGAAAACCTCAAAATAGATAATTTTCTTGATGAGAAAGATACACATTGGAATAGCCAAGAGTTCATGAAGTCCAAGTTGAATTCCTCTGTGTTTTGACTAAGTAGGCACAATTTATTTTGGGAACAGAGACAAAAGTGCCATGTGCAAGAGCTCCAAAATCCCAAGTAATGTAGCCTGTTTCCAGGTCCTGAACTACTTTTGCTGAACAAAGCTGCATTGCACCAGCCAACATGCCCTCTATCTGTTCTGCGGAAGTTGATCCCTTTTGTGTGGATAATTAAATATTAATTGAGCTGGATGAGTTTGATCTATGTATTGGGAGAGGCAGAGAGCAGCTCATCTCGGATACAGCTTTCAACTGGGTCTTCTGTGCTCCAGGAGGGTGTCCTAGCTCGGAAGCCATGTAGGATTTTCTCTAATTTTCAGAAGTACCACATTTTTTTCATGCATGCACAATTTAAAATAAGAAGGCTTCAGTTTTGTCCTAATACTGTAAGGGAAAAATGTGAATTTTCATAAAATGGGGAAAACCACTACCTACACAAAGGCAAATTTAATGCTGACAAGGATGGTTGTGGCTTTGTGCATTCTGGTGGGTCAGCTACCTTCATAGCTTTGTGAATCCAGTGGTGGGGTTGCGTCCAGATTTCCTGTGATACTTCACCTCCAGATGATAAGTGGGGTATGATGGAATTTGTGTTCATCCAGTTCTAGTATTGGAGACCATAGGATTCAGAAGTGAGCAGAACAGCCTTGTTCTGCTGCTGGTGTGACTTCATGGAAACCTGGAGTTGGTCCTCTGGTCCTTGTTTTGGTGGCCAACATGGGTGTTGAAGGAGTAGTACAGCAAGTGGTCATGGATTTATAGTACATTTGTTTTTTGAGGTATCATTCTGTGTATTGTGAATGGTCCAAGTACTAAATTCCTAGATATCCTTTTAAGGATATTTGTGTTCATTATAGATTGTTTCAGATGAAACCAGCTACTGCTGGTGATTGTGTAGCAAATGAAGCATGATCCTTTATCTGGTACTAGGAGCCCTGATGGCACAGGGGTTTCCAGAAGCCACAGATTCTTCCTAAACTTACAGGGTCTTCATAAACCATGCACTGTTGATGGGTCAATGCAAAAATAATCCATTTTAGCTTATTGCAGATTTCCAGTCTTGTCACTTTTATTGCTCATTCTTTAAGAGAAAATAAAAGCTTGGAGTGAGGCTTATGCAGGAAAAGACTAGGGAGGAAGTTGTAATGTTGATTTAAAGGAAGAGAAATGAGACTTCTTTTCCTAACCTAAATATAATTTTCTATTTTAAATAAAACTAGATGTATTAGATGAGGTACTTCCAGTGGAAGTTGTATACTTACTAATGGAATCATTGCAGTGTACAAGTGAATGCTTTTAATTAATTTTGATTATTTCAGGGTGTTTATTCCATGCATAAGGTAATTGAGGCCCACTTTGGAATACAAGCATAGTGTTGGTCACTTAATGTTCAGGAAAAAGGACCCAAATGCACACAAACATGTGGAGAGGGATTGCTAGAAGAGCCAGCAAAATCCAAAGGAGCTTGGCTTTAGTGTGCTCAGGCAAAAGGCCATCTGAAGAGAAAAGGAAATGAGCCTCTTTGTGGCCTTCTAATAGGTTTAATCAGATAAAGAGCCAAGAGAAACTTAATTAGGAATGAGATGTGATTTCTTTAATGTATCACTGGACTGGATTCAGCTCCTTTGAGGAGGTTCCTCTTGCTCCCATGTTTCTGTGCTTTCACCTACATCATTTACTGTGCTGTAATAATGCTGCACAGCAGTTTAATTTGATGGTAAATACGTCTATTTAAGTGTTTTAAAACAGTGTCCATCTCTCCTGAAATTGGTTTGGGGACTGGTGTGACACCAGTTCCAGCCTGCCCTGTGGCATTTCCCTAAATTGCCATCATTCCAACCTTGCTAAGTTCCACCTTGCCTTCTCCAGTTGCTGCTATTTCCCCCTCTCTGCTGTTATTAGTGGTGACACACAAATAGCTGTGGCCACCCTGCCCTTGGCTGTGCTGTTTGCTGATCCAGCCGGGATGAAACCAGAGTGTCCCGCCTCTTCTGAGAGAGAGCGTGTCCTCTAGTTTTAGAAGAAAGAAGGTTTCCCTCCAGTCAATACACAGTAAATTGAACAGGCAGAAAGAGCTAATGAGGAAAAACACAGGCTTTTCTTTCTTTCAGCAGGAGGATATCTAAAAGCCTCTATCACAAAGGAAAAGTGGTAGTTACAAGTTAACCCAACTCACTGGTGTTCAATACTGTTAATTTTACTGGTGGCACAGCTTCTCTAAGGCTGGAAGGTCTTATTCTTTCAGCTGAACCAGTGGGAGAGATGTGGAACTGCCTTGCTTTCAGCAGAGCTAATCCAATTTACGTGAAAGTAAACAGGCAGAGAAATGATGCTGGAATTTGATCTGGAAAGAAGAGAATAGATGGAGAAAAAGATAAAACTGTTTTCGAGTGATGGAGGTGAGAGACAGGTTTGTTAAGGGTCAAACCAGAGCTGTTCCTGAGTGTCTGCCGTGTGCTTTAGCATGGTTTGCTCTGTCGTGAATCTGATGCAACTCCACTGATACTCTTGCGTTATTGAGATGAGGATTTGCTTGTTCCCTTTGCCTTTTCCTATCACGAGGCTTCCAGCACGTTTTGTGTCAGGTATGAAATTAACACTACAGCTGCAAATGCTTTGACATGTTTTCAGTCGCTGTGTGTGACGGTAACAAACCAAAAATGATGTGTGTTTATCCCACTGTGGGGTAGAACATCTCATTCTGTGTCCCAAGTTGCTGCAGAGCAACCATTGCATCAGCAAACGCCCTGTGCTTCCCTCACAGCCTCATGGTGATTGACACTCTGGAGGAATAATTTCCATTTACTTACAGCAATGAGAGGGAAAATAATGATGGGTGATAGAGATGAACATCTGGCTGCAGTATTTCATGTTGTCGTTGTGGGTTTTTTTCCAAAGTGTGTAAGATGGAGAGTGCACGTGGTGTCAGGCACATGGCTCAGCCTGGCTTTTCTAGGTCTTCATGTTCTAGTGGAACAGGGTCACTTCAAGCGTTGCTGTGCTCTGTTGTATTGCTGGAATGAGCAGTGAACAAGTCTTAGAACTAAGTACTTACAGCATCCTGGTTCTTCCTTGTCGGCTTTGAAATTAATATATATATTGCTTTTAAAAACATTGTGGTTTGTTTTATTTTTTTTTGGTGGAGTAGTAGGAATCTGCAGCAGGATGGAGTTGTTTTGAGTGTATTAGATTTGTGGCAGTGCTGCATTCCATAGATTGAATACTGTGAAGAGAGCAAGGGAGAAATGATCTGGGTCTGAGTGGTGACTATAACACAGAGCACCGTGGCACATTGGGCTTGCATCCACCTGCCACAAGTTCCGGGCTCCCGAATTGTCCTTCACAGTACTGGCTCATTTTCACCACTGTTTGGCAAACATCAACTGAGTCAGAGAAGCAAGTCCCTTTTTCCCCAGCCAGCTTCTCTTTGTCCCTGCAGGATGCCTGGGGCTGTCAAGTATCTCACCTATTGTCTGGCATTCGCACATCTCGAAGCCTGTGACGCCTTCCTGCAGTGACAGAGGCTGAGCGGGGCTTCAAGCCTCCAGTCCTGGCTCTCTGGGGACACTGGGGCCATGCTGGAGGCAGCCACGTTCTCTCCCTCTGCCTCCCCTCCCCTCCTGCCTTCCCCCAGTTGTACCTGCCTCTTCCTATCAGAGATCCCATGTTTTGGTGGCTCTGTGTCCCTGCCTCCACTGGGCATCTTTTGTTGATGCTTTACATGACATTTCTGGCTGAGGAAGTTATTTCACTCTACAAATTGAGACTGACATATGCAGCACGTAGATATTTAGGTTAGACACTGGGAGCCCTGGAGCTCTGAAATGCAAGGAACAGAGGGAGGCCAAAAAATAATAAGATGGCCAGGGGCTCTTCCATCCTCATTTATTTGCAGGAATTAATTATTTCGAAATCTTTCCTAGCTGATTAAGTGGGCTGCTTTTGTCTTGATGACAGAAATTGCTGAGCTGAAAGTTTGAACTTCCTGTTATTTCTGTACTGCATAGGAATAATCCAGTATTTCCACAGTGCATTTTCAGTAGAAATGTGCTGTACTGTTAGTCTTTCAGTGGGATCCTTGTGATGTTGCTTTTTCTCATTTATTTCCACTTGATTTCATTGTTCTCTGGCTTCAAATAAAGGAGGGAGAAGTATTGAAAAAGGAGGTGGAGATGTGCCAATGTTAAAGGCTCCCTCAAAGCAGATTCTAAAATTGTATGAGAGAGGCAGTGAATTGCTTCAGGTCACTTTTTGGGAAAAAATTCATAGTTGAAAAGACATGTAATTGATTTTCAAATTATCTTTCTTTTTAAATGTGGTTTTGGAGGATGGAAATGTAGTATTATATCTTTACCTTTTAAACACAAAGGCAGTGCATCCTTCTGGGCACTGCAAGTCAAATATGTGGGCATTGACTGGTCTTCCCCAAACCTTCCTGAAATAAAAATGTTCCTTGAGCAACTTATGGAGTAAAGGCAGACACAACCCACGTTGTCTTACCTCTTTTGTGGTTCCTTCCGGCTGGCTGCACTTGGGTTACAAGCAGGTACACAATTTGTAACCTACTTCTATTTCCTCTCGGTTTAGCTTACACACACAGATTTATTCCATGAATGAAGTGCTCTCTGGAGAATAGGATCAGCTTCTAAGGAAAGGGTAGAGTAAACAGCAGTAATTGCACTTGGAAGTGCTTTTCTAGGTTAAACAGCACATAGGTTTCTGCCACAGGCTGAGCATTTCAGAAGGGATTGGTTGCTTTTATTTGTTTCATCCAGTCTTGGTTGCCGTGCATTTATATTACACTCTAGTACTGGCTCTGAGTAAAAAGAGAGTATGGATTTCACTTGACACCAATGGACAGATTCCTGCAATGATTTAGCCTCACGATCAATTAAATCTGCTAATTGCTCCGTTGCTAGGGCCCCTTTCTGAGGCCGGGTTTGAAGTGTGTGCCGGCATAGCTGAGGCAGCGACGAACATTGGTGAGAGTTCTGAAGCACATAAATGGAAGTGAGAACTGATGTCTAGAAACAATTCACACCCTTTATGGAGTATCCGATTCTCAACCTTGTTTGTCTCTTACTGTATTAAAAATTGCGCCACTTTCCTGTGACCAAAAGGCTCTGCTAGTCCCTCTTTCTAGAACATTTTAAATATCTTATACATCTGGCAGCTTTCAATATCAGAGAGCAGAAGTCAATGTATAAATGTCAAGAAACAGTGGCACTTATTCATGGTGCAAACCCTTAGAAACCTCATCTGACCATCCTGGTGGAGACATTGCAATGATCTAATCAAAAAATGAATGAATAGGCATAAACACCAGGAGCAGGAGGCTCTGGGTTGGGGATGTGGTGGGCTGTATCCCGTGTTTTTTTCCGGAGCATGGCAACAGAGCACAGTGGGCCACAGTCTCTGCTGGATGCTAGTGTAAGTTTGGTCTCTCCAGCGGGCTCTGCCAGCTCCCATCAGCCAGGAGCCGGGCTCTTGTTTGCTGTGCACCTCTGACAGAGCAGAGCGGGGTGAACATCAGAAAACAGAAGCGCTGGAATGGGCACAGATTTTCCAATCACTCTGTGATTCATGCTCATTAGCTTTGAAGCACTGAAGAAAGGCGCTTTATGAGCTGGCATTTCCATTTGTGCTTTAGCTGCTTTGCTCAGACTGGAGACAGAGCCATGGCTACAGCCCTGGAGAAAACAAGGGGCTGAGAAACATGGGGAACGCCTTCCGAGCCGTGGCTAAAGGTCACTGCCCTGCCCAGGCTCCCTGCTCTGCTTGGAGATCGCTCTGACCTCCCACTCGGCCCTTGGAACTGCTGATAACCTCTTGTTTGGGGTGAAATACAAGTGAAACGGGTCAAGTGTAGGGCTGAGTTACACGTTTGCTTTGATGCGCTTGCGAGCTGGGGAGGAAAGGTGTAAATATCCCTCCTGTACATTGTGCTCCCCACCTGAAAGACAGGCCCAGCTTTTGTTGCTGCATTCATTTTTAATTAACCTCTTCCAATGCTGCAGAAGGTGTTTTCCAATGAAACCACGGCCCTTGCAGAGCTTGCAGTCACTGTAATTGTGTTTGGAGGTGTAAGTGTGTGAGGGCTTATGGTTAATTATACGTCAGGCCGTGTACTTGGACACGCCTCTCTCCCCCCTGCTCGTCAGCAGAACTGCTTTTTTCACAGCCACATCACCAACAGAAGCAGCAGGAGATGGCTTTCAGTTGGAAAACAGCTGCCAGCAACTCATTATGCACTAATATACACTTTAAGATTGGAGATTGCTCCTTTGCAGAGGCAGCTTAGGAGTGTGGCCCATTCGGAATGTGGTTGACAGCAATTAGGATAGTGATGTACAACATGCCTTTCCTAGAAGTCATTGTTACAGACCAGTTGTTACCTCTGAACAGAAATATTACAGTCTGGATTGCATTTATAAAGCGGTTCTGTGAATGGTATCCCAATTTTCTTAGTGAATGAATGGAGAAATCCTGCTGGAAATCTCTTCTGCACAATGTAGCTTCATCCAAATGGAAACTGTACACATTTAAATAAAAAAACCCCAATAACAACAATCTTTAAATGAAAGTGTTAAATACAATTTATGAAAGTCACCTTTTTAATTGAGGTAATCAAAGTGACAAAGATACGGTGACAAAGATATGGCTGAGTATGAGCTGGAGTCAGGGAAGGTTCACGTGTTGGGTGTTGATGCTGGAGGCTGGAGTTAATGGATCGTTCGCGTGGGCAAGTGACATTTGAACTGAGATCCTTGTTCATTTCCGCCCATCTGCTCTCTTGGGAGGATCAATGTGATGATAAATTTTATTTTATTTTTCCTGAAAGAGTAAACAAATGATTAAGCTTTTGCTAAAGCTTTCTGAAAAAATAGATGTAGCTGATCTCCCCAAGAGAGAAACCCTAGTTAATACAGAAGGAAACCAAATGCTTCAGATTTCAGTCTGTAAAGTCTCCAAATTCTTCCCAGTCTCCAAAGTCCATAATGCAGCTGTGGCATTTGTAATCATGTTTAGAAATGAGTTCTGGAACCGATGGGGTTATGGGTTTGGGTCTCTCTGTTGTCCTTCTTGGGAACCAGAGTAAGAACCCCATCTGGGTTTGAGATCTCCTTTTCCTCCCTGTAGAGGAGACAGGATGAGAAGGAATGGAAATGAGCAACTGGGAGGGGAGAGAAGGAGAGGCTGGTTCTTTGTGTGGCAGTTTTAGTGCTTGGCTAGATTGTCAGATGTCTTTCACTATTATGTACTTACAAAAACCCTTTATTGGAACAGCATGAAAAGCAGGTAATTATTTAGTACTTTTTTCTGCTTAAAATGTGATTTGCAGGAGCATAAATGAAATGAGAATGTGATCTGTAATGCTTGGTTCCACCAGCTGAGATTGGGCTGCCATTCTAACAGCGGTGATATTAGTGCACACTCATTTTCTCAAACAGCATTTTTCATCGTTGCAGCAAATGTGCTTTACAGGAGAAATTTGATATCCCTGCAGCCAGTTGCTTTGCAGCGGTTTGCCCAGGGCAGCTCAGGTGGAAGTACCAAAACAAGGCTGAGAATCCAGCAGTCCGCAGCTTTCCTGCCTGCTTCCCACTGCTGGGGCCCAGCTTTCAGGGCTTTTATTCCTATCCACCACCCCATTTTAAAACCATTCCTCTTCTCTGTGCCCTCTGCTTTTCACCCAAAGACCTTCTGAGCCCAAACTCTTTTCTTAGACATTACACAAAGTGTTCAGGTTGGATGTGCCCTGGAAAGCAGACCCTTATCTGAGCTGCAGTCAAACAAAACCCACGATTCATTTTTAGAGCCTGAGTCAAAGCTCTGCTGAAGTTCATGGGAAGATTTTTATTGACTTCAGTAATTTCTTCTTCTTTTTAATGGCTTTGAGAGTCATCCCACTAGGAATGAGTTGAATATTTCCTTGTTTACACTTGACATTTATGGCATGTACCTACATGAATAGTTGAATTAGGACTGGTTTTCAATATACTTACAGCCTGGATTGATAAATTATGGGACCAGGTATTTAATTCTTCTCTGGAAAATTTTTCCTTGTTACCTAATAAAATTACTGGATGGCTTTATTGCAGTAGTAATGAGAACCATTAGTATGTATTGATGTTTGTGGAAAACATATAATACCATCAGTCCATTTCCCAGCCTGTGCCATAAAATTCAGCAGATACCTGTAGAAACATGCAGTTCTCTTCCTGAAGTGTGTCAACTGACCTTTAAAATATAAACCCACTGCTTAGCTGTGACCTGCTGTATCTCAGCAGCAAGGGTTGAGTAAGTCCACCACATATTGCCTTGAGGTGGTGAAATGTAGAGCTAGATTATTTATTCCAGGTGACATTACCACTGTTTCTTCTGAAGGGAGGTATTTTCACTGGTTTTGTTTATTTATTTGTGTAATTCTCAGATTTCTGTTTCACTGGTTTCCTACAAGCCTCCCAGCGCTGCTGGAAATCAGTCAGATCAGGCTGTGCAGTTGCTTCTAAAATATGAAGTGAGGTTCCTGTGTATGGTGCCTGAATTTGAACATTCTCACACTGCCCTCCCTGTCACATCAAACAAAGCCCCCAACCTATGGAAGGTTTGGTGTGTCTGGTTTGAGGAGTTCCTTGGGCTGCCCCAGGGGCTGCCCATGCACAGTGACCTTCTGATTCAGAACAACTACAAAGAAAATTCCAGGCGTGGAAAACTCTTACAAATTAGCAGCAGAGATAATTGGGGGTCTGGTCTGTTTTAGTTTAATTTTGTCTTAGGAAGCATTTCAGGACAGAGGCAAAGAAACATACATACTTTACATTGACTTCATTCAACATCTGTCTAAGCTGACATAAATCCTCAGGTTTGGCCTCAGACTAGGTTCAAGTGGTTGCTGAAGGCCTTTGCTCACTGCATCCATGCAGAGTGTCACTCCATGCAGTGCTCAGTGGATTTTTTTCCGAGGTTGTTAAATGCCTTCCATGTATCTGTCTGCTCAAATAAAGAACTTTTTCTTCATTGTAAATGAAGAAATGCTTCTGTAGCCTCTGGGAACTTACTAACTGCAGTGGTTGCACAATTGGAAAACTGGCACATAATATAATTTCAGTGAAATAAAATGGAGATGCACAGAAGAGAAAATTATGGAAAGGTTTTTAGGAAGATACCTTGAAAGGCAAAAAGGAACAAGTCTTGAAAAAAAAAATTCATTTTGACTCCATGGGGTTTCTATCAGCAGCTCACTGTTCTTTAGACTTAATTTTGAAAATGTAGTTTATCACCTCTCTCCTTCATCTCTTCTCTTGATATATTTAAAGAATATGCTTAAAATCTCTGTCTCACTGGCCTTGGCTGCCAGCCAAGCATTTAGATCAGAATTTATTCAGGCTCTTGTCCTTTGCCAGTCACATTGTCACCCCGTGCAGGTGCTGGGCTCCCTGAGAGCGGTGTCACAGTGGGAGGTGACAGCCTGGCCATCAGCCAAGATTAATGAGCAGCAGCCTCTCCACTCACCTTCCCAGTCTTTAGCAGAAGAGGTGCCTTCCCACACCTTGTCTTCTCTGAGTGGACCTTTATGAATCATGGAATCACAGAATGGTTTGGCTTGGAAGGGACCTTAAAGTTCATCCAGTTCCAATCCCCTGCCATACACAGGGTCTTTTCCCTCTATCCCAGGCTTCTCCAAGTGCTGTCTAACCCGGCCTTGGACACTTCCAGGGATGGGGCAGCCACAGCTTCTCTGGGAAACCTGTGCCAGGGCCTCCCGGCCCTCACAGGGAACAATTTTTTTCCAGTATCCCATCTAACGCTGCGCTCTGTCAGTTGGAAGCCATTCCCCCTTGTCCTGTCACTCCAGGCCCTTGGTTGCAGCATTCAGGGTGGGGTCTCACCAGAGTGAGCTCTCTGCTCATTTCCTTGTATTTGGAGATCCATGTCCATGGATGTGTTTTTATGCAGGTTGTGAAACTTGGTGTCATTCATATAAAGCACATTAGTTGTAAGGAGTCCAACAGGGAATGAAAGATTTCTTGGGTTGCAGGGATACAGGTAAATATGAGATTAAAGATGAACATGTGGTTTCTCTCACCTTTTATGCTTACTTTTATGCAGGATAATTTCAGTAGTGCTTAATTAAGCCAGGTGGTGTTTTAGTTGATAATATGCCAAAGAGGGCAAAGAGCATTTGAATTAATTTGGACTGCTGAAAAATGAGAAGGGCTATAAACCATCATGTTATTTTTGTTCTTCTGGTATTTCATGAGTAGATGGTTTAAAATGCACTTAATTCTCTCTCAGGTTCACTAATTTTTTGCATTTCTGTATCGCAGCTCACAAGGTGTTATTGTTCAGAGTAGCTTGGGCATGACACTTCAGCTTTGTGTCATCTACTCTGTATTTGCATCTGTGTATTAATTGGAAACCCTATACCTATTTATTTCTCATGGTTTACATAAAAAAGAAATCAAAATTATATTTAAAAGCCCTAAGAGAGTTTTCAAAGGGTGCATTTTTTTGAATATTCCCAGGTCAGTATTCATTTATGTGTGCATGTCACTCAGAAATGTGTAGTTGAAGGTGCTGAGAGAATATTCAGTGATGGTAACCTGCTAATGACACCCAGTTTAGAGCATATTATGTCAGTGAGACTTTCTGAAATCCCAGGCTACAATCTCGTAATTCCCTTTGCTAACATGATATTTCACTGATTCTACCATGCCATTTTAGCAGAGTAGAGCTGTTCTTAAAGTGAATCTTGGACAGACACTCAATTCTTCAAAAATGGCTTTCATAGAGGAGTTTGAACATGCAGATTTTGGTTGTGATTTGCAGACGAGTAGAGAAGGGATTGACTTTGGATACCTGTAGTGGAAGCTACAAATGAGGAAGACTGAGAAATATTGAGAAATAATTAACAGCTTTCGTAAAATACATGTTTTGTGGGGATGAGTGTGTGTGTTGTTCCAGTAGGTGTTCATGTGCATCTCACATGTACAGCACATGGGATGCACCAAGGTCCCCTGTACTGGGATGGAAATAGGGCTGAGGAATAAATCTGGATGTTGTACCTTAGTTTCTATCCTAGATTTCCATTTCTCCCTCTTAATTATATACCATTGTAATGTTAACAGTGCACCTCTGTAGCAGAAGGGGGTTTTTTGTATATAGTCAGTCCTATCTGCAAGTTCTTAAATCCATCCCTGGCTTTCACTGTGTGATATCCAGGGAGGGCACTTCCATCTGCTCCAACTATGGAGCAGAGTTACCCTGTGGATGTTGGATGTCAGTCCCAGCCTTAGGGCTCTTGCACTGTTTAAAAACATCCATCATGTTATAATGTGCTTATCTTTTCTCAGATATTATCTTTAATATGATAAAATGGTGATAGTGGTGGTGGCTGCTCTTTCTTTTCTGCATTTCCATGAGCTGGGTCATGGGAAGTGCTGGATCTGGGGGCGTTTTAGCTTTAAAGAAACATCTCTCTCTGCAGTTCTTTAATGAACATGAATACTATCAGCTCTGTGGCTTACTGAGATAAATTTAAGGCATTTTAATAACATGAACAGAATTAGCAAGGAAGAAATTTTTACCATTTTATTCTAGCTTTATTTTACCCTCCTTTTACAGACTGGGAAGACCCACTGTCTCATGACTCTGTTTAAAATGTAACTGGTTGCAAATTAATGAACCTCAGGTGCTGACTTTGATCTTGAAGGTCCCTTCCAACCCGTTCTGTGTTTCTGTGACTTTGTTACACCCTCTCTGTGTCAGGAAAAGAGCCAGAGTAATCAAAGTATCATTGGTTTTTATGCTGCAGGACAAAAGCCACTTCAGATGGTACCAAAATTCACCTGACAAAGTGATAATTGGTGTATGAAAGGCACCAGCCCCCATTTCACAATCCATAGAACACAAAACTTTTCATATTCTCACTGGAAGGAAAGGAGAAAAAGAAAAAAAGGATAGAAATGATAAAATTAATTTCATCCTTTGTCTTATCTATGATAACTTCTGGTTTGTGTGTTAATTTCCTTGAAACAAGTGTCCAAATCAAAGGGAAATCTTCATAACTAAGATGTGCACTGGAATTAGCATATCTGCAGCAGGCTTGGAATTTTTCCCTCTAATTATTTTCTGAGGAAGGCTTTTTATGCACAACTAGGCAATGCTTTTGAAGAGACAAATGGAGTAAGGAGATATGTATGTTTTGTATTTTCTTTGGAAACAACAACTAATGCAATTAATAGATGACTGCATGAGCACTGCCAGTTAGAGCTGAGGGTTGTATGAAATCTGTCAGTGTAGAGCCATATTTCTGTATCATCTGTAGTGGCAGAAAACCAGAAAAACTCTGCTGAGATGGGTAGAATTGTTGATTGGTGTGTACTTGTTGTAAACTTTTTTGGTCTAATTTTGCCCAGTTCTGATGTTTGAAGTTTAAACCAGTTTTTGGGCAGAGTGATGGGTGGGGTAAATCTGATTCTAAGTGAGGGATCTCCCCACCTGTGTTTTACCTTCCAAGCTGCTGGAATTTCTACAGGTCCAGTATCTCATCTCTCCAGCATTCATGGGTCAGAGATGCATAGCAAAAAAAATTTTCTCCATTTATTAGAAAACAGCTTTATTTTTGTAATTTTATCACCATCTTTTCCATACCACTTTGCTTATGCTGATCTTTTTGGAAGGCCTTATTAAATTAAAACCAGCCCCAAACCTGTAATTTATTTGACATGATTAGTTCTTAACAAATGCTTTTTGGCTGCTCCCTGTGATCATTTTCCCCCTTCTGTCAGGGCTGCTCCGTGGTTATGGAAGTCCTGGGGGTAATTTTGTGAAGGTTATCCAGTTTTCCCTGCGATCCGGCCAGCGGGGAGCTGTTTGCAGCCCCGGATTTGCTGAGCCATGCAGGTGTCATTGGGGCAGCTCTGCAGCTGCCTGGGGGGCCCGGGGGACACTCAGACAGAGCAGGTCCTACAGGAGCGTGACTGTCACTATGTACTTGGGATTTCAAAGGGCACAAATATTCCCAGGTAGGCCAGCAGAGCCTTGCCCAAATTCCTGACAAATCTGACTGTTTCTATTAGAGTTCTTCAGTATTTTTCTGTGTATCAAAGCTCAAGCTGACCAGCCAGGAACTCTGCTTTCTCTGCTGTTTACTGTAGTTGGTGCAGAAGTCATGGAATCATGGAATTGTTTAGGCTGGAAAAGCCTTCCAAGATTATCAAGTCTGACCATTCCCCCAGCACTGCCAAGGCCACCACCACATGTCCTCAGGTGCCACATTTACACATATTTTAAATCCCGCCAGGCACAGGTTGCCCAGAGAAGCTGTGGCTGCCCTATCCCTGGAAGTGTCCCAGGCCAGGTTGGATGCAGCTCTGAGCAATCTGGGATAGTGAGAGGTGTCCCTGCCCATGGCAGGGAGTTGGAACTGGATCAGCTTTAAGGTCCCTTCCAACCCTGGCCATTCTAGGATTCTGTGGTGACTCCAGCACTGCTTTGGGCAGCCTGTCCTGGAGCTTGACTTACCCTTTTTATTTCTCCTCTTTTTTCCTTAGTTCCAGGACTTTGGTACTAATCACTGATATGTGCAGATCAGAAGATCAGATCACCAATTTTCAAGTTTTGTTAGCAAAAATCTCAATCTTTGCTGTATTTTTTTGCATTTGAATTGTGACTGTTTTCCACAGCTTGGTTAGCAACTGCTACTGGTATTTATACCTCTGAATATAAAAAATAAGGAAAAACAAAGGAGATAAATATTAGTTACAGCTGCTGGTACTGAGCACATCCAGTTTATCAATATAAAGAGACTTTGTCTCTAAGCCTATTGTCACTTCGTTGTCACCAGTTCCAGTCTCTTGAGATTTTGCCGCCTCAGTAACACTTCAGGGGGATTATAATGATTAGCTCAGTCTTTCAGGGAAAGCTGTTCAGCCTCCTGGAACAGCTTGGCCAAATTTTGGATCAGTGATGTCACCACCCCAGGATGGAAGGAAATTGCTAAGATGGTTTATCATAAATGACCAAATGGGTCTGACAGAGGACTGAAATTACAGAGAAAGAAACTGTCCTCATTACCACGTTCCTTCTGCTGTAGGACCACTTCCAAGGACAGGTCCAAGCTCTAGTCAGCATGATTCCTTTGGCTTGTCCAGCAGATCCACATCAGGTGATTATGGAGGGCTGACCTTTGATGCAGCATGATTTTAAAATAAAACAAAACTACGTCACTCCAGTGACAGTCACTCAGGCTGTAACGTTTACAGATGTGTTCCTACTCTGTACTCTGTACCTGGAGATGCACCTTCACCTTGGAATTTAATATATTGCATGTAAATCATATATATATATATCAAGTTCTTATTTGTGTGATAGATAGAAAAAATAGCTGTACTTTGCATCTTATACCTCAGGATGTTTGATCATGCCCACCATGCCAAAAGTATCTCTGGCCCTGATGTGTGCTCCTTGCATGGTAATTCTGTGGAAAAGTGTGAGAACAATGTTCAGGCTTATTTATAGAGATGGCCTGAGGCAAATCAGGGTAAAACATCAAGCCAGGTAACCTAGAGCAGGTTAATCAGCCTGCAGATAAACTGGCTCCCTGGTTGTGTGGCTGTTTATATCCCAGTGCAGACTGCTCCAAGGAGCATTGGATAGTGCTGGAGATTAGCATCCAAATATAGTTTTAGCTTGGGGAATTTTTTTCCCATCCCTAGGTTCCTCATTAGTTTTGAGTCCTGAGTGGCAGTGATTGCTGTTGTTGAAAGCAATAGTTTCCTCTGCAGAAATGTTTCAGTGGGGTGGAAGGTATTTTTTGTGCTGTTCTCTCTTTTTTATTTTTTCCTCCCCATCTATGAGCAAAGGCAACTTTTTCACTGGAAAATAGATATTTTTGTGATCTGTGAAGATGCCTCATTAAGAGTGTTGTATTGACACACCACTATCCACCTGAAAAAGTTTGAATGGGAATTTTTTATAACCACAGAGAGATGTTTTCACTGCAAGTTACCTGAAACACCTGAGTTTCTATGGGAAGTGATTTGATGATCTGATTCCTCACAGGATGCAAATCCCCATCCCAAGCAGAAATAATTCCCTTCTCCTCAGGCACCAAAAGCCTCATTGCTCAGATTCCTCTCCTGGCTACACTAGAAGTGTCAGACTCGAGGCAGGGGTAGGAAGCCAATTATTTTGGATTCTGTTCTGAGAAGTGCTTGTTTCCCTCTGTGTCTGGGTATAGAGTTGTCAGTTTGTAGGGCTGCTGGTGCCTTGGAGAAGCACAACAGGCATTTACTGTAATGAGTTATTAGCATTTTTTAATATGTTTATCCTTCATACTGGGTAATCACTATGTTTTATTTTTGCTAAATGGAATAAATTATTTGAGCACAATTCAGAGTAGAAGGTCAGGCAACTTCCAAAGGTATCTGGCTTTTCATTAGAGTAAATTACACCTGTTGCAGAGGCATTGGATCAGATGACCTTTGAAGTCCCTTCCAAGCCAAACTATTCCATGATTCTATGACTTGTGTAGGACTTTCTAGAGCTGTTGACTTCCCTGAAGAGTCCAGGACCCAGTAATGAATTATGCCTGCAGATAAGGGCCTCTATTTCGAGCATCCCGTGATCTCTTCTCCACCTCTCCATGGGATTGAGAGCTCAGTATCCTGATTCTGGCTGCTTCAAAATATTCCTGTAAATTAGGGTTTTTTATGAATTAACCAAGGTGCTATCACACTTGTTGCTAGAGATACAACACAAAATTAATGTGGAATGTTGTTATACTTACAGAGAGCATAAGAAATGTCTACAGCATTTATTTTTTTAAAGTGCTTTAAGGCTCTGGGTGGTTTTTCAAAAAGTATAAGGTAAGAAGAATGCACAGAGCCTGAAGATGCAGGCAGTTGTTTTTTAATTCTGTTTGTTTCTCAATGTTGTATGTGTTTCTGATTTTTTAAAAATAACTATTGACTTAAATACAAAACTAAAATGACTTATGTCCAATCACAAGGCAAAAATGCACAGAAATCCTGCAGAAACAGGGCACTGACATTGTTGCTAGAGCCTAATTAGCTGTCACAGTGCTGGGCTATGCAGTCCATCACAGTTAGGAAAAATTATTGTTTTGGTAGAAATGATTAATTTCATTTCATTTGCAAAATTTATGTCTTGCTCTCTTTGTCCTGAAGAATTAAGAGACCACTGAGTGCTGAGGTCGCTGGAGGGTGTGTAGGTGTCCTTGATTGGTATTCAAGGTAAACAGGCTTAGCTAATATGTGTGTATGTTAAAAAACATTCACAGTAACCCAACTATTTTGAGCAGATTCTTTATACCAGGTGAGTGAATTGACTGTGCACAGTCAGTGCCTGAACTGCTTTGGGATTGGCTTTAATTGATCTCTCTGAGCTCCTGTGTTGTTAGTGACTGCAAAGTAGAGTTCTCTCCTTGATTTTCTTTCTTCCACATGCTCTCCTGGTATACAAAATGATGTTCACCCAGACTTCTCCACACTTTGCTTGTGGGTTTTCTCCCTGGCAGAAGTTCAGCTTCTCATTTTTCCTTTACAAACACAATTCCTGTTAGCATCAGTGCAAATTATAGGGAGATTCTCCAAAGCCTTCTAAGGCAATGGAAGCCTTTCTTTGACTTAGTTGGATTTTAATTTGTAAGCATGTAAAAGAGATAAGAAATCCCTAATTATAATTTACTAATGCATTTTAAGACTCTTGTTACTGCAGGCTTCTGTGGAAACAGTTTAATAGAGCTGGTAAAGCTGCAGGAACTCATTTTCCTTATGGATTGAGTCCTGGGTCAATTAGAAATAAGCCGACTTATCTCCTGTACTTTACAGCGACCCTGTACCCCAACTGTCTTGTTCTTGTGACTCTTTCAGCATGTCACTCTCTGATGGATCTTCCTCCATCACAGCATTTGCAGAATTGTGTGTTTCAGTCTTCTGTCGGGTCCATGACAGGAGCTGGGTGAGCTCCCTGCCGTGAACTGGGAAGGGAACATCCTCCAGAGCTTTCTGTCTCACTCCACTGCTTTATTTGACTCTTTAGCAGAGGCTTTTGGTAACTATATATACAAATGTGTCTGTGTGTGTGTACAGAGAGACAGAAACAGGCTTCTGTGGGTAAAGAAACAATCTACACAATACTTAAGGCAAGAATATCCAGACATTTTAAATCAATCTGTATTTATACAGAAAGTTTTCCAGGAATTACATTGTTTTTGTCAGGGGGGGAAAAAAGTTGTGTTGTTATTCAGTATCAGTGAAACAATTTGTTTTATGATATTTCAGTAGTAGAGTTACATGGAAGCTCAGACTATTTTTGAGGAAGTCAGCAACACAAAGGGAGAGAAGAAATGTAGCCAGTTATTATACTGTGTGGATGTTATAGTAAGTGCTGGGATGTCCTGGATGGTGTGGCAGAGGGGAAACTCATCCTATTTCCCCAGTTTGGAGAGCAGGGGGGGAAAAGGATGATGGAAAATGGAGGTTTGTGTTTAAAAAAGTTAATCTGCATAGTGGTAGGTGTGTGGAACTTTGGTTTTCCATTTTTATCCATGTGCATTAATATAATTACACATCTGCTATCAGAGGTTTCTTGCTTTTATAGACATGTTTGTCTGCTAAAATTGTGAGGGTGGTTGGGCAAAACCACAGCAAATGTAGCACTCTACACATTTTTACAGAATTTCAATATGTTTTGCCTGGAGAAAAATAGAAAACCAGCAGATGAGCCAGAAATATCCTGCGAGTGTCTGCTCCCTCTCCAGCTTCTGGACCACAGTCCCTCCCTGCTGTGTGTATTCCTCAAACCACTCCAGCGTTTGCTGCGAGAGGCAGAGTGCGAGTGTGGCACGTCGGTGTAGCAAAGGAGGACCCTGGAGTCTGGGAATGCTGCAAAGCTCATTGGCTCACCCCCTGTCAATCCAGCAGCCTGAGCAGGGATGCTCTCTGCCCAGCCCGTGCGGAATCGCAGGCTCTGTTGCTATGGGGACAGGGGCTCTCCGCAGTGGGATCCGCACTGACCGGCACTGCTGATGCCGTGGGATCCGGGAATGCTCATGGGATCGGGGACTGATCCCGGCCGCAGCGAGGGAACCGGGGCCTTTTGTCCCTGCGTTTGGGGCAGCCCCGGGTGCCCTCGCCGGGACCTGCTCCTGGCGGAAGGGAAGGTGTTGGAATTCGGGAGGGACGATCCCAGGCAGGCTTGCTGCCCAGCTTTCTGATTTCTGACAAAATACCTCTTCCTGGAGGCGGATCTGGCACGAATCTGGTGGGGAAGGCAAGGGACACTGTGGGTGGAATGGGGTTAGGAGGAGGAACAGGGGGAAATACCCCAAGGTATTTACCAAGGATAAAGCATTGCAGAAGAGGGAAGATGAGACTGGCTGCCAGAAGGTGTAAGGAGATGTCAATACGTGACCCTTTAGCCCGGGAGCTTTTTTGGAAGGCAGGCGACAAGCTGGCACTACGTACGGTGCCTGCTGATGGAAGGTTATTTCCTTTCCATATGTTTTTTTATAGCTGTCTCATCCCATTCTGTAGTTCGCCAGTGCCTGGGTGCAGTCTGTGTGCAGGTACAAACGTGCTGGCTGGTGACACAGCAGCCTGACACTGTGTCAGGTGTGAGAGCATCCAGACATTCCCAGGAGCAAGTCTGAGGGACAGTAATGCATAAAGATTAGGAAGTGCCAGAAATAAGGCGTGTGCTCCTCAATGCAGACCTCTGGTGGTGAAGTTGTGCTCTGTTTTTCCACCATATATACGACTTTGTCAAAGCTCAGGTTAGACCTGAGTTACATACGAGTTTAGTGATGAGGGGAGGGCAGCGTTCTTGCTTGGGCTGTGTTGGAAATGGGATGTCTAAGACATCATGGGAAAGAGAGCAGAGCTGGCCCTTTAGGAAACTGAGCCTTGCCCTGGAGACATGGGCTATGACTCCAGACACGGCTATGACTTTGTTTTCCTATGTGATGCTGCTCACATGGGAAAACTCGGATTTTCAAGGACAACCAACAGTTAGGTGTGTTCCCTCATTCGGCAGCTTGGCTTGTGATTCATGGTCTACCTGTACAAATACTGGGCACCATTATAGCAAATGAAGCCAATAGAAATGTCATTTCTGAAATATAAATGTTACATGTAACATATATAACCTGAAAAATAAGATACAAAATATTTCTGGTTGGTGCAGTCAAAATTAGAGGCTACATTTGGCCTTGTAAATTGAAGATTAACTGTCTTTCCTTTCATAGAGCTGTTCTTGAAAATAAATGCATTAGTACTTATTACATATATATATAACAGAAAGAACTACAGAAAGGCCTATGAGGGAATTAATAATTTAATCTTCAGAAATCAGGTTTATCGTGCAAAGTGAAAATCCTTCTGCCACCCACTGAGCTTCAAGGAGAAAAAAAAAGTGCTCAGAGCTCTGTTTCTAAAGTGTGTGCTGCCTGGGCCTGCTCTGAAGGGGGCAGAGGATATATCTCATGGATATATATAGTGTCTGATCTTTAATTACAGCCTATTTCACAGTACATGCATGTAATGGGGTTGGATAAAGTTTATGGCCTTAATTAGAAATTTTTTTAATTTTTAAATGGGAGCCTTATTGCTCCCGTTTTTCCCATTGAACACTCAGCTCCCAGATCTCAGGAGTTAATTTGCTATTTGAGCTTGCAATGAGGTGGAGATCACAGAAGAAAAACGGCTGTAGATGTGCTTCTTTATGCTCCTTAAAAATGAAAAGGATTTCACATTGTTTCCCGTCTGATACCACTTTGTTCCACAGCCCCCTCACACTTCTCCCAGGCTACCAGCTGCATCTTCCCCCACACGTCTCACCTTGGTTGAATTTCTGTGTGGTGCAAGGTTAAGTACATATCTCTCAGTTTAGGATGTTGTAGGAGGTGAGACCACACGCAGAATCTCGCCAAGCATTATTTTTGTCGCAGAAATTCCTATTCCCAGCATGGGTTAAAACAGCAACAGTAAATGAATCTGGGAGAACTAAAGGACAAAATAGCAATAATCAGGTTTTTTGTGCTCTCCTGTACAAAACAGCAGCTGAAGCAACTATTCCTGCTCACACATGCAGTTTGATGCGTGATTAATTCAGAAACAGTCCCCTTGCACATGACTGCACAGCAGCAGCTCATCTAAGATCATAGAGCAAAAGCCACCAGGAGACACTTCAGAGGTTACTTTTTTGTCCTTCCTGGGCACAGTTTTCTTTCTACCTCTGGGAGTTGATGAGGGTGTGGAAAACACTTCTCTGAGGCACCTGTGTTGGCGGCTAAAAGAATATGCTATGCTTTTGAAAGTGGAAATTTGTCCTTCCTGTGTGTTGCCAGACAGCATTAAATCCCAAATGCATTCCTGCTGATGGTAGGTAAGAAAGCACATTTCTCTCTTATGGGGAAACTGTGAATATTACTTGCAGAGTTTCACTGTAGATTGTATGATGCAATCTTCTCAGTGTATTAAACCACTACACAAATTGGGAGAAATGAGAAAGGAATTATGGTGCAAAAAAAGCAGAAGGGACTCTTCTGGGCTTTTTCCTGGGCTTTGGTTTAGAAGGAACTTTTAAAGGCCTTCTAATCCCTTGCAATCAGCAGGGGTATTGACAACTAGTTCAGGTTCATCAAGTCCCCTCCTTAGTTTTACAGCAGGCTTTCTCTGAGGAGGAATTCGGCGTGGTTTTCTGTTTAGTTTTCCTCTCCGTGCTTGCTCCAAGGCGGTAGGAGAGGGCCGGGATCACAGCACTTGTAGCAGTGCTTCAGGGCAGCAGAATTGCCATTTTGCTGTGCTGGAACAGACAATGTGGAGGGGACCTGCCCGCAGAGAAGTTTAAAATTAGTGGAAAAGTAGTTTCTGTTTCAAGCAATAAAAACCGGTTTCCCAGTGGACGACTTTTTGTTCCTCTAAGGTGCATTAAGGTGTTAAACAGTATTAACTGTATCAAAGCCTGTGCCAAGGCAGCCTGGAATGCTGGCACCCGGGATCAGGTGCCTGCTTTGCCTTGCACAGTGCCAGTGTGGAGGTCTGAGGCTGCTGGGGACAGGCGGGGCTGGAGTGCCACCGTGTGGCACCAGCGTCGGCAACACAACTTGGAGAAAAAGAATTCATTTATTAGTGGGAAATAAAAAGAGTGTTTTCCCACTTGCCAGGCTCAGCTTGGCTCCCTTATCCCTGACTCCTCTGCACTCCCAGAGCAGTGTAGGGGGATGCTGTGGTGTTACAGGCAGTACACAGAAGTTCCTTTGTGCCACTCCTCCATCTCTTCAGAAGTTGAGTTAAAGTGATTTTTATTAAGAAAGCCCTCTGCTATCCCTGTGTCCTCTAAGAAAGACATGACCCCTAAAGGAGTGGGAAGGACTGGTGGATCCTGTTTGCTGGCTAGTTGCAGTTATGGAGATGTGAATCCATTGCTCTATTTAGGATTTTTGAAAAGTTTGCACCTATTTCCTTCAGTACAGAAAAGATGATATGTCTGCATTATGGAGTGGTGGACAGTGCCAGCACCAACAAAAACCAGATAAGCATGAGAACACAAGGCTACAAATTAACCCAGGTAAAAGATGAAGCACAAGGTGGTGAGGTGCCTTTCCCAATTTTCCACCTGACCAGTGTGCTGTGCCATGGGGATGTGTTGGCAAGCTTGGTACTTTGGCAGCCTGCTCCATTCCACAGTATCAAATCTCTATCAGAAGACTAGTGGTTAAGGCTTTACCTGGAGATTTTGGATTCAGAGAGCTTTCTGAAGTCCCAAGTTCATATATTAGTGCTAGACTAGTCTGTTCCTCCTTTTTTTTGGAGGTGTTCTACTTTACATAAATAATAGTGTTTTAATTGGGCCATTCATTCATTGAGGTGATGGGACACCTGGGATTTTAAATCTAGGTCTCTCACAGCCCCAGTGATGTGCTAAAGTGTTTGTCTTCATTCTTTCTCACTGGAAAGTCCAGCTTCTGCCTTTTCCACACAGGCCAGTTAACTCCTGCTGTGAACCTCATCCTGTGTAATTGTTAGTGCCATCAGAGGATCCTGCGTGTCTTGAAAGGAATTCTTACTCTGCGAGCAGGAGGGAGGATTACCTCTGTTTCCACACTGTCCTCAGAGGTGCTCTGGGAGCATGAACAGGGCAGAGTGGAATTAAAACACTGCCTGTAATCCAGTGCTGGCTGTTGTGGAAATACAAGCTTGTTTTGCTCTTTGCAAGAGCTTAAGGATGATAAATCGAGGGAAAGCCTGGGATGACGTATGTCTTTGGTTTAGACTGAGACATTTACAGTTCTTTTTGCCCTCCTTTTTAACATTAGCTGCTTGCTGCCTTTATCCCTTTTCAGTGCAGAGCACAGCCTTAATCCGTGTGGAAGAATCATCTGCCCTTTTGCCACAAATACACAAACTGGTATGTCCAGCTCAAATTTGAACTTCTCTGGCACCTGAGGGCCAGCTTTGCTTAGGCTTGTGCAGAAGTATTTCTAGTCCATTCCCATCCTCAGTTCACTCTCACCTTAACCACCATCAGATGTGTGATTTCCAAGTGAGAGCATTCCACTTGAGATTTTGAGACTAAGGGTGAGGAAATGAGTAAATTGCCATAGTCTTTATTCGTCTTTTTTAATGGTGTTGTCTTGGTGAACTGTTAAATCACTAAGTATGTAGTGGCGGTCCTGGGGGATCATTTGATGAACTCAGCTGAGGTACAGTAAGGCTCCCAGTTACATCAGGCACGTCAGATCACATTGAGCTTTTGCAGGGATGTGTTTTTGGTGATGATATGTGCAATGCATTTTCAAATCTCCATAATAGCAAGAGGTTGTTTGGAAAAGTGGTTCAGACAGTTCCCTCTTGTAAGGTCTTTATTCCCAAGGCTCCCAAGAAGTCACAAAGTGTTTATCAGAAATTATTCCTGTTAGAAAGATATTGCTTTTAAAATGAAGATGACTGTTAATCTAGACAGAGCTCTGCCTTTGTTCTATGAACTGTTAGTTGTTTGAGAAGACAAATTCCTCATCCTCATCTTCCCCAGCAATTAATGGGAATTGAAGGCACTTCAGGAACAAACTCATGGTAATACAATGTATGACAATACATGCCTTTCCATGGGTCAGACACATTTCTTGATTCTGAGGAGTGCTTTGTTTCACATAACTGGTGAATTCACAGCAAAAGAAAATACTGTGCATCAAATACACCTTTTGTGTGCGTGCCTATGAGGAATTTTCATTATACAGTTCCATAAACACAAGTCTGGAAGTTAACAAATAACAATTATTTTCCAGTTTTGCTTTTAGGAAGGACAAGAAAAAAACTAATGTTTTGAAAGTGAGTTCTACATTATTCCCTAAGTTACAAAAGGACAGCAAGCTGCATCCCCTTGGATTTCTGAGGAATCCATGACTCAAAGATGACTTTTAAAGTTGACATGATTTAGAAAAGATATTTGTAATAGGTTATGAAATGCTTTTAAAAAGGTCACCTGGCAGGTTCTTACTGAAAGTGTAGGTGGTTGATCCAAGAGCAGCAGAAGCTCCTTCAGCAGTGCCCTGTACCCTGGCCAGAGGCCCACGGCCTGTTGCTGGGGTCAGTGTTCAGACCTGGCTTTGTGGCTTTTATCTGTCAGGTAGGGAAAACATGTCTTTATTCTTGCTGCCTCAGGGCTGTTTGGATCTTCTCAAATGCTTCCTGTAGAAATTCCCTGGCAGTCGGTATCTCTGGGCCACCAAGGATTTCACAGTGTATGGTGACAGAGGGAACATCTTGTTCTGTCTTACCCCAGAGCAGGGCTGTGTTTTAGTCATCCCAAAACTTTGTGCTTGGGCTGCTTTGAAACTGAAATAATAATTTCTTGGGCTGTATCAGAAGTGTGGCCAGCAGGTCAAGGCGGGGGATTCTCCCCTTTTACTCCACTCTTGTGAGACCCCACCTGGAGCACTGTGTCCCCAGCTCTGAGGATCCCAGCACAGCAAAGACATGGACCTGTTGGAGCAGGTCTGGAGGAGGGTCATGAAAGTGTTCAGAGGGGCGCAGCCCCTCTGCTATGGAGACAGGCTCAGAAAGTTGGGATTGTTCAGCCTAAAGAAGAGAAGGCTTCAGGGAGACCTTAGAGCCCCTTCCAGGAGAGCTAAAGAGGAACTTTAGACAAGGGCATGTAGGGCTAGAACAAGAGGCTTTAAACTGATAAAAGGGTAGGTTTGGACTGGATACTGGGAAGAAAGTCTTCCCCGTGAGGGTGGGGAGGCCCTGGCATAGGGTTCCCAGAGAAGCTGTGACTGCCCTATCCCTGGAAGTGTCCAAGGCCATGGTGGATGGAGCTTGGAGCAACCTGGGATAGTGGGAGGTGTTCCTGCCCGTGGCAGAGGGAGGAGCAGGGTGAGCTTTAAGGTCCCTTCCAACCCAAACCGTTCTGTGACTCTGTGAAGTGTGGATCCCTAGCTGCTTTAGCATTACTTGACCAGGAGGGGGGGATCGTTTGCCATCCGTGCCCTCGGCATTCCCGGTGGGAAACACATCCCCGTGTTTCACTTGCCTCCATGTTTCCAACAGAAACAAGCGTGTGCCGCAGGAAGCAGCTCTGACTTGCTTGGATTTTGAAACCTGACTTTTTTTCAGCGGGTGCCGAGGGGGCCCGGGGCGTGTCCCCAGCCATTCCCGATCCCTCGGTTTTTCATTGGCGGTGTTCCCTCCCGCTCCGGCGTCTCTCCGCCCCGGGCTCTCTCCAGGGTGACGGGCGCTCTCCAAGGTCCTGGGCGCTCTCCAAGGTCCTGAGCGTTCGCAGCTGCTCGGGGTGTCCCCAAAGCCACCGATGCACCGATGCCGAGGGCAGCACAAAGTTCTTGTCCTTGTGATTCGCACTGTAGTAAATTCCTTATGTCCTTTTGCTGTCCTTTCCAAATAAACGTCTGGTAAAGGCACCGTTTGCCTATGTATACGGAATTCTGGGCTCCACAGGCAATAATGCTATGTCTGTATTGGTTTAGTCAGACATCGGGACCACTGAAGTTATTTGGGTGGGGAGAGAGACTCCAAAAGTAAAGGAATCTCACCCTTTTTCCTTGGTGAGGAAATGGTGAAAACATCTAGCTTGGAAAAAGGGGTTAATTTGTTAATGTGTTTAACATGGTTGCCAATTTGGGGAGTATTTAAAAATAGTCTCTGAGAGCTCTTTGAGAAGCCTTAGTGCAAAATGTTACCCTTTGTTTTTATAAACAAGTAGCAGGCAGGTCTTCTCTTGTTTAAAGCAGTGGGGAAATGTGCTTGAAAGACACCTTAAATAATACACCTCTTTGCCAAAAGTATTTGATGCTGCAATGCATTATCTAAATCTTTGTTTTTATTACATTCAACAATAAAAGAGAAAGGAAATAGCATTATTACTTTATAGCAGGTAAGATGGACTAACATAGGGTGATGCTTTCTACATTTTAGAAATGGTGTAGTTAGAATCTTTATTATGATTGGTTATTTTGATTTATGATTTGATATTTTGATATCCACTATTGTGGCCTAAACAGTCGGGCTTTGAGCCTGCTTACAGGTTGGTAGGTGAAAAATACCCATATCGTTAGTCCTGATGGTGTGCTGGTGATAAAAGTGCCATTTAGGTACCATATACATAATATATGTATTATAGAAATATAAAGGTGTGTGACTTGCTTGTACTTTTCATCCTCTGTGCTTTGCAAACTGAAGCAAACTGTGAAAGGCAGTTGTTTAGTTTGTGGATCATCTTTAATTTTGGGAGATTCATTTCTTTCGGGGTCAGGCTGCTACACATACAAGTCCATATCGATCTATATGCAATATTTGTATAAGTAGCAATCACTCAGGCCTTTAATTTGATCACTACTGATGTGTAAACTTTGAGTTGAAAGTACATTGGGCCCCTTGAAATGTGAACCCGCGTGACCTGGCCCCGCACTGAAGTGCAGGGACACTTTTACATGTAACAGCAAGGATGCTTAAGCAGAGCTGATTATGTGCAGCATCTAGGTTGCAACTGAAAGGATTTAAAGCGGATGAGATCTGGGTCACGCTGGCTTACGGGCTTCCAACGCAGTGGCAAACAAGTCAGTTTGCCTGTTATAAGCTCTTGTTGCCCAGGCATAATTATTTTTCATGTCATTATAATTTGTAAAGTTATTTTTACTTACATCACCTTGATGGCTTTCAGCAAACAGAATTCTGTTTCCAGATCAACAGATGCTCCTGTTAAATGGGTTATACACCATTACAACACTGTAGTCCGGTCACATTATCGTAACAGGATAATTTCTGAGGGCAATGAACTCCTACAGCAGGAAGGTCAGTGGGGTTCCAATGAAGAGCCCTCCTTTTGACCCCTCAGGCAGCTCATTGGCAAGACTCCCTTGGTTTTGGGGAAAAGAGGTAATAGGACTTTTAATTCACAAGTGGTGGGGTTGAGCCATCAAGGACACAAGTAAAATCTCTGCCAGTGCCTTTCAGCATATAACTTCCTTTTGGGACTTTTTCCCAGATAATTACCCTTACACTTGAAATATGTCCCATCACAGGATTCAAGGAGCCAGGATTAGAGAAGGAGTGTTCCCTGAGGCTGTAGGACCACTTGTCCATGACACCAGATGGTAGCTGGGGAGCAGCAGAGTGAATGCAGACCCCAACAAGCTGCTGGCTGTGGGTGACCTTCCTTGTGTGGTCAGCACAGCAGAGACCAGGTTGGCAAACTGCACCTGCACAAGGTGAGGCACTGCCCCTTTCCAGCAGATCCAGCAGATGTAAGTGCAGGGGTGAGGGAGTGCGAGGAAGGAGCCTGAGGAACATGGTGTCCACCTTGAGAGTCCGACTGGGCAGGTCTGCAACACCTTCAGGATGATCCCTTGGTTCCTTCTTTGTGTTAACAGCTCCACAAGATCAGAGCACAATAATCAAAAGCTGAAAGCAGGTAGGACAGGAAGGAACATTGCACTGCTGGATTAAATGATCAAGGTCCTGTTCCGAAGTCCTTTGAAACCAATAAAATGTTTGCAGTTGCCCTGAGAGAGCTATTGGGAGAGGCCTTAGTTAAAACAGAACGTGACGTCAATATTTTCAGTCAATATGGAAACTAGTATAAGTGCAGCAATATTGGGGGTTAATGCAACTTAGTGGTCATTGGAAAACCACAGGATGGGCACCCTTGCCAGAAATATCTCTTGTCTAGGTTATTTAGGATTCTGATGAAACAGATACACTTCTTGAATTGCCCACTTGGACGCAGATGGGATGTGTTTACCTCAGGAGTTTACCTCGTAACTGGGGTATTTTTTAAATGCTTAGCATCAGTCTCTGAAGGGCCTTTCTACATTTTGTTCACAATTGTCAGTGTGTGCAAAGCCTTGCTTTGCCATGTCACAGCTTGGACAGCAACAAAGGATGACCGCAAGGGTTTTCATAATTTTCCAATGGCAATTATTTTGTCTTGCCTCTTTGCTGGTCTGTAATCACTCACCAGTGACAGTGGTGCTCTGAGTTTGTAGTTCAGCTGGAGAAATCTGCCTTAATATGTGCTGGATGCTGGAGATTCAGAAGGGTTCAGAGAGAGGCTGCACAAGTTCATGGAAAACAGCCGGTAAGGATGGCTACATCATCATGGAAATGCCTGGCACAGATGCCCAGCAGTCTGAAACGACCAGAAGCTGGGAGAGTACTAGAACTCATCATCTGTGTTTGTCCTTTTTGACCCTTTGCTAGATATTTGCTTTTTGGCCACTGTTGTAGTCAGAAGATTTTGGTCCCATCCCACCAATGATTGCTCTTATGTTCTTAGGAACATACTTTCTTTGTCCACAATATAGGAAAAATTAGTTTTATAAGAGAAGATTAATATTTTCAATAAATCTCCCAAGATGAAGGGAGCTAAGTAGTATCTTTTTTTTTTCTTTTTCCTCAGGTAATTATTAATTGCATTTAAAGTTTGTCAGTGTTGAACTGAACAGCTTTGAGACAGAAACCTGCTGTGCCAGACAGGGTGTGGTGTTGCAGATATTACTGTATCTGCTGTAGTGTGTTTTTAGTGCTGATCACTAAAATGTCAGTGCTGTGATTTATATCCAGGTGGTCTAACGGAAAACGGGGAAAAGACATTAAGACTGTCTGATTTAGGTCTATCTGTACCTCAACTTGCCCTTTTTTCATTTCTTGTTTTGTATTGCTGCTTTTCAATTAAAAAAAAAAAGATATTCTCAAGGTACAGAGAAAAAAGCCAGAACATAATTTTATGTACCATCTCCTCAATTCCAATTCATTGACACTAATTTTCAGCCTGGAACTTTTGGGAACACTTTGTCTTTACATACTCAGCAATATAAGAATGAGAGAGTATAGAGCCTTTTTTTTTTTAACCTGAACATTTTTTCTCTCAGGAAATATAGAGTGAAACCTACATGGTAGGGATATGTGACTGGTAACTTACTTCCAGGGTTATTGTCTCTCTAGAATTAGGACAATTGCTACTGCACGTGACTAATAAATAAGAGTATGGATTAAACAATGAGCGAGACAGGAGGCAATTTGTAACTGCAGCCTATGCTCCCATTGCTGGCTTTGTGCTTTTACTTTCCACAAGGATTATTTTGCTTCTTTTCTAGGAATATGTAATTCTATAGATATGAAATGGCTGAATATGCCAGTACACTCAGTCCTTGGGAATAATTGTAGATAGTTGAATTAAGTACATTGTTACTCTGCTCTGGCATCCCAAAATATTTATGTGCCTATCAAAAATATTCCATCACCTCTGTCCGCATCCCTCAAGAGGAAGTGTTCAGAGAAGGGCTCCTCTGACATTTAGCCTGGCTGGAATAGCAACAGAGGGGAGGCTGACATCCGTGCTGTGGGTAGAGGTGAGATAATTTGGCAAGCCAGGACTCTCCAATTTCCAGGCCACCAACAGCTGTGCGTGCACATCTCCAAGCCTGGTCTAACCTGTCCTGCCTCTCAGCAAGGAGGAAAGGTTTAATCAGTGCACAGTTTGTAAGGGCAGAGATGGTAGTTGTTGTGTATTTGTGAAATACCACAGAAATTTCAGAAGACTTCAGACAGAGGCTGCACAGGTTCCTGGAAAACAGCCAGTGAGGATGGCTGCATACTGTTGGGGATCATATACAAGTATGGCAGTGAATCCCTTTGGAGGGAGCCTAATTCCCCTATGGAATTGTGACCTGCCTTGTCCAGAAGGGTTTTCCACTACACTGGACCAAAAGTTGAGTTGCCCAGATTTAATCCCAGCCAAACTATTGGCTGGGACAGCCCTTCTTCCTTTTTATCTGTTTGAAACCAGTTTTGATTTCCAGGCAGTTTCCTGAATGTGATAGAGCTTAGAACTGGAAAGAACTGTCTCCCTTCTGGCTTCAAAGCATGAAAGGCTTTTCCCACTCCATCACTGACTCCCTTTTTTTGGTACCTTTGGGAACAGATTTGAGTCACACTTCCTTGGCATGGTTTCTAGGCTTGGGTTTAACTTTGTTGTTGCACTGCCCACATGATTTATGTAGAGAGAGGCTCATCTTTACAACATGGACCCCTGTAAGTGGATATGCTTCAGGGAAGATAATCACTTGTTTACATCCTCTCCTCTTGTACTCAATTACTCTTGGTTTTCAACCACTAGGATTTTATAGACTGAAAATGCTGATTTGCTCAGCAAATCATATCTGTCCACCTTCAAAGCTGGCAGGTAAAGCCCAGTGCTGTGGCCATTGCAGCACTGCAGTGCACGAGCCGATTGTCACAGCTGCTGGGGGCAGGTTGGAGAGCAAAACCTGGAGCTGCAGCTTTATTATCCCAAGTGGGAATTTGTTGAATCTCACGAGTTCTGTGTTTCTGCATTCAGAGCTAATGATGACACATGCTTTTCAGAGAGAACCCACCCTTTTTCTGGAGCCGTGTTCCTGTGTTATTGTGCATCTGCCCACTCTCCCACTCCCCTCCCACGCTCCGTTAGTGGCAGCATTGCTGGATATTCTGATTTTCTGGTGTAGCAGCTTCACAATAGGTTTTCTATGTTTAGGGGGAAATTGCTCAGGCTCCATTTTTACTTGAAAATGTAATCTTCAGACTGATGTCTGCAGAAGGGTTTCTTTTTGTTAAGATCTAAATACGCAGTGTGATGACAAGCCCTTTTCTGCTTTTTTAAGGAAAATCTGTCTTAAAACAGAACACTTTTTTCCTGCAGGGATATAAGCTGTGTGAAATATTAACTGATATAATACTTTATGTTCTTCTCCCTAGACTGGGTACATTCCTTCCAAAATAATCTATTGAAAGTNTTTTTTTTTTTTTTCACATGATGATGAAATATTTTTATGTCTCTGAGGTTAGGGAGAAAATGTTTATGGAACATAATAGTGATCTCATAGAGCTGACCTGAAGTTCTTCTTTACTAATAATCATATAAAGAATTTTTGCTACTTCATTTTGTCTTGTTTTTCTCTCACGTAGCCTGGCTTACAAAGTACATGAAGTCCTTTATTAACTTTTAAGCAAGTTTTCTGAAAGAACAGTTATTTGATACAGAGCAGATGAGCCTCCACATGTCAGTCATCAGAAGATGACAATTTTTTTAGTTGTCATGACTCCTATAAACCCTCCTGTATATCAAACCCTACTGTGTGCACTGTGTATCAGGATTTAAGCATTTGGTGGCTTAAGGATGCCTTGAATTGTGGTTTAGGGAAAATCCTAAGACCAGGATTTTTAAGTGTGGTGACCTGTGATTTGGTCTTACTTTCAGATTTCCTGTTTAAGGTCCCACAAAAAGGTTGGGACAGTGTCAGGAAGGTTGAGTTCTAGACTACCAGCTGTTAATTTCTGGTTTACAAGTGAGGTTCATACAATGTTAAGGAGACAAGGCATGCCACAGCCCTATTAAAGATTCCAGTTTCCCCCTTTATTTTATCCCTATAACTGTCTCCACCTGTCTCACTTTGCTGGTGGCTGTTGCTGCAGCTACTGCTTGTGTTTTAACCATTAGCTCTGTGTAGCCTGGTTTCTTACAAATGGGAACAATTGGGAGAAAATCAGCCTGTATGTGCAGAGGAGGCAGAAAAAGGTTGGCTGGCACTTCTTACCCTGCTTCTTCCCATGCCTCTTTCCACTAGAGAAGTGTATTTTTGACTGAATGCACAGATCACTGGCTCAAACACAAAGTAGAGCCCTGTTTTAAAGATGCTTTTACAGTGCTCTGTAGTTTCCATATATATTCCCTTGTGAAAATTTGGTCTGTGAGGTACTCAAAGTCAATTCATGTAAAACCAACAGAAGTCATCAATGAGGATTAATTCCATGGCGATAATAAATGATCCTGGTCCTTGTGAACTGAAGCCAGGTTGTGTGGGTACCACAGTACTGTGAGGTGAGGATTAGGGCTGGTCTGTGAAGAGCTCACAGGGCACCTGTCACTGATGTGGTGGTGCTGTGTTAGAGATACCCACGGTGCTTTCCTTTAGGGGCCATCCAATAAAAGTCAGTCTGAGGTCAAGGAATGTACTGCAGAGGGGTACTTGGCTGAGGGAATCGTGTCTTTGGTTTGGTGGCATTTCGTGGTGCTGTCAGTAAACCCCCATGTCCCTGCGTCTCTGGGGTGGCCAAGGCGGGGATGCAAACAGCTCTGCTGCATCCAGGTGCCACAGTTCGCCTCTCCCTCAGGACTTCCCTGGAAGAGGCCAGAACAGTGGTGTTGGACAGAGCTGAAAAGTGATCAGCCACTAACGCAGAGGCTCTTTTTATCTACCCACATCCTATTTTGGTGAATGAATGCTTGATGCTAATACTGATAAGTTACCCAGAGAGGTGGGAGTAGAACTTGGATGTGCTGCTTTAGCAGGGGGACAAGCAGTGAGGGAGTGACTGACCCATCTGTCTGTGGTACTAACGCTAGCAATCAGTGTCCCCAACCCAAAAGATGTTATACTGAGTAACAACGTACTCTTGCTGTCTGTGTTGGTCCACAGCTATAGCTGCTCTCCATCTTCAACGCAGGCCTTTGTAAACTGTTGTAGGAAGCGGCTAAAAGCAGCTTTTGAGGTTAAATAATAACAAACAGCACCCTGAGTGGTATTATTTTGATTTCGGTGGAGTTGAGCTGAGCGGGGCAGGCAGAGCCCGGCTTGCGCCGGTGCTTCCCCCTCCTCGCTGCTGAATGCAGCTCTCCTGGTGCAGCCTCACGTGGCTGCAGGGAGGCACACTGAGGACTTGAGCGCTGCCAGCCCCTTCCAGGCGGCTCTCCCTGCTGCCTGCAGGTGAGCAGGCTCAGCCCGGCCTCTCCCAGCCTTCCCCCCCGGCTCCCCACCGCCCCGCTCCGCAGCCAGGGGAGATCGTGAGGGGCAAAAGGGCAGGAAGGCTCCGGCATAGGCGGCGGCAGCAGCAGCGAAGTCAGTAAGTCAGACTGCACCATTTTCGTCTCACCCTGCGTAAAGGCGATGTGAGAAGTGACGGGAGCTGCCCCCTCCCACAGCTGCTGGTGATGCTGAAGCGGAGCCTTCCTCCCAGCCCCAAGACGCAGCCCCTCCGGAGGAATCCCGAAAGACCTTCCCAATTCGGTGGTGTGTGTTTAAAGGCCGGTTTTTCCTTTCCTTTTTTTTTTCTTTCCCATTTTTTTTTTCCCCCCCTCCATCCCCGGCTAAGTCTGGAGCCCGCCTTCTCTCGCAGCCGCAGCCAAGCTGAAGGGCTCTGAGCCTGGTAGGAGGTGTTTCCCAGCTGCTCTCCCTGGTCGTGTGTGCGTGGCTGGGGGCACTTTGGCACATCTCGGGTGTGGACGCGGCTCTCACGCTCCCGAGCCATGGGTGCTGCAGAGGCTGGAGCCGAGCCGTGACCTTTCCTGGGGTGCCGGAGGAGGAACAGTGGATTACGCCGTGAAGTTCTGGCTCGCAGCCGGTGCCCTTGCGGGAAAAAAAATAAATCACCTGGATATCCGCGCGTGGTGGGAACGGCTTCCTTGGAGCTGGTGCTCGCCTCGCCAAAATGGCTCACGCAGCCGCTTCCATTAAAAAAGTTCGAGAGTCTGAACTCGAAGAGAGGGAGAGAAACCTTGAGAAGGAAAGGAAAAGGCAGAGGAAAATCTCTAGGGCCGATCGGAAACGCAAGGTATGAGGGGAAAAACCAGCCCCCTTCTCTCTTTCCTCCCTACCCTTCCTCCCTCTGTGAAGCACTGTACAGCTGATCATTGCCATGCTTCATTTTCCGAACCTTTCCTATCCTTTCGCATCCCTTCCCATCCCCTCTGAGCCCGGCTGTGGACTCAGCCCATCTGCAGTGAGATTAAAGTGCTGCCAGCCATGGCAGCCCACAGCCGCCCAGCAATGCACATAAGGGTGGTATTGCCGGTCTCCCTGCATCCCCAAAAGGGCTGGGGCTGCCTGCCATCCTTCCCAGGAAGGTGTTTCGAGCCTCCAGCTGGTCTGAAGAAGTTATCAGGGAAGGGAGGTGGCTGTGCTTGTGCTTTGCAGCCTGAAGGTGCATTTCTCTACTTCACGGCAGCTTTTTCCCCTCGTTTCCCATTTTTAGTTCCCCTTCCCACCTCCCCAGCAGAGCTGAGTGCTGTGTGTAGGACCTGTCTGGGGGTGCTGGGCTCCTCAGCTCAGTTGTGCAGCTTTTGGGAGCCTTTGAGGGATTGTGGGCCGGCGCCGTGATTCAGTGTATTTACCCTGCACACTGCAGGTGTGTGTGTGGAGGTAGGGCCTGGCACACAGCGCTGCAATCTGCCGGCTTGGCGTCTCTTGCTGCTGGCAGGCTCGGCTTCTCTTAAGGCATCTCTGTTTAGATGGGGCAGATTTTGGAAGGGTTTCTCCTGATTTGTTATTAACTGTTGTTTTCCTTCTGTGATGGAAATGGGGAGTGACAACTCCCATTGCCTCGGGTTAAAAAAATTAAAGAAGAATTAAAAACTCAATAGAAATGATTTGTTTGCCAAATCACTCTATAGTTTCCAAGGACACAAAAAATATCCAATAGTGCAGAAAATATTAAAGAATTGGAGGTTCTGTTAAGCTTAGCTTTAGGACTGTGTTACACTGGGAGTGCCTGTGTTAATGCCTCCTCATTGCTGCTTCTTTCCTCCCTCCCATCTCTGGAATCTCTAGCTTGTCATATGCATTAACTCATTCCCTGGCACCATCTTTTTATTCATTCTTTATAAATTTCTCTGAAAGGAGTAATAATCTGTCTCTTGTTTTGTCATTCTTTTTTTTCCTGCTACACTGCATATAAACAGAGATCTCTGTGAAAGGAAAAGCACAGAATCCAGCCATGTAACATTTGAATTTGCAGATCCTCTTGGCAGATCTCGGGGATTCAGAAGCCATCTGCTCCCTTGGCATACCTGGACAATTCTGAATTTATCTTGCATTCAGCCCTATGGATTTTTTTGTTCTGAACTGTGTGGCTCAAATAGAATGACTAGGGCTGTTTGATGCCTTTGGGACCTTTGGGTGTGATCCCTGTGAGTTTTCAAAGGCTCACTTTGCAGAGTTCATTAAGTCACATCCAAATTCTCTTATCAAAACAGGAATGTCATTTCTAATGTATGCAGTGCCTGGATGCTGGGCAGAGCTGCTTGGGACAGATTGTGATTACTCTCCTAATCCCTTAAATGGGACACTGCAGCATAAGGTAGTTTTTGTGATTACATTTTTGATTGTGGAATCCTGTGCAAAACAGCCTTTTTCAAAGATGTATTTGATATGTGGATGCCCTTGCTGGAAGGGCTTTTTTCCATATTTGCCCAGGACCCACCTCACTTACTTTATATCATGTGCTATTTTTCCTGATTTTCACAAATCTTATTTCTGCAATGTATTTGATTTGAATGCCTATTTGACTACTTGAATTAAAGCTGGATGGAATTAATACTGCCCCTTCTGCTCTCTCTTTTCCCAGGGTGCTGCATATCCCTGGCTGCAAGCAGGCAGGCTCAGGCCATGTCCCTGTTAGTAATCGTGCGTGGTGATGCAGGCTCCTAATCAGATTTTGTGATCCAGGGATCTCCAGTGGGCTTTGCTTAGAAAACAGGGAGAACACCTCATTGTTATGTGTGCTTCCTCCTTCTTAAAATTCAGCTCCTGCTCCTGTCTCCCTTCTACTGCGGCGGTACCTTGCTGTTACATAAACAAGTGTCTGCCTGCGCCCTAAACTTGCCTTCAGATGGTTGGGGGTGGGTCAGGCTGGGCTTTTCCCTCTTGCTTCTGCTGCAGGAGACGCACAGCAGCACAGGGATGAGTTTGTGTCTGGATGGATACGTGCTGGTGCTGTGCAGGACACAGGGTGCAGACCTAGGGATATGTACATATCCATCATATACACAGAATAAACCGAATATAGAATCTATTTGTATGGAATATTTTTATTTATTCACCAGTGTGATACATATGTGAGAGGTAATTCAATATGTCTTTAAACTTCCTGAAGAACAATAAATTGTCCTGCTGCAAAATGGGATTATCTCCTGGGAGGTGCAGAGCCCTTCCAGTTTTTGTTGACTTCCTTGGGGAATGGAAGAAATCGTAGATGCAGGTCCAGGAGGGACAAAACACAACTCAATGTTTTTTTTGATTGCTTTCAGTACAACTGTTTCTACATGGAGAAATATGGTCACAGCTTTGTGATTTGTTGGAAAGCTGTTGTGTTGCAGTGAGTGGATTTTCAGTACAACAGATACCGTTTTGTTTGTAGAAGGATAGTGAGAGTGTGAATATCTCAGGTGTTGTGGACTGTCTCTTGAGACCCTCATTTGGATACGTGCCATGGACCTGTTCATTTGGTCTTGGGATGGAAACTTCCTCTGTGTCCCTGGAACATCCTGATTATGCAAAAGGGGGTAATGAAGGGCCATGGCTTTATCTCTTGCACTCTGCCAGGATGCTGGGCAATCTGCTGGTACCAACCCATGCTTGCTGCAGGGCGTGGGCTCTTTGTGGCTCTGCCTCTTCTCTTGTGTGTTTTGCTTCCTGATGTTTTGCAGTATGATCATCACCTGTCTTGGCAGCAGCACCACAAAGGGTGGCTGCAGCTTCTGTGCTGCTTGAGAATGTTCCTAAATGTGCCCACGTCCACTGCCTGACGCAGCTCCGGCCGTAACGGCTCCCTGGCCAACAGCAGATCTGGGAACAGGCCCCGCACCAGCAGCAGTCTTGCTCAGATGGTGCCTTTGCTGTCCTTAGGAGTCCTTTAGACAGAATTATTCCACACCCAAAAATTGGGAAAAGGAGTTGGTGAGCTGAAGACCCTCTCCTGCATTCTGAGATTGACTCAGTTGATTTTAAAAACCAGTTGACAAGAGGCAGCTCTGCTCATCTTGTATCCAAATGGGAAATTTTCCCTTTTATGCAGTCAGTCTTTTCTTGCAATGTGTAGAAATGGATACTGATGCAGACACATGTATATAGACAAAAATCTCCCAACCATCTGAATAGTTGCATGGATACCTGAATGTGTCAAAAGCATTAAAAGCCAGGTATTAACACCTGAGTTGAGCAGCTTAAAAATAGAAATTTTATTGATGTTTAGGCCTGACTAATTCCACTACCCCTAAATGCAGGGTATGTAAGGCCCAGCTCCACTTGCCTCTCAGTGTCCTGAGAGAGCTGACTGTGGCTCATCCTTTGCAGAGTGAGGAAAGGGAACTTGTGTGATTACATGATGGTCACTCCCTGAGTCAGCAGCAAAGCTGGAATTACAGCCTGGGAATCCAGCTGCCTAGCCCCTGGCTCTGTGTAACACACACTTGCTTCTCCCTGTCTAAAGTACTTTTTGAGGCAGACTGAGCTTCCTGTGTCTGCATGTGACAAGTGTTGAAAAGATTTTAGAAAACCCACATAAAATAAAATCCCAAAGGAAAAAAAACCACCCTGTTTTAAAATAGATTTTGCTGCCAAAGAAAACTGATTTTTGAATGCTACAAATGTGGTAAAATGATGACTGTTCCTTTTTTTCTGAGGACAGAATTTGATCTCTGGTCTCTAATAACAGCAAGTAGGTGTTTATGTAGTGTTTTATAAAAGTATTTTAAAATTCTTTGGAAAGGACCAGAGCTCAGTGATGAAGGAGGACGTGGCAGAATTGCTGAGTGTTTAAGCATGCTGGGAAAGGCATCCCAAGGAGAAGGAAGTCACATGGAGCTACAGTTCTTCACTTCCCGTCACTCCTGTGTTGGTTCGTGGATGCCAAACACTATCTCACCTGGTATGAACCTGCTGCAGGATTGTTGTGGAGTTTATATCAGGCTGAGGAAAGGGAAAAAAAATCTCTCACTGTTTGACCTCTGTGTCTTGAAGCCTTTGAGGTTCATTGCAGCTTTAACCTACTGTTCTTTCTTTAGCACAGAATATGTCTTATCTATTCAGTGTTGTGTTTGTTGCCTTGGCAAACATCTCTGTGAATCACTAGAATTTCTAGATGTTTCAAATGTCTCTCCAGCCACGAAAAGGAAGTCTTGTTGGTGTTTTGTGTAGGAGGTGCCTATTCCTGCTGCCCTTTGAGCATTTACCTCCTGTATTTCGAACTTCTGTTTTCCTTATGTAGATATTTCTGGGCATGGCAATAATACCCTGCTGTTTGCTTCCTTGTAAAATGGAGCATCTTTAGATGACGTTGCATTTCAGAATAGACTGGGGCTTTCTGCTTTGCTTTCTCCATGTCTTGTTTGAGGGGTGATGTGCATGGCAACAAATGCAGTGTTCTGGAATGAAGTAAGACAGGGGTTGTAGTAAAGATTGACGATCCCCAATACTCGTGCTTCTGATGGGAAAGGAGCAATTTTCCACTACAAGTTTGTTGCTTACCTGTACATTGTTGTCTAACCATACCGTGATTTATATGTGGTACTTAAGTTTAATTTCCTTGGTAATTTTTGAAAGACAAGATTTATTCAATCTTACTAAATCATATGTAGACAGTGTTTCAAAACACAGATAATTTACCTCAGTGTGATTTTGGTTTTATGGGTAGATATGCCTCTTCACAGGTTGAAATTGGATTATTTTGTATCTGGAATACTGGAGGAAATGTTGACAGGGTCTCCCGGCTCCATTGTGTGAGATAATGTGTGCAGGAGGAGGAAAAGTGTCCCTGGAATGCTCAATCCCTTTGTATGGTAAAGCTTGCTTGGTGCAATCCAGTGTAATGGTGTACACTTTGGATTTTATGGCTGGATTGACTCAGTATGTGATTGTTTCCAGAGAGTTATGAAAGTGTCCAAAATGCCCAAGTTTCCATCTCTCACTCCCTCTATGTCAATAAAAAGAACTTTAAAAAGAGCAACCATGGGAGAGGAGAAATGTCAGCACCTGCCTACGGTGACTGTCCACCTCTCCTGTCTCTGTAAATTTAACTTGTCAGGAACCATGAATGATTAAAGAAGTTGAGAGAACATTTACCCATTGAAGGAGATTATCCCTGATAAACTTTCCTGGCTTTTGGGATGGTTTTGTTTACCTGCTTGTAAAACGTCTCTATTTGGGCAGCTTTGTGTTAAACAATTAAAAAAACCCCGTGTTTAATGTAGATATCAGATGTTAAACTGGGAAGTGTCAAGATTTTAGGAATCTGGCTTCTGTAATTTAGTCCCTCAGGCTTTTCCATTGAACTCCTGGGGAAAGTTTGGCACCTGAAGTAACAGTGGCATATGAGCACTGAGAGTTCATAGTTTAATGGTGAAATCTGGAGCCTTGCCCTGGGTTATAGATTTGCCAACTTACAGAGCATCCAGAGTGTGGGAACAGAGAGCAGGGTAGCAGAATTGCTGCCATTCAGGTAACGCTTCATTCCCTGGGACGCTGCAAAACCCTACAGCTGGCACTCCCATGTATTCTCACGCTTTATTGCTTTATTCTCTGCTCACAAAACATCTTTTGTGTTGCTGAAAGTTTTTTTAAAAAATAAAAAATAACTGCTCTCCGTCAATCCCAAGTAATTCCTTTGGTGCAGTGGTTGTGGGACTGGTAGTTTTGTTTGGATGTCTGATGAGCTCTTCCGTACTTAACTACATCTTGATGAATGTGCCTGTTAGTAATTCTTTAGCCTTAGACAGCTCAAATCAACATTTTTTTCCTGTTCAGTCCACGGAGTTGTCCAGGTAGGAGTAAATATTCCCCACTGTTATACCCTTGTGTACAGTATTGGAGCATTTAATACAAATTACTGAAATCTGACCAATGTAATGGAGTGAATTTTGGGGGGGGTCACAGCACAATGTGCTGACACTTGGGCTGTTCAAGAGTTTTCTCTTGGCAATTTTTTATAAAGTTCCATGTGTTGTAAATAGATTCAGGGTTTTGCTTATAGTTTTTCAGAGTTTCAAAAGCACGTTAGCACTCATTCCTATGCTGAGACCTCCCACGTAGGGATCAATAGGGATAAATTGGTAGCTGACCTTTTACAAGCTATTGAAAACAAAGGTTGCAATTTAAAAAAAAGTCTGTAATTACCATCAATTTGCTGATGCTAATGAAGAATTTCAGGTTTATTAGCTCCTTAGGGCTGTGGAAAAGAGACTTTTCTTGGGAGGTTTCAGAGTACACACTTGGGAACCCTCTTATTTAAGGCCAGCTTTTTGTTCTCTAGCAAAATCCCTTTCTGAGGGAGAGAGGATAAGAACAAGCAGAAAGAGAAAGGGGTGGGATGTAACACTAGGTTTAGAAAGTTATCCTGTTTGTATGTGCTCTGGAACACTCCAGTGAGACTAATTGCCTGAATCAGGTCAGGAAAAACTCCCAGTGTTTTCTCTTTAGAAAATATTAATGTGATGCTGTTCCTGTTCATGACCTGAAGAAGAATGTGAATTTCTTCTTGCCTGATAGTTGTAGATAGATCTGCCTTCTCTTTATTCCTGTATGTAAAACAAAGGCAGCACTGAGCTGCAGCGTTCACCCAAAATGGGTGCAGCCCTTATTTCCCTGGCTGGTAGAAAATTATTTCAGCTGATAGAACCATAATTACAAGCCTTTCTAGGCTGTTTTAGGTTGAATAATTTAAGCTTATTTTGAATTATTTACAATTTCTGGCCCATGCTGTGGCAGGATGTCTAACAGGGACATGTCACTGCTCAGAACCAGTGAAGCTGACAGTGCAACTGGAGACCAGAGCAGACAAAAGCCAGTTCGTGCCTCGCTGCTCAGGCCATGATTTACTGGGGAGTGGCTGGGCCCACTTGGGCCTTCTTGTTCCCCTGCTTCATGTCTTTTTAAAGGCACCAGTGCAGCAGGGGGGAAAGAAATCACATGTGTCACACTGGTAATGGTCTCACTGCTGGAGCAGCAAGAGGCAGTAACTAAGATTTCCCAGATGGCCCCATCATGCTGAAGGAGAACAGTTATGCTCAGCAAGTATTTTCTTTCTGCTTTTGCTGATGAACATGATACTGGGCAGTAGAGCTGCCTGAGGGAAAGGAATCATTAGGGTAGTCATTGCTGTTGTCCACATTTCCAGGCCAGGGAGACTCAATTCTACTTGGTTAAGTCAGGCAATATTGTAAGTTATCTCTGATTTCGCCTCCTCACAGGGTCTCCACAGATTTAATATTAGCTCTGTGTAGTTCCTGGTGGAAATCATAGAATTACAGAATGGTTTGGGTTGGAAGGGACCTTAAGGCTCCACTATCCCAGGCTGCTCCAAGCCCCATCCAGCCTGGCCTTGGACACTTCCAGGGCTGGAGCAGCCACAGCTTCTTTGAGCAGCCTGTGTCGGGGCCTCCCCACCCTCACAGGGAGGAACTTCTCCCCAGCATCCAATCTAACCCTGCCTGCTGTCAGTTTGGAGCTCTTACCCCTTGTTACTGAAATGAGGTTATTGAAATAACATTGATGCAGCAAATAAATGGAAACCTCAAAACTGTATGTAACAGCAAAAGAAAAATCATTCATTTTCCAAATTAATGTTGCTAATGGAAAATACTATGTATAGATACATTATGAAAGTGTTTTTGTGGAGTGACATGACTTTGCAGGAAAAATTGAGTAAAATCTAAAATGCTGGTGTGAGCCTTACACTGCCATGCCAGGCTGCTCTGTGCAGAGCAGAGTGGCTTTCATGGGCATGGAGTCATTTCACAAAATGGCATTTGCTGGAGACAAAAAGGTGATTTAGATTTAAAAGAAAAAGAAAGTTATTTTGACTTGTCAGTAACAGTAGCTACTGTTGTATCACGGCAAAATTTTGCTGAAGAAATGCACGGGGGCTCCATAGCAACTGGATGAGATCTGTGCTATATTCTGTGTGCTGCTGCCGTGCTTTCTGGGGAGAATCCAGCCATCCCCCACAGCCGTGGTGTGTCTGTGCTGCACAGCCTGCCTCACCGTGCTTGGTAAGTGCTCCAGCCAATGGCCCCTGCACCAGGAGGGTTTTTAGCGTGAAGAAAAATCCCCCCAGTTGTATTTTATCCCCTTTTCTTGATTATCACGGGGACAGCACAAAGCCTGCAGCGTTTTCTGAAAGGTAGCTAAACCACTCAGCCACTCCCTTGGTAATAATTTATTTACTGACTTCTCCTTTCCTGGGATACAGGCACTAGGAATAGGTACTTTAATAGAGATGCTTCCCTCAAGTGGTGCAGGGTATTAACCTGGTGAATGATGAGGCCCTGGAAAAAGGTTTCCCAAACAAGTGAAATCAGAAATAATTAATAGCTGTGCCCAGAGCCAGCTCTGCATTGCAGCATGAGTTCTCCCAGGCTGAAGGAAGGACGTGCTTGGCTGTGTTCCCCGGATTTCTAAGGAAGCTTAGCACTTAACCTGTTTGGTGTAGGGGTTGGTGATGCTCCCTGTGCCTGCAGTGTGGCACCACTGCTGGAGATGCAGGTCCTGCACTTCCTGCAGATGGGATACAGTTCCTTGCAGAGGTGAGGGCCAGTACAGCCGATGTGGGGCTCCTGTATTTCTGTCAGTTGCACACAATATTTGTCCCTGCAGCATTTAAGTGTGGTACAGAGCTCTGGCACCAAGCTGAGCTTGTGTTTGCTCTTAGCAGGGCTTGGAAATTCATTAAAACGGAGGAATGGGGGAAATTCTCTGAGGGCAGCTTAAAAGGAACCAAGTTATTGCTACAGCCAATGAATATGCAGGTAGTAAAAAAGGTTAATTAACATCAGTTTTCTCTTTATCTCAGTTTAGCCATTTTGTAAGTCACTTGGCTGGATTTAGCAGCACATATTCCTTTATTCTGAGCAATAAACCATCATTATTTTGTTGTCTCTACAGAGTTGTAGTAATGATTATTGGTCCAGAAGCCTGAAATACAGAAAGGAGCATTTGATCCTTTTTTAACCAACTTTAATATACAATATTACTGTTACAAAAACTGAAGGCTAAGAGGAACCAGTCTCCTTCTGGAAAAGGTGTTTGAGATGAAGAAGGGTAATTTAGAGATAGGGAGCTGTAATTAAAGGTTATAAAGGAATACTTGGTTTTATAACACTATATATTATAATCTTAACTCATTGAAATCCCTGAAAGATTTGCTAATGATTTCAAGAGATTTTTAGGATTTTTTGCAGATGAGTTCAAACAGGAGATAATTCACTTCCTCTTACATAACCATCCTAATGCTTTGTATTTTCCAATGTAATTTTTGAACATGTGTTCAGTTTCTGTAATGTAACTCTGTGGGCAAAAGAGAGATGATTTATGGTGGAAAACACTGTTACACAAATGTACCTTGAGATCCAAAAAGTTCTTTCCATAAGTCTGTGTTCTGTGGCCCATCCTGTTCAGATCACCATGTAGTTGGCATGAGGAGAGCTTTGGTGTTCTCACACTGTTTACAGGTTTTGTACCTTGCTAAAAAGAAGGAATAAAATATTAGAGAAGCAGATAGAGCTGGAAAATCACAAGTGGAATCAGAGAGAAAACTTGCTGGTGCTTTAATCCCCTTCGAGTTTTGTGGGGATGGGAGACCCCTGTTGTCAGTGAAAAACAGGGTCAGAGAATGAACAGAAATTTTCTCTTCTGATGCCCCAAAAGCAGCATTTAGGTGGCTTTACCTCAGATGTTTGTGCAGGTGTTAAAAATCTAAAAATAGTAACTTTTTCACTGTGGCCAAGACAATGCAGCATCAGGTGGTGGTTGCTGCCTGTCAGAGTTGTGCCACATGCAGGGATTGTCAGACCTGGAACAGGCTGCCCAGGGCAGTGGTGGAGAATGGATCAGAGTAGCCAAATATTCATTTAATCAAACAGCTGCTTCCCCTGCCCCTGGTGTTGATATCCTTCCATAAAAGAGTCATCTTTACAGTAATAAAGGATTTCATTTGTCATTTTGAATGCAGCAGGACTTTTCAGAACTCTTGCATAGGATCCAATTACTTAGTTTTCCTGGGGAAGTGTAGCTTCCAGTATTTTATTTACAAAATTATTTTGTTTTAGGGTATCATTGCACAATATATCTTCTTGTACTTCTCCGCACTGGGGGATTGGCTGTTGTTTAGGTGACAAAATTCCTTTTTTTTCCCCTATTCTTTTACTCATTCTGAATATAAAATACAAATTCAAGTGGGATTTGCAGTCTAACAGATGAACATATTTTGCTTTTGTTCCTAAAGAACACTTGGATTGAGTTCCTGAAGGTACAAGTCTCATAGGAAAGAGTAAGTTTAGTGCAGTATTCCTCAAAATCCTTATTGCAGTTCATCTTCTCCACTGTTTTTTTGGTTTTTTTCACTAGACTACAGGTTAAGGAGCAGTTTAACACATTTTTTCTCTTGATAAGCACTTAAAAAAGTTCGTGGGACTTCCCTGCTCAGGCTGGTTGTAGGATAAAGTGCAACTCTCTGCAAGGTGGAAGGTCCAGGTCATGGAGATCTATTTCTGACCCTGCCTATTACCTAATTGGAAATATATTAATTTTCTCTTCTATGTAATTGAAATGTTTTATTTGCTAATAGATATTACAGTTGTAACACAAAATTTCAAATGCTCCAGCGATTTCCTGCCTTCAAAAAAAAATTGCTTTTGAAATACAAACACAGGCTTTGTGCAAGATTATTTCATGAGATTTTCTGTTTCTTCCTGGCACTCAGTCTGTGGGTTGTATGTTTGGATAGTTTTCTGATTTGTGTATTTTAATTGACATTAATGGAGTTTTCTAGCATCTAATTTTGGTTCTGTTGTAATTATGCTTTTCCTAAAATTTCATTATTGGGTTTTGAGAGAATCCAGTTTTTTTGTGAATCTATTCAGGAAGCTGCTTGTTCCCCTCCATAGCTTATGGTTTGCAGGCAAAGCAGATGACTATTTTTCATTAATTATTGCGATCTTTAGAGATCTGACAGATAACTTGTGTTTGCAGTACAGTTTAAATTTGGGGCTGTTTTTCTCCATGGGGACAGTGTTCATGTACATCCCATCTGCTGGGTGCTGCTGGGAACTGCAGAGATCCTGGGAAGTTCCTCCTCTCTGGAATTTTGTGGGGTTGGTTTTTAGCAGGGTGGGGTTTTTTTGGTGAAAGGCATTGTACTGCTCATGCCTTACCTGTAAAACATATTTCTTTGGTTATCTATGGCATATGTGTTCATTACTCATAAGAATGTGAAGCCATTTTTAAAATCTTGGTTATTTTGCCTCATGTTTAAAAGTCATGGGACATCTACGATTAATATTCTGCATTTTGCAGCATCATGAGCTATGAATGGCAGCTGAGGAAAGTTTTACAGCATTCTTAGGATTTCTTTGGAAATAAACTGCTCAGTTTTGCCGTTATGCCTTGTTTGGCTCTCTTTAATTTATAGATGCAGCTGGATTTAATAGTCCTGAGAGACTACAGTGCACAAACACTTGCTTTGTCCTTTGTGAGTTGTTGAGAATCTCTGAATTTCTAATTTATACATAATTCAGAATTACCAGGGAATTCCTTTGAAGTGTTCTTGGTTAGAGCTGGTGTGCTCTTCACTCTGCCCTTTGGTGTTCCTGTTAACTGCGGGGAGGTAGTTTGGTTTTTCCTCTGGGTGCCAAGTGTTAACTGGCTGATAAATGATGTGGAGATGTGTTTGCAGTCACAGGATCACAGACTGTCTGTTCAGAACCGCGTATGAAACTGAATTCAGTCAGTTGCTCAGCAGACTTACTTGCTTTTCTTGCTATTCTAGCTCTGGTTTGGATAATTTATGTGACTATAAGGCACAAATTGCTTGCTTACAGAAACAAAAATTCCTGATTGTACTCTGTTAGAACCCTTTTGATGGCAGAGAATCGCTTTTGGAAGATTGTCATCTTTTATTTATCATCTTTTGGAACCCCTTCAGTGTGGGGAAAGGCAGGAGTGATACAAACCCAAGCTTTCAAGTGCTGTTTGCTGACAGCAGATGAATACAGCACAGAACTTTTCCTTTCATGACTCCCTCTTTCTTCAAAGATTGTGAAGGTAAATCCTTTGGAGTTTGCTCCGAGATGGGTGTCTCTTGATCTGCACCAAAGCCGTATTAAAGCCCAAGACTTGGGACTCAGTGCTGCTGAGTTCTGGTTAGGTTTTTCAAACAGCTCCTTGGTGCACAAGCTATTGTATTACAGAATGGAAAAATTACAGCTCTGTGGTTGTGGTTCAGCTGAGTGCACTTTGCACAGCCAGGTTGTTTGAAACATCAGTACAGGTGTATTCAGTGCGTTTTTGCATCTGTGCTGCATTGACTCATGTTGATGTGTGAACTGTGGGGATGAGGTTTAGTTTCCTTTCAGTGGCACTAGTACTCTCTTTATGGTTCTACTTTAGCCATAAAGAGCAATTTACTAAAGCAAACAGCCTCGTGTTCAAGATCTGAGTATTTTCTTGTACAGGTTAATAGTGACTCTTGTTTCTAAGGGGTGTATTCAGTGGGCCCTGGGGTAACAGACAGGCACAGAGTGCAGAATAAAACAGAGTAGGTGGACTACAGATGTTCACTTAAGAACCTGAAAATGTACCATTTTGTATTATTTACCATAATGATGTACCATTACAGCAACCATTAATATAATGGGAGGGGAAAAGCCAGACTCAGGGTACAGTGTCAACCAAAAGGACGTAATTCTTGGAAAATTCCTTAAGAATGTGCTGGTTTACAGAAATGGGGGGAAAAGTTGCATATACATTACATATGATGCTCTTTCTTTTTCACACTTAAACTGATAGGTGACCCTGAAACCTGTGTTTCTGGGCTCTGTTTTCAATTTCTGGGAGCATTTCTCAGGTGTGGAAGGCCTCAGCCTCTCTCTTTCCCTACCAGAACATAGACCCAGACAGTATCTGCTGTTCAGACAAGAGGATATTTTCCTACCACCAATTTCAAGCAGTGTTTGCAAACAATACCTTTACACGGGCACAGTTTCAGAATGTTTTGAGTATTAAAATAAAATATACTTTTTTTTAAACAAACATTTAAAAATGAGATCTTTCCCCCAGTTCCACAAAAGGCCTGATAAGACCAGATAATTCAGCTGTGACATTTTGCTTATGTTAAGCTGTAAGTGGGTTTCCTCCTCCTGCCTTGCACAGCGCTCAGGGGGAGATGCTTTGGTTACAGACCATTCTTCTCTTTGAAGTTGCAGTGCAAGAATATTCAGAGCTTGTGATAAGGTAACTTTTTAGGGGAAAAAAAAAATGTTTAAAAACAGTACTGTTGTTTTCAATAGAAAGTAACAAGCAGGTTTGTGAGAACCTGCAATTTGTTTTCCAGATCTAAGATTTTGTGCTGTTTAATATACACGCAGCTCTACGGTGTTTTTACTTTTTTTTCCTTCTATGTTTAATCAGTTTATGAACAAAATAATAAATGTCAGAACAAAACAGTTTCCCTCTGTTTCATTTTGCTGTTTTGCTTTATTTTGTTACAATTGATTAACCTCTGGATTCCCATTACCAGCATTGCAGATATTCCTGCTTCCTAAACAAAAAGTAAGAGGACAATTGACTTTTAGACTGGAAAACACTTAAATTTCAATAAATGTTGGGCATTAGCCCTCAGTAAAGTCAATTTTGGTGAATGTCACTGCATAGTGAGCTCCTTTGCAAAGAGGGAATTATGTATTCAACATTGTTATCTTTCATTTCTCATTTAATGACTTGATTCTTTTTAACTACATGAAAGCAAAAGATGCAACACGTGGAAAATTTTATTGTGTATATTGTATCCCTATATATATATATATATTTCTACCACAAAATGATTTTACATCAAAATAGCCAAGTTGTGGCTTTGAAAGTTGTATAAAATTTATAAGAAATTAAACAGAAGTGAGAACTCAAGAAACTTCTGTGTTTTGGCAAGAGGGACTTGGGAGAGTGGGATTTTTGGAGTCAGCAGTGAGTCCCTGCTGATGTGTTCAAAAAGGAAGAAGGGATGATTATCTTGGAGAAGAGGATTGAGGCCTTACTTGATATTCCAAATTTGGAATGTGGTGGCTTCACAATATCCTACAAGATGGCTTAAGGCAGAATTAGTATCCTGTCTTTGTTAGGGAATAAAAATTAGAGCTAATCAAGGGCCGGAGATGTGGTTTAGGTTTAGACTGAGACAAATAGGTACCAATTAGGGCTGACTGCCACAGGGAGATACAAACTCAAGAACTTCTCAAGACATGTTTTACTTCTGTTGAAATGACAAAAAAAAAAATAAAAAAGCTTTTTTGGGCACAAGAAATGATAATTTATTTAAAGCTTTGTTGGCATGAGTGGGTCTGAGCTGCATCTTAACCCTTTACCCTCAGAGTATTATCAAATACTTCTGCTTCCAGGGATTTTTAGTTTTGTGATCAGACAGCAATCCATGTAATAGTTCCCTTGATATTAATGTGTGCCTTTCATTTCCAATGAGGTGGAAGCAGGGCTGAGGGAGAAAAAAAATACTATCTGTGATTTTTAAGAGGAAAATACATGGTGCATAAACTGCTGTGCCTGTGAGGGCGTCTCTGTGAAAATCCGGGTTGTTTTTCTGCTTTCCTCCCCATGAAACAGTCTTTGCCCAGATCTGTCACATCTGTGCCCACAGGATCTGTAACTGCAGTGATTAAACCCAAGGTTATCTCTTTGTTCTCATAATGATTAAAATATATATGGTAGCACTTGGACTAAGAGCTGTCCAGAGAGGATCGTTAGGCTTTAATGTATTGAATGATTCACCATCAAAAGCAGTGCAAGTCCCCTTCAAAGTGGCTCAGAATAGATTTTTGCAATTGATTGGACTCAAATTATTTAAACTGGAGAGGATTTGCTGCTCGAACCTCTGGAGCAGAGATCTGCCCCTTCATAAAGGCTGTCTGGGCTTTGGGAATTGCTCATTGTGCTCTCTGTGACCAACACACAGGAGGTACCAGGAGGAAGAAAAGGCTGAGTTTTTGGGAAACAGTGATCTCATCATTGTCATTATTGTAAAACACAAAGGAGGGTATAAATAATATAAAGTCATGAATCATCAGAGTTTATACTGCGCTTGAGCTCAATATCTGACCCAAAATAGTTGTGAGTGAGCTACATTGTACTTGACCTTCCTATAGAAGAATCCCCAAGAGTGAAAGACTTTGCCCTTAGAAATCATTTCAAAGTTCAGGAAATCTCCTAGAAATATATAGGTCCCAGTGTAGTCTCCCTCTCTTTTTTTTTTTTTAATTACTATGTTTAACCATTGAAGTGTCATGGGGAATGGCTCTTTTGGGGAAGGTTTGACAAGAATAAATGTGGAGGATTATGTCGCTAACAAGTGTGATTTATCTTGATACTTGGAACTCCTTATTTTTTCCCTTTTTATTTTGCAGCACTAAATGCTATTACAGTGTCTCCTGAATTCTTATTTTATATACACTAGAACATAATTGAAACATCTACCGACAAGCTAAGCTTAAGTAGTGATGGCAAAAAAATGGTAAAGAAGCATATTTCATGGAAACAGAGCAATTTTGCTTTTGCTGCTGCCTACCTGAGTGTGTGTGACCGTCTACAGTCCTGGTTCATGCTATTCCTGGACTGTTGAATGGTATCCCATGAAATGAAGTCTCCTGCTGGAGATCAGCTTACAGCTTTGATTTCACTGCTGCTCACTTGTTAGTCTTCGAGGTCTTGGTCGGGAGTTGTGGCACACCAGTGGGTTTGTACTGCACTGGCATCTGGTATGTTTTGGGTTTTATCGATGGCCAGTAGTAGCAAACTCAGAGTACTTACACATGATGTCATTTACTATGAGAATCTTGGGAAAAGAAGCAATTCCCAGGAGTCTGCTGAGGGCTCTGTGGGTTTGTGTTGCTCTAAGGCTGATAATCATAACTGCTGCAGGCCTGGAAAGACTTCAGGGATGAAACCACAATGATTCCCCTATTCTGGGGGACAAGAGGGACCCCAGCAGTGCTTTAATACATGAGACACTGCTCTCTTTCTTACAGGCACTTTGAAGTGTTTCTGGAGGTTTTCTGGTTAAGGGAGTAACCAAGGCTTGGAGTTAGGAGGAGAGAGTATATTAGAGTGTGGGAAAACAGGTGGATTCAGGGAATGACCCACAGAAGGTTCTTCAGAGAGTTGAGCCCCCCCTGTGAGGAGCCTTTAGAGCAGTCCTGGCAGTGTAGCACAGAGCAGATTCTCACTCTTCAGAGGAGGACTGAGGTGCTTTGGTAGTAGCTCCTCACTTGCAAACCCCGCCTTTGTGTTTGCTGGGATAGATCTACATCCCAAAACAACATAGCAAAGAGCCTGGGAAATACAGAGATTCTGCAACATGGTCCTCCACAAAGGCTTTGAACCCCACATCATAAGACATAGACTTTGTTAGACAGCGGTGCCCTAACAAAGTCTGGCAAAACATGAACGTGTTTGCTTTCTGAGTAATTTGCCCTAACGACTTGGAGCCATTTGGACAAACAACAGTAATATTGTTGGAAGGCTCTGGCAGAAATCTTCTCCATGGCTCTCCCTCTGATGGCTGCACAGATTGTTGCTTTCTGCAGGCATTATTTCCCAGGAATGCATCTTACTCACCCTTTCCTCTTGAGTGATGCCACACTCTTCTGTGTTTTCCAGTAAGTTCATGTCACATTGCTCTATCCAAGGATTTTTAGTGCCACTGTGCATTGGAAATTTGATTATATGAACTCTGGTCGTGCCAAGCACTTGGTGGGATTCCTTCTTGCATCCTTTTACTTTCATAACGACTTGAAGAAGTTCTGGCAGTGTTTGCTGTTACAGGGTAATGCTTTGGAAGAGTCAAACAAAATCAGCGTCAGGTAATTACAGGCAGGACAGCCTTGCGCCTGCACTTCTGAAACATTTGCCAGGTGCTGGCAAAAATGGCGAGGAGACCAAAATGGCAATGAATTTAGCTACTTTGTGCGTGTGTCTGTCCAGGTTGTATCCATGCTCGTTACACACCACAGCGCCTGAGGCATTTCACAGGCGCACTGACTGATCCCGTCCTGGAGCATTCATCAGCGAGGAAAAATTATGGAGCCAGTTTAAATCTCCCTCATGGTAATTTACACAAAAGAGAACCCTGTGCCCGTCAATAATCCTTAACAGGGGGGCTGGGCAGAGCTCGGTCTCTCGGATCATAACTGGTGCTGCTGGGCAGGGTAACTGGGGAGAAGTCAATAGGCTGCCATGGACAGCTGCCTGCTGACGTGTGTCTGACTGGCCATGGATTGAAACCCCAAAGTGAATCATGTTGGCTGGTTGCTGCAATTCTTTGAGGATCTCTCTGTTCCTGAGGAATTTGGGGCTTAAATTTTCAGATACGTGCCCAGCTCCACTTAGGGGTTGGATGTGTGTTGTGGTATATTCTGTGGGACTCTGTTACCTACAGACAGTCTGTCCCCGTTGCCTGCTTTACCTCCACCTGGTCCTGAAGCATTTGAAAACTGCTAAATATTTCTCAAATAACTTTTATTTTGCTTTGGTGTTTTATGATTCTGCAGAGAGCCTATTCTGGGGTAATGGGTGTATTCCAGCGTGCAATCCTCAAAATTACTTTTGTCCTAAGAGGTATAATGATGGTGTAACTACCTCCAACCTAGAGGGAATGTTCTCATTCTCAGTTTTGGTTGGATTTCTGTTTGCTTGCTTTGTGGGTCTTTTTGTTTGTGCTCATTTTTCTATCATAACTGTTCTAGCTAAACAACACCAACCTAAACCAAAACAACAATAAAAAGCCCAAACAAGACCAAACATGACACAGACAAGAACAACAGTGATCTAGCATCAGATTTGGTCCTTTTTAGGTACTTTGAGCTCATTTGAAATCATACCCAAGGGACATATCAATCCAAAGCAAGCTCCTGACTGTTATAACTACATGAACATGAAATATCGTGTGAATCCTGGGCATGTAAGGCTCATGAAATCTATACTCATCCACTCTGCCTTGCTTTTGTAAATACCAGCTAGATGTGACTTGAATTAATCCTATTTTTGAGTTAGAAACTCGGAAGCAACATTCCGAAACTCAACGCTCTGTGTAAACACAGCGAGGCCGAGCGCGGCGGGGGAAAAATCGAAGCATTGAAAGGCGCTCAACTGGGTAACTCAATAAGCTGCGTGTGCACAGCATTCCACGCGGTGGGACTTTAACTGTCCGTGCTGGAAGGGCTGGCTCCATGCTGGAAAGCCGGCCCCCAGCCCACCCCACGCCATTGACATGCATAGCTGGCCTGGTAGGTGTAAAAATAGCCGGGCAGCGCCTGAATTGGAAATGGTCACCGACTGCTGCCCGCAGTTGCTGGGGTTTCGGGTTCTCCGTGGCACAGGAGGGCTCGGGGAAGGCAGCCTGGGATCCTCCTCCTGGCTGCTCCTCTGTCCTCTGGGAGCGCTGGGCACCCTGTGCGGTGCAAGGGCGATCCCCCCGCTCGGAGTTAGCAGGACAACTGATATGGGCAATGCACCAATTTGCCAGTCTTGTCATTCACAGAAGGGCTTAAGAGCACAAGGCAACTTACAGGATTTGGATAAAACCCCTGACTATTATGGATTCAACTGTGAAGACAGTAAAGATCCTGAAGTGCTGGTAAGTCATGGCTGAAGAAGTCAGGAATTCAAGTGGAAAATGAGGGTTGTGCACGTTAGGTTTTGAGCAGGGAGTTCCTATTCACATCTTGCTTGAGAGCTTGCAATGCTGAGAGATCTGCTAAACACACCCATGTGGAGGCTTTGCTTTGCTGTCACGACTGTGGTTAAAAAGCAGCTGTCACTGAGCTGTGCAGTCACTTCAGAGTGTTGTCAGCTACCAAAAGGTTTAGGGATGTGGAGAGAGAACCCCACGGGTGAAACGAGCCCTTCAGTGGGTTGTAAGCAGTTATCTTGGTTTACACAACGGCTGGGAGTGATCCTGCACTGATCATTCTCCAAACTTGAACTCAGAAACTTATTTTTAAGCTGTTATCTGTCCAGGACATGATACTATTTTCTGTGTTTGCAGTTGAGACAGAGCCCCACAGATCCTAATGCAGATGAGGGTTACAGTGAGTGGGACCAGGCACAGGCAAGGGGGTCATGCTGATGGTGGCAATGTCAGCATTTGCTCTGCAAACCACAAGAAAATCATTGAGATGAGTACTTGTGTCTATGGCAATTGAAGTGCCTCTTTTCCCTTTTTCTCCTTGTTTTTTCCTTCCTCTGTTTGGGAAATCAGTTGTTAAGTGGTTAACTCATTCAGAATTGGCAATGAAAGGATATAGTGTCAGAGCTTCTGGCAGAACAGGAAGATGAGAAAATCTTCAATGTCAGTGTGTCCAAATACTGTGTTCTCTGCTATTTATAACAAAATTTTTCTCAGGTCTCCACAGTGCTTTGCAGGTGCCTGAATTATTGCAGTGCAAGGTAGAAGTGTAGGTGAACTGAGTTCCAGGAGGAGACCCGAGGCACTCCCAGCAGCAGCTCAACAGGGAGTTCTGCATTGTCCTAGAAAACACTTTTGTTCCTGTCTTGCCTTTCTGGTAGAAAGTTTTTTTGGCTGGATTTTTCTGACCAGTGTTACTGTGTGTTTCACTGACGGCACAGCTGGACCTGTTCTTCATAGAATTGTAGAATACTTTGGGTTGGAAGGGACCTCAAAGATCATCTAGCTCCAAACCCTCTGAAATACAACTTTATTTCAGCTAAACCATGAAATTAAACCATGGAAGTCCCCTGTGACAAAAATGAGCAAACTCTGAGACAGTTCCCCCTGCATGTACAGTTTCTGAGCTGCCCTTTGGCATAAGATCAGGTTTTTAAGGAGGCAGGATTGAGAGCAGCATGTGATCTTTGGGAAGGTTGTTTCCTTTTTTTTTTTTTTTCTCTTTCTGGATACTTTTCATTCAGCCTACAGAGCTTTTCATAGCAGGCAGAGAAGAGGCACTTTGATAATGTCTTTGATGTGTTTAATCATAAGATCTTGGCTTTGTAAGGTTCTGGTAGGGACTGGTCAAGTTTCTTTAGAATGTCTGTCTTGACTCAGAATGTTACAATGCTTGGTGGATTACAAAGAAAAATTGCTGTATTTTCCTAAAAAGGTTTACAGTCTTTCATCATACTTATTATTCTGTACAAAAAAAAGTTAAAAGAAAAAGAGGTATAAATTAGAAATGTTGGCAAGAGTTTGACTGGAAGGTAGAAATTGTGTGTGTGTGTGTATATATATATATATATATATATATGTGGTATCCAACACAATACCTTGTTAGCTCTATATTTCCTCTGCTTTTTATATAGCTGTAGCCACAGTCCCTGTCTTGGGTCATTAAAAAGAGTCACTACCCCAAGCTGAGTATGATGCCTCCAGGAGTTTTGTACTGGATACAAGGTTCAGAACAATTCAGCTGGTACTCAGCCAACTCAGATGGAAGAATTGCTTTGCTAATCTGACCTTCTCTAAACTAAAATCAAATGCAATCTGATGCTTCAAGCCCAGGTATTACAGACTGCCCAGGACAGACTGAGTTTCAGGACAGGATCATTCCAGGTAGCTTTTGTAGGAAGAGTTTTCCTTCCCTGCTTGAGGGGTGAATTTGACCATGTAGACTTTCATGTGGTTGCTTTTACACAGGTGAAATTAGATGAAACTGCTTCCTCTCTCTGCTGTCCAGGGCTGAATTGTTTGAGATTTAGGCCCAGGGTTACAAGATTCTTGTTTTACTCCTTCAGTGTCCATTTCACCTTTCTGTACAGGTAAGATCTCTATGCTGAAGCTTGCTGGCAGAGCTGTCATTGAATCAGAAACTGCTGCCTTTCAGTAACACCCATTCGTTTGCATCTATTTTTGTCCATCTCAAACCAATGTGAAATCATTTTTTCCTTTTTTATGGAGGCAGCAAGTTTGAATCAATGGGCGATCGGTTAATGGTGTTTGGGGGAGTAAAGCAGTTTGATTCTTTAGCAGGGATGGTGCTGGTACATTTCTTTTATTAGGAAATGTCACTTTGGCCACAGGGAAAGAAAAGGGGAGAGTGATAGAATTATCCATCAGCAGTCTGTCATAAGGCTGGGTTTTTGTTAAGCCTGGTTATTATCCCGCTAGATACGCTTGGAATGGCATCCTAATTCTTTCTAGAGGTGTTCCAGCACTATTACCTCTATTTAGGAACATCATCAGTAATGGAAACTTGCCATGGAAACCCCTTAGAGGCTTGCCAAGTTCTACACTTGTTACTAACACCTCAGCATCTCAATAGATGGTATCCAGGGGATCCTAAATATTTTTCCTTCCTTTAATGTTGTTCAGCTCCTGTAGTGGAAATCACGGTTGCATATCAGTGTTCAAGAGACTTCAGTAAATGTTTGTTATGTAGGAGAACCAAGGCTGATCATGTGGTTCTTTTGGACATATCCTGAGTCCTTGCTTTTTCAAGAAGTAACTAAATGAAGCTTTCACTCAAATTCCAACACAGGAAATACTCCCATGGAACAACAGGATTATCCATTTCTATTTTTTAGAGTAGTTTTAAAGTCTTAGTAAAGGACAGGAAAATTGTCAAGTTTTTAGGATTACTCAGACTATGGTAACATCTTTCATTCTTGAAACCCAAATCCTTTGGGGTTTGGCTTGTTTTTAAGTTGGTGGTTTTTTCCTTTTTAAAATGCCCAGGTTATGTTTTCCAGGCACTTTTGAGAGTCTGTTTTTTAGATTTACACTGATGAGTATAATTCAGACTTCTACACAATGTTTCCAAGCTGGGATTTATACCAAAATGTTTGTTTTTGAGAACATGAATATCTCTGGGGGACATCAGGAATTACACAGGCCTGAAGTTCAGCTGGTCCTGATGTGCTGTCCTGGGTTAAACCCCCATTGCTGATGTTGCTTTATGTTTTAAGATCAGCAGAGATTAAAATAACTTTTATAATTTCAAATGCTGCCCTTGGAAGGGACATGCAGCTGTGTAAAAAGCTTGTATTCTATTCTTTTTGATGGAAAACTATGCAGTTTTGCCTCAGTTCTCACAAATCCTTCATTGACACAGCAGCCAGGCCAGTGTGGCCAGTTAATGAAGGGAGTGGGAGGACTCCTACGGATGTCTGAGGCAGCTCAGGATCACAAAGGGTTTCCAGAAGGCATTTGCTTCTTGGCTGAAGGAAGGATTGATTTTACAGTAGTTTTCTTTTCCTCTTTTGCTGCTGCTGTATTTGCTAATATTGGCTAAAATTCAGAAACACAGTGAAGTGTGTGTTTAAATCCTCCCTTTAACGAATAGCTTAAATCTGTTCAGTTTGAGATCAATTAGACATAAAGATGAGGTAAAAATTAAGTGTACTTTGTAGTAGTTTGCCAAAATAACCCTTTATTCTTCTCCTGGTTAAAAACAAAGCCAAACTGATCAGGCATTTGTGCATTCCAAAGGAAAGGAAAGAGGGGCTGGGTGACTGGAATTTCAAGGAAGAGTTGGCAAAAGAGACAAAGATGTTGAAATATAACAATCAATGTAAAATGAAAGTCATCTGTTACAAATAATGCAGATTTTCCTCATCAGTATCAAAAGATGGAATATGTGAAGTTTGGCTTTTCCATTAGTGAAAATTAGAAGTGTCCATCAGCATTAGTAATTGTTCAGTTGTGTCTGTTTGGAACTGGTATTCAGGTAAAGTTGTAACCTGGGCAGTTTTCTCCTCCTTATGTTGCTCAAAAATATACTTGTTGTGATGTATGTTTGTTGTGATAGTGTAGCAGCAATAAAAATCTTCCTAAATTTCAAATACAGCTTTTTGAGAACAGTCTCTATTAATGATATGAAACTACTGCAAAACTGTTGTATGAAAATATGAAGATTACTGGAAGAAGACTTTCAATTCAAGTTAATAAAATTATGTTGGAATTAGTTATTTATAATGTGCATAAATCATAAATCACTCAACCTAGTTTTATTTTCTGAGCTGCTTTTTTGCAGTGGCTCTTTCCAAATTAATTTCTCGTGGATGCTCTAAATCTTGAAGGTTATTGCAGGCGGTGTCTCCTTTGGGTTGCAGCCTCTTTGTCTGACATAAGAAAGCTTTTACTCATATGTATAATAAATGCAAACAACATTACTCTTCCCACCTGCCTTGGCACAGTGTAATTTGGGCTCCTACACATCCCTTAGCAGATTCAATATTCATTCTGAGCAGCACAGGACATACTGAAGGGTCACTTTGGAATCCAGTCAGTGCTATCCCAGATTTCCAGGTCAGGCAATTATTTTCTGGGTTTAAATATGTGTAAACTAGTTTTGATTTGAAATCACTGACCGTTTTAGCCCTGGGTCATATACAGTGTATAGTACAAAAGCTTTTTATCTTCTTGTAGCTAATTCACATCTTGTTACTGCACAGTATTTTTTGCTGAAAATATCCATAATCTTTATGCCAAAGCTTTTTCTGCAACAGTATGGTGAGGGCAAATCCAGCCACAGCTCCTGCTCAAAGCCAGTAAAAGTGGTGCCAGCTTTTCCATCTCTTTTCTGGTGCTCTGTGGTTAATTGACCTAAATACTCAGAGCACCTTAAATTATTCAGGTGCATAAGATACACTGAAAAGAATATTTTTATTTTTGTGATTTATAACTATTATCATCAGCCTAGAGAGAGAGACCCCTGAGCTGAAAAATAATTAATTGCTAATGCTCTTAGCTCCATCTTGGCAGAGAATATTTAACTTGCTAGTGATCTCTTCTCCTTGAAAGCTTATCTTCCTCTTCACACCCCACAGGTCCTGTGGTGGTTCTTCTCCTTTCTTAACAAATATTAGTTTATTGTAAAGTCACTTGTGAATTTTTCCTGGATAAGAAGATGCTCGAGATTATGAGAACAAGGTGTTTGTTTAGTGCAAGCTGCTATTTCAGATTTGTGGGCTTTTCAGTTCAGCTGCTTAGGAACAAATTCTGTCCGACCAAAGGCACACAGCAGGATGAATCCAATCTGAAATGCCCATACATGCTTGAATGGGAAAAGCTGGATCACAAAAATGCTTGTTTTGAAAGTGGAATAAGAATATTAGGGCTATTGTTCATCCAGGAATTTAGATACTGAAATTACTTTAAGATCTGTGATTTAATCTGTCTTCCTTCATCACTTCCAGTCAATGAATGGGAGGAAAACGTACATTTTTATGAGCAAAGGAAGTGGTTTTGAAAGCAAAGCATTATTGTTTCAAAAGACAAATGTTATTTCATTAAAATCTGGGAAAATATGTTTCCGTTATAGCTGTTATTATCTTATTTAAGTAATTTATCAGCATTAGATTACTGAGCCTGTGCCATTGCATGTTCTGGTGTGCATATCAGAGCTGCAGCTCAGACCCAGCTCTGGGAGTTTAATTAAAAACTGACTCTGGCATTGATGCCCTTTGGAGATCAGCAGCACTTTCAGCTCAATAATAAAATAATCCCGATAAAATGTGAGCCGCGGATAAACTCACTGGCAGGTTTTAGGAAACTACTCCATGAGGAAAAGCATTCTTTCTGAATTCCCATCTTTTACATCTGAATATCAGAGGCTTCCATACTGGCCCAAAATACCCAGGTGACAAGTGAGTTGGGTAATGGTAACACCTCGTCTGCACTGCGTTCTGAGTTGTACCCAATTAAATGATGGCTGGTTGGAGCAGATGGTTCCTGGAATCAGAGAATAACCAAGCCAACTGGGACAAAATGCAGTGCTTGTCTCAAGGGTAGGAGTACAAATTGATGCTTGAGACTATATGGAATAAAAAAAGTAATAGGTGTGTTTACATACCTGTCACTTCCTTCTCTTGCATCTTTAAGTGCTGAGTAACGTCAACAGGATGTGAAAACTTGAGTTGAGATGGTGGAACTTCCCTTCTGCCATGAGCTCCAGGCATTCCCTGAGTATATTAACGTTATGAGCCCCCAGTCAATTAAGAGCTTCTTAAGAAGAAGTTGTTCACAAGCCATCAGCATTTTTCTAATTGTAGAAACAGCTGTTGGACAAACACTGCCTGCATACTCTGGAGTTTGTAAATGGCATGAACACTGTGGCTTAATGCTGATTTTACCTGCTTTGGAAATACAAGTTTCACTTTGGCATCAAAGGTTTTATAGCTGCTGAAAATTTGAGTTTCTTGATTTATACAAAGCGAGTCTTGCTCATCTCATGATCAGGGACAACATCTTCCAGAGTTACAGCTCAGTATATTTTCTCCATAAAATCAAGGCTGTGTATTAATACAGAACGTCCCTGAGTCTGTGCTTGAAAAGAAAGTCTGAAATGGTTATTACTACTCAGATACACACTTTGTTACCCATACAGACCGAATATGTTAAATTAAGGTATAAGCCTTCTGTATGGTTCTTAGTTTTGAGCTTTGAATTCCGTTTTTTCTGTCATTCAATTACTAAACTCTCTTTAATGGATGAGAATTGCTCAGAGGCCCTTGGTGCTGGACTCTCTCCTCCTACAGAGATATTGGTGATTAAGGACAGGCTGGGGTCATTCAACTTATTTGGAAGGTTATAAACCTAAATCCATCCTGCAGGTGTAGTTTTTCTATAGACATGATTTCAAGCAAGTGTTTGGATGGTTTGAATAATGTTCTGGTGAAAGCTGTTCTTTGAAAACTGAAGCCTCCTACTCCTCCAGGCTTTCCTTCTTATGCATGAAGCTGCTTTTCACCAGCAAATCTGAATATGTGGAGAAATTCCCATGGGTTTGGTGCAGCATACGGCTCCAGGACTGATTTTTGCACATCCATAAGATGCTTTGAGAAACAGGCACGTGCTGCGTGTGATAGTGGTGTGGTACCTCTTGAGATAGGAGGGGCAACCAGAGCGAGGACAGAAGAACCAGAAGGGAAGCGTTCTGACTATTTGGTTACAATACTGATTTCCATAAATGATTTAATTACTGAGATTCCTTGAGGTATGTTTCAAATTAAGGCTAAATTCTGACATTGCAATTAGCAAGAAAGAAGTTGAATACACAGCCTCTTGGTCAGTAAAAATATAAATCATATAATCATTTCTTATATTTTCTTAGGCGATGTCTGACAACTAGTTACTGATAAAGACATGTTTGTATTCATCCTGTGAGTGTACTTAAGGCCATGTAGATTTTTTTTTTTTTACATTGTAATTTATTTTTTCGTTTGTTTTTGTAAGCCTTTCCTCACTGGTTGAGTGTTTGCTTTTGGGCATGATCTGCTTCTGCTTAGGTGTTTAAAACTCCTACAAACCCCCTCAGGAACGTGTGCATAGGGAGAGGGGATGTGATAAGTATCATATGGTGCAAAGGACTCTGGCTCTCTGTTTTTGTCTTCTTTCTTGTAAAGAAATATCTTCAAATGACAGTTTGTTGGCAGTTTACATTCACCAGTCAACAAACGCTAAAGACCAATATGTCAGGTTCTCTCTCACTGAAACACATCATGAATTCAACTAAAAATCTACATGTAAGGAAACAAAATGCTTGATGAGATTACTGAACCCATTGGAAAAGCCCACAGATGTAGAATGATTACATGGTGCCATGGTAGAACTGCAGGAAACTGCTGCAGTTGCCTGCTGAGGGGATTTTTGTCAAAATGGATTTGAATTTATAATGTGCTAAAGTGAGTAAATGGCTGAGACAGTAGTACTGACAAAAATGGTTTTCAAAGACTTAAAAGAAGAGGGTAAAGGACAAACCAGTGATGACTTACTGAAAAATCTGAGTTGACAAACCAGAAAGGAAAATACAGATCTGAGTACTCCCAACTTCTAGGACTTCCAAGCTTTAAATATAAGGTGCTGAATTTGAGTATTTTGGTGTTTGTATGGGAATTTAAACATGAAGCAGCCGAATTGCTCTTCATGTAGACAAGAAGTTCATATTCTGCACTGTGATTGATATTCAGGTGTATGGAAAGTGTCTTGAGGTGATGCGCACTGCAGTAATTTAATTTTGAGGTAACAGAATTATGAATCAAGGAAATGAGAATCTATTTGGAAATGCTGAGACTGCTCATGTCTTCTTAGCCAGAAACAAATGGAATATAGTCATGTGGCTTAGCTGTGATCTGAGCTTCCAGCAATAATGGAGGTGGCAGCATTTCTAGTGTCCTATTGAGGGCAAAGATGCTTTTCCCAATCAGAGTGTCCAGATTTACTCACCATGTGCTCAAATGTTTGTTATTGGGTAATGTTTTTACCAAGTTGGATTTTTTTTCCCCAAGGACGTTTAAGCACAAAAATTTCATTTTGTGTCTTTGTGTGCACATCCACATCCCAGGAGTGGGTGCAGTGGCAGCAGCCATCCTTCAGTCTTCAAGGGGATCTTTTTGGTACCTGTTAGAATCTGTGTCAGAGACAACCCTCTTCCAAACACTTCCCTGACTGAGGCCTGGAGCTATCCAAGGGTTCTGTCACCCTACCTTCCCCTTCCCCTGCTGCATGTTTAGGAAGATGGTCTGTTTTCCTAGCGGTAAAGGATGTCGAAAATGTGCTGAAGTTTGCTGAAAGGAATTTGAAAGGGAATATTTTTGTCTTGGCATGTAGCACAGTTGTAAGAAGAATGATTCTGATGGCATCCATCTGTTGCAGATTAAAATAGGTTGGGATCGGGGACAGTGAAGTGAGTTAGTGCAGCGTGATAAGTGACCAAAATAAACCCATTGGAAGGGATTGGGCGACTGAAAGGAGTGTTTGGAAGCGGGAGGCTCTCGGGACGTTCTCAGGGTGGGAAGGAGTGGTTCTGCACGGCGTGTGTGGCGGGGAGGTGGAATTAGTTGAGAAACACACTGAGCCGGAGGCGTTCGGTGGAACACCGAGTCCTGCTCCAACGGGCTGCGTGCTGTCCTCTACCTCTCCAGCCACACCCCCACCAAACAGCCTCCTCAAGTTATTTGTCTGCTTTTTGCAGCTCACTCCCACGCTGTTTATTTAAGTCTGAGGGTTGCTGCTGTCTCTGAGCACGCTCCCAAAGACTTGTTCTGTGTTATCATTACTTGTGTTGCACAACTTTGGTTTTTCTCCTGGTCTGGAGGTACATCACCAGCCATTTTACCTGTCTGCAGGTTCACCTGTGGATGAACAGCAAAATCTGGGCTGGGTTCAAGCAGCCGATGTAATTCCATGTGATAACCATAGACAAAGGCTGACTCGTTTCACGCTCCCTTGTTTAACAGCACATCCCACGACCTGGCTGCAAAATGAAAACATGTTTTTATAGGGCTTTTTAACCTTTTTTTAATGTATGAGTACAGGCACTTTAGGGGTGGGCATGTTTACAGCAGCATCCTGGATTTAGATACTCAGCCTTGAATGCTTCATCCGCTTTGTTCTGAGGTTGGCTACACTCGCAGTGCTGCCCACTCTGAGCATACATATCTAAAAATAATATGTATAAAAAGGTATGGAAACACAAATCTATAAATACCATTAATAGAAATCTATAAATAACATATATGGGAATATATAGTATTATATATATGGAAAGAGTATATATAAACCTCCAGAAAACTATGGCTAGCAAGTTGATGCATTTATTTTTCTCTTGTTGACAACACCAGTTACTATGATTAATGTTTTGGGGGGGGATGGTGGGGTGGGTTTATACTTCTTGCTAAATTCCTCCAACAGGTCTGCAGTTCTATTGTGCCATTACTGCCTAATTTAATAGGTTAATTAATGCAGATAAAATGCAAAGTCAGGGTTTTTTCCACTGTTTTGTTCTCCCACAGCAAGAAATGTGGAAACCTTTCACCAGTGGTGAAGTTAAGCTCTCCTTTAAAGAGGACCTAATTAGAGATTTATTTTTTTTTCTTCCCTTTTACAGTCTGACAGCAATGCAAGCTTCCTCCGAGCTGCCAGAGCTGGCAATCTGGACAAAGTAGTGGAATACCTGAAAAGTGGAATAGACATCAACACCTGTAATCAGGTAAGATATTTGAAGGGCAGAAGTTTGGAAGAGCAAGTCTGAAGACATCTTCCCATCAAAACCTCATTTTTCCAGGGTGGATTCCTTCATGCCAATGTTTTGATTCACCTCAGAACATGTTTTCAGTCTTGCTCCTCAGTGATCTCTCATAAATACAATTTTTTTTTTACATGACCAGTGTTTAAGGCGTGGGGATTATGAGAGTCCTCAAATCCAGTTCAGTGTGTGCACTCACATTTATGTTTAACATGCTACCTCTCCTTTCAGGCAAGTTATTACTGCTGTAAAAATAACACTGTTAAAATTGATGTGACTGCAATGTGAGAGAATGTTTAAGCTTGGCTCTTTTGTAGGTCTCTCATATAAATCCAATTACTTTGGCTTCATAGCTTAGGGACCTACATTTGCAGTATTTATTTAAGTGACTGGAACCATCAAATTTAATAGGACTGTAACTTAAAATGAATATGCAAATAAGTGTCTGCATTAGTCTTGATAAGTGTCTTGAGATTCTAGTGAGATCATGGGGGATGTGACAGCTCAGACTTCATGGTGTCCAGCTTTCCCCTAATTCTTAGCCAAATTGGATCAAGATGACTACTAACTGGATATGCCTTTTGGAAGTAAAACTCCAGAAATGTGGCCACTTTATTTTGGAAGAAAAGAGTAAATGGAAGAATGAGAAGTGAAATTGTCTAATATTTTTGGCAATATCACCTTCCCTGCTGAAGGAAAGCTGCAGGTGGTTCAAGTCAGCTTGTGTCCAGTGGGAGTTAGGGCACAGGAGTGAGAACAGCTCTGTGGTCTGTGCCAAGAGATTCACTGATGAAGAGGATAAGAGCTGGGTTTTTTTCATGTACTGCTTATTGAAAATATACACAAAGAATCTTATCTTTCTGACTAGGAGAAAGTTTCCATGAGAAGGCTTACTGTCAAGGACAAGCTTGCTGAGTTATATGGGACATCACCTGGCTAACTTTAAGTTCCCCAGTTAGCGGAGAGTAAATCTAGACTCAAGTTCTTATGTTCAGATGATCCAGCACATTTTCCACCTTTATTATAAGCACTAATATCAACAAAGAGGTTCAACCCCAGGACAGAGCACAGTTAATACGATAATTACTTAGGAACATTTTGAGGTGGGTTTTTTCCCCCACTGTTCATATTACCTTGCTGGTCATGAGAGGAATATGACCAGAGTTGCTGCAAATTCGTCTCCTGTGAAAAGTGCTTCCCACCTGCAGCTGATGGCAAATCTCCTCTTGCACTATGTAGGTGAGATCAGAGCCAGGTGAATGCAAACGTGGCTTGAAATAAAAAAGGCATTCATGGATGCTGTTAGGGGGATAAAAGTGGTTGATTAGTGTGCAAAACAGGAAAAAAGATATTAACATTTTAATGAAGTAATTTAAGCTGACGTTCCATTTGAGGTGACTCAGGAATTCTCTAGACTACACGAAGTGGTCTGAGCTCTTGTCAAACAATACAATCAAAAAATCCTGAAATAACCCCTTCAGATGTATGTATGAATAAAAATAATCTTTCCCTGAGGACATTGATTACTATATGGGAGTTCCCAAGTACAAAGGGTAAGTGGAGGTGGGCATCCTCAGGACCAGTGAGCCTGATGTTCCTTATCCTTCACCATCCATTGAGCACAAACAGACGCTTCAGCTTCTTTCAGACTCCTGTTGCCATATAAAATTCCTTACAGAGAGTGTTGATCAATAAGACCCTCAGCACTTCTACTGAAGCGTCACTGGTGTATTGTGGATTTTACTGGGAGTGGGAGCAGATTCCCTCTGCCAGAGGTTAGGAATAGTGAGTAAGCCATGGCAGCTGCTACTGCAGCCTTTGAGTTCTTATTCCTCCTCCTCGGGGTTTGACTGGGATGTCCACATGGTTGTGCTCCAGCTGCCCATGGGAAGAAGTTAACACAACACGGTCTGTGCAAAATGCAGGGCTGTACTTCGTGTTTAAGACTGAGACAACTCAAAGCTCTTTCAAAAATGAAGCCTTGAACAGGCAGGTTATTTTTTCCCCAGTATAATGCTATTTTTGGACTAGAGCCCATCTGGGAAAACTGTACATATTGTTAAGAATAAAGCTTCCTGAACGGAGAGAACACTAAGAGATGCTTTCTCCAGTTTAGTGTTTCTTTCTGAGATCCTAAGTTTTTCAGAGAGGTCTGTCTTTATAGATAATCAAAGGATCTTCCCAATGTAACTGTTTCCAAAATACGGAGTTTAATGTTTCTGAATATGCTAAACACAGGGAGTAATTGCTAATGTAGTCTTGTAGTCAAGAATCAGTTAGTCTTTAGTTATGTTTTCTTGAAGGCTACCTTTATATCAAATTCAATCATTGTGGAATTGCACCCATCATTTATTCTGAAAACCATAAATTGATTTTGTTTCTTTGCTTCTGGAGAGAAATAGAAAGGTCAAGAGACAAAATTCTCATGTTTTAAATGAAGCCATGTCATTCCTGGTATTTTTAGGATGGATAACTGATAGTCACTGGAAATCTCTGATTCCTTTAAAGCTATTTTCCTTCTTGTCTTTGGAGATCTGTCAATTTTCATGGCAATAGAGTTGCTTTCTTGGAAAGAAAAATTTGACGGATTTTGGCATTTGTTTTTAAGAAGTTTTCCACATTCCTAGAAATGAATGTGAAGTTTGATGCCCAGAACAGGATTCAAATACTAGGCAGTTTCAGGGGCCTCCAGCTCCAAGGCTCTTTTAATTTGGGTCTGTTTGGCTTTTGCTCTTGTTTTGTTGAATCTTTCTGATTCAGTCGGTGTCTCTATAGCTTCATTTGCAGTGAGACAGAGCAGCAGCTGTTAATTCCCTTCCTTATTCCAAATGGAAAGGCACTCCTGCTCCCAGCAGTGCCAGCTCTAGCCTGAAGTAGCTCTGTACCATAATGAGGTCAGCACAATCACATTTGATGTCACTCAGTGGGTTAATTCCTTTTATTGAATTTGTGGGCTATAAAGCAACACAAAAGGAGACTTTTCATAATCTGAAATTATTTTTCTTTTTTCAACAATCCACTTCATTCCTCTGTAATATTTTTAGGAAAAACTTTGACAAACTTTGAGACTTGAGAAAGTCATTCCCAGTTCTCTAATGTGCCTTTTCCCCAATCTTTCTTGAAAAGAGGTTGACCGCGTGCAGTTGTTATACTTTCACAAGAGATTTATTCAGAGGAGAGACTTGGCAGCAACCTTAGACTGACATCTATTATAGAGACAGGGAAAAGTTTTTGGCTTTAACAAAGACTACGATATTGGTTTTTAGTTTCTGCCTCTGCTGGTGAGTTAATTTTCATTGTCTTTTTAAATTATGCTGTGCTATTGGCCTTTTGTCACAGAATCATGGACTAGTTAAGGGGGGAAAAGACATTGCATGTATATAAGACTGTATGTATATCAAGTCTGTGACCACAGCATCAGCAGAAGGAGCTTAGTAAAAGTGCATTGCATTTCATACTTGAGAGAACGTGGAAACATTAAAAAGCAAGGTGTTTTTTATTGTTTTATTGTTGTTGGCTTTCATGATGTTTATTTCTCTAAGCAGCTTAAATGCCATTCTAACCTTGTGTGGCAAAGGCAGGGGTAGGGTGAAACTCAGCCATGGGTAACTCTTCCTCCAAAGTGTTACTTCCCAACTTGTAACTCAGTGGGAGTTATGAGGGGTCAGACTCTCACATAAGGAAAGATGAGGGTTAATTTTAATGACATTCCTTCTTGCTTCCGAAGATATTAAGTACTTGGTGAATACCTTCAAATGGGAGCAAACCTCAGGGAAGGAAGAATCATTATATTTACCAAAGGCTGTAAGGCTGGTGATTTTTAGGAGGCACAAGAAATCTGTGGGCTTTTCTGGTGAGGGGAAAATCCGTAGGGTGGCCCTACAGTAAATGCTGTGAGCAGTCAGTGGTGTATGAACCTGTTTGTGACACTCCACGGGATACGAGATGTTGACGTCTCTGGCTCAGTGGCAGAGGAGAAGCGGAATTGAAGGAATCAGGCTCTGCAGGGAGACACTTGAAGAACCAAGCTTGGAGGGCTTGGTTTTTTGTTCTTTCATGGGAGTTAAAATTACCAAAGAGTCTCCAAACGAATGGCAGTTACGTTACATGTGTGCTTTGTCCTGGTGCTGCACAATTTTGCTTAGCAGACAACAGATTTCACCCTCCCCAACTTTTTAGTGGGCATGGGAGAGAAAAAAGGGATGTCAGAACCCTTTGTTGTTCTGAACTCTAAGAATCCAGATGACAGGAACGGAGGAGTTGCATTGATTAAATCTGAGATTCCATCATCAGAAGTAGCAGGGATCAGCCACGTGGGCTGAGATATAATTGCAGCGTTGGTTCTGATTAGGGAGGAACAGAACAAAGGTTGCTTTAAGGCTTCAGTTGTGCTGGCCCTCAGCATTTAAAGTGCAGAGCTTGCTACTGCTTACCCCAGCTTGCTTTATTTAAGGAATTATGGAATTTGAATGTGTATACTAGGAACTATTTTTCAGCTAGAATTCCTTCCTGTGACCTTTTTACTGGACCTCAGGTATTCATTTTGCTCATGTTTTAATGAACTGAAAAGTCCTGTTTTACAAAGAAACACATAATCTCTGGAACAATATTAACTTTGAGGTGCTTAATATGGCATCTGTAGATATGTGTCTCAGAGGTAGGAATAGAAGTATTGCTTTCTCCATACTTCTGCACAGAGTAAACTGAAACAGAACCTTGTCCTCATCCTTTGCATTCAGAGGAGGTTGTGGGCCATGAATATTGCAGTGGCTCTGCTGTTGGCAGACTCCAGTCTGCTCCCAAAGAGTGAAAAAGGTTAATAATGTGTCACAGGAATACATCAGCTGTGTACAGCTGTAAGGAGACCAAGCTGCCCTTCATACTCCCATGGAAAGTGTTGGTGACAGAATCTGAGATAAGATACAGGAACGAGTCTTTGTTCTCAAACAGGGAGAAGAATACTGTGTGTTTCCCCACAAAAGACTATTTCCAAGCTCTCAAACACTGTAGGTAGCAATTATGGTTGGTTAATACTCAGATGAGATTAAAACCCAGGGAGGATTATAGCTTTCCAAACCATTTTCAGCCTGCAAAATATTCCCTGACATGCAAAGTGTTCCTCATCTTGGTGGTTATGGCCAACCTCACCACATATTTTTGGCTAAGGATTTATCCTTGATCCAGGGCATGGCACTACTGCCACCCCTGGACTCTGCAGCTTTATAGTTAAGAGTGTTCCTCTGGATTAATGAGGATCAGGTTGCTGCTGCTTTTCCCACATAATGGGATTTGAAACCACATTTCTCATTAACATTTCCTAACCACCAGGCTGTGGAAGAATGTTCCTCTGCTTTGGCAGCTTCTGAGTGTAGCCTTCCTTCAATTCCTTTGCTTTTCTCTTAGTTCCACTGCTGAATTTGACTACAAAATATGCCACACGGATGTGGAATTAAATGCAGTTAGTGCAGAGCTGCATTTGGATTGCTGTGTCCTAAGCCATTGGACCCACTCCCATCAAATGCCTCCTGTGAAGTGCTAAGTGCTTTAAAAGCCCACTGGGAATTACAAGCTTGAACTGCCTCTGTGCATGGACAAAAAAAAAAAACAAAACCAAAAGCCAGAAAGCTTCTTTTTTATTTCATAGTTGAAATGACTCTGAACTGCTCAGAGATGAGGAAATGATAAAAATTACACAGTGCTGGTTACTCAAATACCTGAGCATTGGTCCTGATGCTTCCAGTATGGAAACCATGAGAGTGCTGGAGGGAATGGCAGGGTCTGTCCCTATCACCTGCCTGATGGAGCATGAAAATTATTGTAGGATTGTGAAAAACAGGTTAGCAATTGAGCTACAATAGGCTGTCATTTTATTTTTTCCCTTGGGTGGAATGAGGATACTAGGAAGAGGAAGATAAAGTTTCCATGGCTAGAATTTATATGGGATAAAGTATCCTGTTCCTGTTAAATGTGGAAAGGATTTAGATGCTGAATTTCTTAGGTTACTTTTTTGACAATCCTAGCTTTTATTTAGTTCATTTTCTTTTCCTTTTTGACTGAGGTTGCAAAATTTCCAAATTGAGTGAAGACATGCTCAGAAACCAGCAGAGGTACCAGGTCATGGATCAATTTGGAATCCACAAGTCAGCAACAACCATTTTGATCTATTTGTTTCTTTTTGATACCAGTTATCCTGGAGAAGATTCCAGGGTTCAGAACAGCTGTATCAGCTGGAATAATGGAATAATCCTGATTGGATAGACATATCCTGTGTAAATTTGGCTAAGACCTGTGATTTCTCAGTGTTGGTAAAATCTCAATGGGTCTGGGTAAGGTTACACTGAAGAGAAGGCAAAAATGCATTCAAGTTTTGAAATAACGCCTCCATGGAGATGCCCGAGGCAGGGGGGAGTGGGAAACTATCAGAAAGGAAGGATTCTCCTCTGGCTGCTCAAAAAATGCAGTTTGTTTTGATGCCTTTGTTGCCGTGAGAAAAATGTTATTGGAGAAGTTTGTCACACAGAGCCACATCCAAAATATCTGACTTATGTAGACAGTCAGCTAAGAGATGTAACAGTATTCCAGCTCCTAATCTTCTCCTTATCCCAGGGCTAGGGAGGAATGTGTATCTGATATTTGTAATGGATCTGGCCCTTGTGCTTGCAGAATGGACTCAATGCTCTGCACCTGGCAGCTAAGGAAGGCCATGTGGGACTGGTACAGGAGTTGCTGGAAAGAGGCTCAGCTGTGGATTCTGCCACCAAGGTAACTCATGCATGTCTGCAAGTTCATTCACAGAGAGAAAAAAGTCAAGTACATGGCAGAAATATAGGAAAAAAAATCTCCCTGATGTTTAAACTCTTATTTCTGTTATGACTTGGGAGTCTTCCTTGATGAAGTAAATGAAGAGAAAATTATGATTGGTGCAATAAAAATACAGGGGAAATGTTAAAATGTTTGAGCAATGCCAAATTTTTACTTATTTCTGATGATAGGTCCCTGTTAGAGAGAGAGTAAATATAGCTCCAAATAGTAGATTTTTTCAAATTTGTGAAAATTAATAATTCATTTTCTCATATCCACAGTCTTTTCACTATGGAATAAGTTGTTTTGCCTTCAGCCTTTCCACAGGCAGGCACATGATTCCTGAAAAAGGATAATAGTAACTTTCCTTTTTTTCCCTTTCCTCTGACAGAAAGGGAATACAGCCCTGCACATTGCATCCTTAGCAGGACAAGCTGAAGTTGTCAAAGTTCTGGTGAAGGAAGGAGCCAATATTAATGCACAGTCTCAGGTACGATGCTGTTTTCTCTTCTAAAAGTTATTTGGTGATGCTTTATAAGATAGATCTGAGATGTTAGACACTGTTTGAAATGTCTAAGCCTAACAAACCAAGCAAATTGAAGCATCTACTGGTAAGTAGAATAAAAGTAAAATGAAAATTGAAGTCATCACATGTTCATTCTGTGAGACAGGAACTCATATGGTTGGTGATTTAAATCTTTTAGGAATTTGTAGTGTGCTTCAATAAATTGTTTCAGAAATTTTTCACAGCATATAAATATAGTATTTGAGTGGCACTTGGTGAGCAGTAATGAAGAAGATAATTTCTCAATTACTTGATTTATGCAATTGCTTTTATTGGGTATTTTTTTGAATAAAATTTGTGGGTAACTTACTCCAGGCTTCTGAACTCCTTCCTTATGTGATCAGAAGGAATCTCAATCAGAAGTTTGTGATGTACATTTGAATTGGGGAAATTCACTTTGTACTGGCAGGGAAACCACCTGTCAAAACTGCCCTGTGATTTCCACTGACAGGAAACTTGACTGGTCTTCCAAATCCCACCAGACAACAGGGTGATGTTCCCTCCCTGGTTTGGGAGGGTCCATCCTAAGTCAGGCCAGCTCCTTGTCTCTTTGCCCAGACCTGGGAAAACTGGGACCTGGAAGCTGGCTTGTTGTTTGCTGCTAGAAATTCATGATGGACAGTGTAAAGCAGAGAGCAAGAAATGAACAAATAGCTTTATATAAAGAACAAGTTTGTCTGTACCTTCATCACATTTTAAGACAAGAGAGAGAAATTGAAAAGAACTTTAAGCTGCCTGAATCTGAAGATTCTAAAAATATTTTCTTTATTATGCTTTTTTGCTCCAAAATGACTCCTGGAGAGCTCTCTCAAGACAGCTGATGGTCAATTACTCCCCATGTTCTGCTCCTATTAAAGATAAGAAATGTTGTAATTCCATTGCTCAGAAACTTAGCAAACTCCTTTCAGAATGAGTGAACTGGATGATTTCTTCATACATTTTTCAGCCTTTTCATGTGCATTAGAAGATTAAGTAGTGTCTCTATTGCTAGGGTTTTGAGCATGGTAAGACAAATTATTGTAAAAATGATGCTTTAATGAAGCATTATCCCTCAAAAAGTCTTCCTAAAGGCTTTTTCTTATGCTGGAAAAGTAAATGAGGTTTTCTAAATTAAAAAAAACAAATCCAATTAGACTTGGAAAATGTTTTCACAGGTATCCTTTTATAGAGTATTGTAGTTTGTTAGTTAGCACTGGATGCTTTGTGTAATGTACACAGGGCTGCTAACAGGCATTTGCTACTTGATTTAATTGAATTAATGTGATGGAGGACATTTTTCCCTATTACTGCTCACTGGTTGCCTCCAGACGGGATGAATTCCAGCTGCTGGGTTACATATGTCCTGGATTAGTGACACACTGTTTTAATTAAACAAGTCCTGTCAACTTGACTGGGAGGCTGAGTCCTTAAAGTGGTGTCATCCAGCTTTGGGCCTTTGGGTTGTGTCTTTCTGGCCTGCTATGCTTATCCAGAAGAGATGGATTATAACTGGATAAATCCCTCTCCTCAAGCAGGAGGAGTTGTTTGGAGCCTCTTGGTGCAACTGCCAAGGAGGAATTCCAGTGGAATTCCTTTAAATATTAGTAATTTTTTTATGCTTCATGAGCAGAATGAGGATGATGAATGCTGCCTTTCTGCTTAAGGTTGCACTGACATGTCAGGAATCACTTACGTCATAGAAAATACATGTTAGCAAAAAAAAAGAGAAGAAAACCAGAAACTTCAGAATTAATAAAGAGTAGGCATGTGATTTATGAGAAAAGATTAAAAAAGATTCAGATGTACATAACTACTGCTGGTCCAAAAAGAAAAATGCAATACAAAAATATTCTATCAGGAAGGATCTTAATTGAGAAAGTGAGAAGTTAACAAAACCACAAATTAAAAGTAAAACTGAATACAGCTTCTCTTTCTTACAGTTTCCATCAATTCTGTTTTTGGAAATAGGTTCTGTATTGTCACCCCAAAGTCTTTTGGGAGCAGTTGGGGGTATATCACAAGCTTTCCTCGGTATCTTTGTTATTTCACACTTTATTTTTTTATGCCCCTGTGAAATGCCATTTGCTGGTAGTGATTTAATGCCAGTGAAGTTACTCAGGTTGCTCCATCACTTCCTCTTTAAAGAACTCACTATCTGTCAAAGTCACTCTCATTTCCAGTGATGACAGTTTGCCATAGTGACAAAATTTCTCCTCTGATGATGAACTGATAAAGGAATAGTCACAACTCCAGCTTGTTCAGTTTATTTGCTTTGCTTTCATTTTCTCCGTTAAGCTGCATAAAAACACTGGCCTTTATCAAAACTTACGAGCAGTGACATCTGAAATACCACACTCATTTTCCAGTTCCTTGCCACAACGAAATAACAGAATTATCTCAGAAAATGCTATTAAAACCACTGGGATTACAAATCCCATCTGTGCTATCTGAGGCTGTTAAGCATTCAGGCCTCTGATTTTATGGATTTTGGGTTTCTATTAAATTACTTTGCTTTGCCCTTTGGTTTCATGATGGCCTTCAGAGCTGTTATTTTGTTCATCTTCCTCTTTTAAAAAGCATGTTCCTGTTGAGCTAGCATGTCATCACTGCTATTTTTAGAAAAGTAATTTCTATTTTGATGCAAAGCCTAATTGCACAGTGATTATTAATTGAGAGACTCCACTTTCACCTGCATGTGTGTCATTTGAGAGATCACGTCTTCCAAAGTGTCTTTCAGACAAATGCTGAAAGGAGGGCACATCCAGAGTGGCCAGAGATCTGGAAGTTGCTGGTCTTTTCTGTTTCTTTATCTGTATTCACTTGGGTAGGTGATCCTGTAGGTACTTCTGAATTTTGGTTGCAGATTCATATAGAGGCTTCAGGGAGCATTGAAGTGTTTCATCAGACAGAACCATGGAAGTGGAATTGGCCACTCACTTCTCTCACGTCCTCCCACATTTTCACTGAGCCCAGTGCTATCCTCTTTTCCCAAATGGAGCACTTCTGTACTTCAAACTTATTGTTAATTGTGCACTAGAAAAGTAATTATTTTTTGTGCTCTTCTTCCCAGTGAGTGTCTACCCTTGTGACTTCTTAGGAATTCTTACATGAGTTTTCTTGATTGTTTTTCCCCAGATGGAAGAAAACATCACCAGATTTAGTCAGTCCAGCCCTTCCCTTTGATAAATACTGTTTGTCTCTGTTGCTGTCTCTTAAGGTCAGATTGTACCCTCTGACTCACGGGCATCAAAGATGTCCCATAACAGGGATATGAACCTGCAGAAATGTGCAAGTACCCTGACTACAATAATGTTAATAACTGAGTCTACCTGTAGGCTGTCCCTGCAGCAATGATGCTGAACTGTTCTGCCCATGCATTCCATAGGAAATGGATCCATCCTGACCTTCCTCTATTCCAAACAAGGTTGGGAAAAGCCTCATGTGGAGAGTTGCACCTCCTAGGATGAGGTACTTTGACAGAGGCTGAGGGATTGAGGTATAAAGGGCTGAAAAGTAAAAGGCAGAAGGAGGAAATCCAGTCTGCTTCTGTTTGGTAAGGAATGTTTTTATAAGGGAACTGTCATGTCTTGGAGTCACCTGAGTACGAAGTGATTCCCTTCAATTTTAAAATCCCTGCAGGTGAGTTCAGAATGGACTGTGCTCTCCATTGGCTGCACAGGTTGTGCTTTGACCACTGCTTCGTTTAGGGGCCCTCCCGAAAGGAGGAGCTACCTTTTAATCATCAGATTATTTAAAGTGACCCAGATACAGCGAGCAAGGATTAGATAAATCAGTCCTCCCCCAAGCTGATTTTGTTATTTAAAAGCCCTCTGGTTTCCTTTCCTCGACATCCTGCTCTAAGCGCATTGAGAACACATTAGCCAGGAAGATTTTTGCTTAAATTTGCCCCCATTACCATCACACTTCCTGTGTCAACACAGAGGAGATACTGTGGTGACTGCTGGGGCATTCCTACCCAGGCTATCCATGAGGTGGAAGCAAGCCTTGGAGTAGCACATTTTGAACCCCAAAGTTCCCAAAAAGGAGCAATAAGAGCTCGTTGAACGTCCACATTCCTTGTTACCACAAAAGCAAAAGGAGGATTTAGGTGGTTCTCAGAGAAGTGATCAGCTTGTGTCTCTCAGTATGCCCTAGGATTGGCTTTACTTTACCAGGGATTGCTCTCCCTGTGGTTTGTGAGGATAATCTAACCTTTGGAATGGAGCATATTTTGCAGAGTATTTGCTACTCCATTATGACAAAAGGTTTTAATTCCACCAACTGGGCTTTCTGCTTTTATATCAGTGTGTTTAGAGAGGCAGATTTTGTGTATCAGGAGGAATCATTTAGCTGCAGTTCATCATTGCTAATGTAATAAAGGATCAGGCCCATTATCCATTGGCTGTAGGGGGGAAAAAAGGGAAGAAATGCCTTCTGGAGGATTATATGGATTTTGAGAGATGTAAATAAAAGTAATACACTAAGAACAGTGAACAAAACCCCAGATATCTCAACCAACAAAGACTGAAAACACTGAAATATTTAAAGTATATATCTTAGTCTCTTTTGTGAGTTTACTTTAAAAGTACTATAAAGGGATGAGTAGAAACAATTTAAACAAAAAGTGTTTTTTTCAGTCAAGAATATTTATTCTTAAAATGTGTAAACTTTAGGAAGCTGCAGTGACCAAAGGTAGAGGCTTCAAACAGAAACATTTCATTTCTAATTTTACTGCAATATCGTCTTCCTTCCTCAGCCGTACACATAAAATAAATGGATGTTCTCAGGACTACGTTTCCCTTACAATATTCAGAAGACAAACCCCAAATGCAGTTTTGGATGAGAGCCCACAATCCAAACCTGAGGCTCTGCCCTGCCTAAGCCTTTGGGTCCTCACCTGTGCCCCCTATCGAGGTGGTGTTTTCCTGTGCATGACCAATCCGTTCTCTTCTTTTTATTCTCCCTCAGCTCAATTTCTTTTACAGGTTCCCTCTTTATAAAAATCCCATTTCCAAGGCATGGAACATCTTGATTTCTGCCTGACTGTGTTTTCAGGCTCTGTTATTGCTTTGCTGTTCTTGAGGAGAAAATAATGATATTAAAGCTGCTGAAATAGAACGTTTGTGCTCATTAAATTCAGCATCTGAGCAGGGAAGTGACTTAGAGTCACACCTTCCAAGACAGTAGTGGGGAGGCAGCAGGTGCTGCAGTTGGAGTCCTTGGTGGTTTCTCCTGAATGAACTTACCGAGTTTATCACAACCCAGAAAACATTGTTTTTCCATAGGCTTTATCATTATTGCTGTGGTGTAAGTATGGAGTGGCAAACACTATTTATATTACTGGGGAATTACTGGGACAGCTGAAGAGGTGCTACTGTTTTCAGGGTATACTTCTATGTCACTACATTTTTAAAATGGGTATTAGAAATTAATTTCATGATCTTCTGTCTGAAACAAGTAAATACTCTGTTCATTTTTTGTTTATTTAACTGTTTGGACCAATAAAATAAAGTCACCAGCCTCCCTAAATCCAGTAATTCCAACCTTTTTTACCAAATGCTTTTCTCAGCTTGAATGTATGGGAGCCTGTGGGCCTCAGCATCTGCCATGTGTGATGGGTGTAAGAATTACCACCTAAATGATTAGCTGTCACTTGCTGGGGGATTTTACAGTAGGTCAGAATCCAGTAGCTTCCTGTGCTTTTGTAGATGTGCCATTTTCTACTGAGCAATTCTGTGCTCACAAATACTCCTCAGTTGTACATTTCTGTCCACCTTTGCATCCTCAAAGTATTTCAGACTGCTTCAGCTGCCAGTTCAGCAAGGTGAGCTCTTGATTTGAATATTTCCAGTCTTTTCTGGAGTAGCCCATTTTCCTTGCCTGGATGGCAAAATGAGACTCCTTAGACAGTTCAAAATTGAATTACCTGAATTTCCCTTTAGCTTATCCTCACAAATTTGACAGTCACATGTTTGATTGCATATAAATGTAATAGTCCCAATTATTTATGAGATTTTTTTAATGCAGAAGAGTAGGGATTGTCAGTTTGTTTTATGGGAAATGTATTTTAATGGAAATTGGAATGTGGTTAATTGGTAAAGTTACTGCTGTGTAAAACTTCTGGATTTTGTTGTGAGTTAACAAAGACAAAGAGGAGAGTTTTAAATATTAAAGTAGGTACCTTGATTTATCCTTAATTCACCCTTTTGTACAGAGAATCTCTCCTGCTCAGATGCAATCCTCTTACGTAGCGTTTATTTATAGACTGGCTGAAAATAATGCTCTGAGCATAATGCACATCAAAATTCCCAGAATTGTGATATTGGTGATTATCCCAAGATGTGAGCTCTGAATTTAACTTGCAGTGCTGCATTTCTTTTTCCCTCTCATATTTCATTGATGACAATAAACATGTTGCTTGGAGTATTAGAGGATTTTTCACTCAATCACTGGGTAGCTGAGTTTGGAAGGTTTCTCTGGGGGTCATTTCATGTATTGCTGAATAGAGATTTACATCAGGAACTTACTGTTCTTGAAGGGTAGAAAACATCCTGAAACAGTTATTGATCTTGGAGGCCCCCGAAAGGATCATGGTCTTACTGCATGACCACATGACCATGAATCATATAGATTTTAAAATGTGGGAGAAGTTGGATGAGTAATCTAAGCTTGTCTCTCCCTTGTCTCAATCTTTGTGTCACTCTCTGTTCTTTTTGGCTAAGAATAAGTAGAAATGAGCCCTTGTATGTAAACCATTGCATGAGGTGCCAGTTTTCCTTGTCTTTCCTGGTATCTCCTAATACACTTTTTAGCAGTTCCTGGAGGCCTTTAAAATAAAACTGGTATGTTCATCTGGATAAATATTAACTATTTAATTAAAGGATACGTTGACTCTTGTGAATCCTCTTCAAAGAGGCAAAATGTGGAGGTGATATATCTCTATTTTCTCTCTTTTTCTTGTAATTATGAATATATATGTATATGGATATATGGTATATAGATACTATAAGTAGATGGACACTATAGTCCATAATTCAGTAATTCAGATAATTCAGTATTGCACGCAAAGAGAAACCAGGATTCCTTGAAGGCCTGCTATGAAATAAAGCTCCACCAAACTCTAGAGCTGCATGATTTTCTCAATACTCTAATAATCCCTCTGCTTCTCCAGCCTGTGTTCTTCTCTGGGGCTCGGGGAAAATGTAATGATACAAATTCTGAGTCATATATAGACTTGCCAATTTGCATTAATAGCTTGAAGAATCATTGAGAGCTACTCATTTTCTCCAATTAGCCAGTAAATCAGTGAATGTAGTAGGAATAATGTGGAGTGTGAAATATACTCTGCTTAGTGATAATTTCTCATTTTGACGTTATATTATAGCAGTAAACATCTTGCAGTTCACATTTGTAAGAAGAATGAAATTGGAGTACTCTGTCCTCACTGCAAATATTCTGATGAAACCATTGTTTGGGAATGAATGCTGTATATCATTACACAATTAATTTTGATTTTTCAGATGATGCACAGAGTTTAACCCAACAGATTACACATTATAGTTAATTTCTCCTTTTCCAGGTCGTGGTCAGTATTTTTACTATAATTCTGGACTGTGTTTATATAGCACAGGATCATAAATTGAAGGGAAATCTCTTGAAATAATGATTCCCTCCCCCTGTTAACCTTTTCTGTCCCATTCCATGTGCTAAGGGGAGATGTCAGTCTCTGTTGCAGTACATCCATGGAGAATCAGTAACCAGCATGTCATGGATTCAGTAGAAGACACTGTGGGATTGTGAAACAAAAACAAAGGGAAAACAGGTTTTGTTCCTTTGGAAAGATCTGGGATCTTGAGCTTTGAAACATCTCCAGAAGCAGAACAGAGAATCCAAGGATTGGCACAGAGCTCTCGGAAATTGAAAGATGAGAAACTGGGAAGGAGATTTTAGATTGACAAAAGGCAAGAAAACATAGGGAATGATCTGTTTTTGTGGGGGCATTTCCATTCAGCTGCAGGACTGTCTGGGGGAAGCAGAAACTTGCCATGTAGGAGACAGACACACACACACATCCCAGAAACCAAGCAGGAGGAGGCATGGAACACCTGGGGTCTGGTGGCCAGGAAAGAAGGAAGAGCTCCAGCAGGGCTAACACGCAATCCCAGCGGTGCTGAGGAGGGCAGGCATATGGGGAATCCTAAAATAGGAGTTCTCTGGCCAAGGGCCAGGAGCACTGTGGTCAGGGACACTGCAATTAGAAGCTCTGAAACCAGAGCTTCACTGAAAGCAGACTGGGAAAGCAGACTTCACCCTGCCAGCATCAGGAATCAGGCTTGACCTTGCCAGGGGGAGAAATTCAGTGGAATCTTTTCCAGCATGTGTGGTATCAGCAGTTTTGCATAGAGATCTAGGCATGGAGTTCTAATTGCCAAAATAAGCCAGATTTCAATCAAATGTGTGCAATAGTTTTAGACTATAAATAAAGCCTGAAGGAAAAAAAAGCCTCAATGATTTTAAGTGCAAGAATATCCTTGCTGCTGATCACTGTAGTTTCCAACAGGATTATAGCACAGGTGTGATATAATGGACACTCCTCTGGATCTCTGTGGAAAAATACTTAGTACTTCTTGGTACTAAAATGTCATGAAGTCAGCTATGCATTGTTTTATGGTCTCCTAATCCAGGATTTATTGTCTAATTCTGTTTTAGAACCAGGGAGTTGGCTTGATTAAAAAAAAAAAAACCTTCAAAGCTTTTAAGCAAATTGATTTGCTTTGGTTTGAAAATTGTCCTATTCCTCCAATTTATATTAGCTGGTGTGATCCTTGTAATATTCAGTGCTAGAAGGATTTCACAAATTGCACGTATTACATTTAGAAAATGAGACTTTAAAATGCTGATGAGACAGGTGGAAAATTACTATTAGTTACTCCTAATAGGTTGCCATGTTGTTTCTTTCCGGAGTGGGAAGGACAAAACAACACAGTGAGCCAACCTGGTTACCTGCAGTTTCCTCTGTGCTATTCTGTACAAGTGCAGTGGAAAAGAACCCAATCTGTTCTCAGTTCCCGGTGCCAGCTTATACCTCTGCCTGGCAGTCCCCTGCACCTTCCCAGTTGCATGCTGAACAGCATTCCTTCTTTTTATGTTGTAGTGGAATTTCTTACCTCCCCCTCTCCACAGGAACAGCCAGACCAGCACTCCTGACTCACCAGCTCCCGCCCCAGGGTGGAAGTGGAAGAGTCTGGCTCTGTGTGCTCCCAGTTGGTTTCAGCAGTGATTTGGGAGGAGGGACTGACCTTAATGTTAAGAGGCTTTTCTTGATGTCTAACCTGAATTTTCTCTTCAGCAACCTTACAAACTCTGCTTTTTTATTTTAGTCAACATGATCATGCAGAAACAGACCTTTACCCTTCTCTTTAGAGGCTGTTACCTTGTTTTCCTTTGGTTTGCCCTTTGCAGACAGAACAGCACCAAGTATTAGACTTTTCTAAAAGAGAAATAGCTTCCTTAGGGAGATACGTTTTTATGGCAATGCAAGGATTTGCCTTTATTACAGCACAATGAGTTCCTTGACCAGTGACCCTCTGGAAGACCACTGTGGCCTTCTGGTCCTTTTCTGCAGAATTGTTCTCTAACTCATCATTTGTTCCCTGTGTCCATAGTTTATTTTTCCTGCAGTAGTGGAGAAACTTGTATTTGTCTTTACTAATTTAATTTTCCAGCTTTTTTCTCCAGGGTTACAGGAACCTTTCAAATGCTGATCCTGTGGTGTGGCGTGGACTTGCAGACCATGCTGTCTGTGACTATAATAAGAGCAATCTGTTCCCTCTTTGGAGTCATTTCTGAGAATATTGGATAATAACTGACCCCTGTGCAAAGCCACTCAAAAAACATCCCCCATTCTTGGCATTGAACTGCTGTTAACTATTCTCTGGGTGCCATTTTTTAATTTTATGTCCCAATAGTGATGATGGAAATGCCAGGACGTTATGCAAAGCAGCGTTAAAAGACTTTCTACAACATATATGTCATATATCATGTGGCATACGCAACAAAAATGATGTTTATTGCCTGAACAGTCTTCTGCATTTGTAAACACAGAGGGGGGTTGTAAAGATAGCAGTTCTACAATCATCTAGTGACTGAAAAATGAGATTTCATTTCATTAGGAAATTACTGGGATTTTTCCACAGCAGGTCTGCTAGAAAGAGTAATATTGGCTTCTCTGAAACAAGGTTTTTACTTATCATTGCATTATTTCAGACCCCTTGTGTGAATGCACAAGCCTATCATTCAGTGTGACAGCATACAAGATAATGAAAATGAAATAAATTGCATGTCTGAGGCCTGGTTTGGCGTTTATTTTCAAGCTAAAGGTGCCCCTCCAAGCCAGAAGAATGTTTTCAGAAGTGTAGGTGATTACGTCCTCTTACGTTATTTGGCAACCTACAGAATATTAAAGAATTTTCTAAGGTCTTTTTAGCAATCCTAAAAACTCTTAGAAGAAAGTTATTAATGAGGCAGACAGCCCACTTCCTTGCCTTTGTTTCTTCAGGATTTTGTAGGTAATGAATTAAAATTGTTGGCATTAACATTTTTAATGAGAAGAACTTATACTTCTAATGAATTTTCCTGTAGGTTGATTCACTTAGTAATTTCAAAAAAATTCTTCTATTTTATCCAGAGCAGATTCTTGTAATAACTTTAGAGCATTTTAATGTATGTTTTAATTAAATGATTCATGAGCCTGCTGTATGGTCAGAAATGCAGTCACTCCTTTCCTTCGTGTTGGATGATTTGCAATGTTTTATGTATTACAAGATTTGATGAAGTATGTCAAGCCTTTGCCATCTCTACTGAGCTTGTCAGGTGGTATGGACTTGGTGGTCTCCAGCGGGTGACGTCTTTGGTTAAGTAAATGTAATAAGTGGGGGGAACTCTTGCTTTGCTGTCAGCTTTCATAAAGCTTTATTGCCAGCTTTAAAGTCCCTGAGCACTATCAGCAAGGAATAGCTGTATTAATAATTACTGTGTCCACTGCTTCCTTAAAATATGTGTCAGAAGAAAATGAGTGTGAAAGCACGTAGAGCTCTGTGGGTTTAAATGGCATTAAACTTTACCATGTCAAGTTAAAAATACAATATTGTTTTGCTTGCGCACTTGAAGCATTTCAGTTAAAAAACCACAAATGCATTTCTAGCTGTGTATTTACTTGTGGTTCATTATTGCTGGTATATTCCCTTTCCTTATTAAAATATTTTCTTCTGTGTTCTTCCTAGAATGGCTTTACTCCTTTATACATGGCAGCTCAAGAGAACCACATTGAGGTGGTGAAATATCTCCTGGAGAATGGAGCCAACCAAAGCACAGCTACTGAGGTGAGGAGGATGCTTCCTCTTTTTTTTTTTGTCTTTATATTCAGATCACTTAAAGTCAGGACTATGTGGGCTATGTCCAGAGATATGTTGGTGTGTGTGTTGTAAAATGGTATAAAAACAATTAATATCAACAGGCTTCCTTTTAGAGTCATAGCATTGTTTAGGTTGGAAAAGACCTCTAAGATGGAGTCCAGCCATTTACCCAGCACGTGGATCTTGAGATTTTAGCTAAGTTCAGGAGTGATGAGTGGAGAAGGCTCTGTGTGGGGCTAGGCTCTCAAAACTATTTGGGAGGCCACTTACCCACCCTCCTGCTGCTGTTTCCCTGAGTTACTCTAGTTCAGAGGCTCACCTGGGACTTTTTGCAACCTCTGAATAGTCATTGTTGCCTGTAGTCAGTGTAAATTGGAAATCAAATGACAAGCAAAGGTCACATCAATGAGCTATTTTCTCCATGGACTCTTTATTTCTGCCACTGGACCATGTGAGTATCAAGGCAGAAGGATGATATTAGTGGGGGTTCTGGTGCTGTAAACCTGCACATGAGACTCCATCTCGAGGAGCTGAATCACAGTAATTTAAGGGAGATTTAAGAGCAATGGAGAAAACTCCTGGGTCACAAGGATGATGCTCATTCTGTTCCCTCCTCTTGCTCTCTTTCTGCCAATGTTCTTTCATTCCCAGCCAAGGGGATGAGTGAACAGGCTCTGTATGCAAAGTATGTAATCCTCCTGTTTGTGCCATGTGAAGCGGCAATAGGAAGGTTTCTCTGTAGTCACAGATTTTCTACATGTTTATTACTTTTCCCTAGACTGTCCAGAAACATTGTAATTCTGGATTGCCTTCACAAGGAGATGAATTTGAAATGCTGCTGAATTTATACTCCTTCCCTTGGAAGTGAACTGCCAGTGTTCCCAGCTGTTTTACTGTCCCCTCTCTCAGTGGATACTGTACCATTTGCTGACAGCTCCTAAAATAATCCTCTCGTCTATGTGGCGATCCCATTACATGTCAGCTTTCTGGAATACAAAATCCCAAGTGATTGCCAGGCAACGTGGCAGAAACACACTCCTTGTGAGGGAGCCCAGTGGGACTGGGGCTCTCCAGGAGCCCAGCCCAGCTATAGCCCTCAGTCACCTGCTGGCAGACTTTCTCCCAGTGAATTTTGTTGGCTGAGATGGTCAGGTGCATTGGAAATTTAGTCAGTTTACAGGAACATAATTCGTGTGAAGAAGTCACACTTTCCAAAAGTAGGAAGAGGAGAGGAAAAAAAGTAAAATATCCCAACTCTGAACCTGTGACCAGTTCTGTCTGCTGCCATCAGAATGATCAGTTCTCATTTTGCAGCTTGGAAAGTAAAGGCTGTCGACCTCCTCATGGCATACCTAGGTCAGTTGTAGGTTCAGGCCTTGCTGGGGTGATGGTTTCCGTGGTTCTGTGAGTGCTTCTGGGTCACTGTCCATTTCCACGTGTTCCCAGAGTTCATCTCATGGATGGGACGAGGAAATAGTACATTCAGTAAGGTGGGATGGCAGCCTGAGCTGTGGATGCCACTGAAATATATGGAGAAGGACTTTCTGTTTGGTATCACAGATTGGCACTTCTCATGGGAGGTGAGGAAACAAAAGGCTTTCTCTGAGCTCCTGTCAGCAGTGCTTCCCAGAGGCAGTGGGAGAAGGAATGCAGAACGAGTTGTGTCCTTCTAGAGAAGAGAAATATGAAATGGTGCAAGTCAAATGGATGATCTTGTCTTTGAAGCTTTGAAACTTGCACTGCCTTTGAATGTATTTCATTTCCTCTCACTTACGTACGGAAAGATACAAAAGGAGGGTAAGGATGAGCTCAGTTTCACAGGGCCTCTAATCCAGGATTTGTTCTCGTGTTCCCAGAGGCGAAAGGCAAATGCATTAAGCCATTTCAACACCTATGCAGCCCCAATCTCAGAATTATCTTTACAGTTCAGCTGTTTCATCAGCTGTTCACCCTTTTTTAATTCACTGCCCAGAATTTAATCTCTATTACAGGCAGAAACCACAGTAGTATCGCTGTTACAACACACCTACCCAGCGTTCAACGCAAAAGGGAGCCAAAGTTATTAGATTACTAAGAGGAAAATGGCTTTGACAATTCTTCGGATGTTTCTTTCACCATGTGTCAGCTCTCATTCCTTCCTAACTTGGCCTTTATTATTCTATCCTCTTTACATATTCGTATTCCAAAGCAATTCTGTCCCATCTCTCGTGTGGTTAAAGCACACCTGTGCCTGGGGAGGATGCATTACCAGGGTGAGGTTCAGTTTCAAATCAGAATGAAATATTTGGGAGCAGGCAGTATTTCAGCCAGGAGAGCAAGTTGTGATCATGTGGTGGATTTTAAAGCACTGGCCATCACAGGCAAGTATGGAGGAGCAAGACAATTTGAAACTAATTTTAAAACAGAGCTAAAACTGTGAATGATGAGCAGAGAGATTTTTCTGACTTTGTTTTTCGAAAAAATACAAATAATCTGTAGTTTTCCTCCTTCAAATTTGAATAAATTCCTTAATTTGATCTGACTTTCTTGACTTGTGCTCCATGTCTAACTTGGAATTGGAACAGCAGCAAGTGCATCCAAAGATAGGGTTTTTTGTCTGCAGAGATGTGAGAGATATCCACAGGTGGGTTCCCTATGTATTTTTCTTTGTTGAGTGCTCACTAAATTTACAAAAAAATTGCTGAAAATACGCTTTGTGGCCTGTTGTAAGATGAGAAGTAATTAAGAGAGATACTGTAGAATGAAGCTTTGTTTGTACTTGACTTAAAGGCTCCTTTGAAGCGGAAAAAGATACTTGAGAGCATTTGAAATGTTTGAAGACGTTTGGAAAGGGTTAAAATGTTGTGCTGTGGAGGTGCAGAGGTGGAAAACAGCTGGCAAGGAGCATCTCAAGTCTCTGTGTGTAAAGAGGCGCTGTGGGAATCCACAGCTCTCTCCATCCCGCGCCTTACCCACCACACCTCACTTCCCTCTCCCCAGGATGGTTTCACTCCTCTGGCTGTTGCGCTGCAGCAGGGACACAACCAGGCGGTGGCCATCCTGCTGGAGAACGACACCAAGGGCAAGGTGAGGCTGCCGGCCCTGCACATCGCTGCCAGGAAGGACGACACCAAGTCGGCGGCGCTGCTGCTGCAGAACGACCACAACGCCGACGTGCAGTCCAAGGTAAGGCGGCGCGGCCGCGCAGGGACAGGGCGGGCAGGCAGCTGGGATCCCTTCATCTCGACGACCAAAGGTAACTCCAGTGGGGACAGACCTGTTCCTCGACCAGTATCACCAGTGATTCCAAACTGTTTGGTTCTGTTTTTTTTTTAATTTTTATTTTGTAGTCATGCCTCCCATTTCTTTGGTAACCAGCTTTTTGCCATTGTTTGTAAACCAGAAGGCACTGGAGTGGAAGCACGGTCACTGCTTCCCTGTAAAATAGGATACTGGTTGATTGCCCATGGGAGCTTAGGTTATATTTGAAGTTAATGCATGCTTGAGTGGCTTTTCCCATAATTAACAGCATAACTCATTTCAAAAAAAAGCAACATAGTTCTTCAGTTTTTGGCCAGTCTTTAATGTTGTTCCTCTTTTTCCCAAACCATGCTGCATCAGATGATGGTGAATAGGACGACTGAGGTACCGAGATCAACAATTTTTAATTACTCTTTCTGTTACTTGTGATGATTTTCTCTGCTCTGTGGCAATACTCCTTTGTTATTTAGCACTAAAAGTGAAAATATGACTCTTTTTTTAATACGTAGAAATTTGTGACTTGGCAAACCTATCTTTATTCATCCTTTTTCTCTTAGAGTTTCTTTTTATTCATGTCACATGAAGGAAGATTTGAGAATTCACTTCCGTTCCAAGAAATCTGAAGCGAGTCATGGAGCTAAGAGACACTTTTTTAGCTCAATTTCATTAATTATGAAAATGCACTCACTTGGCATAACTAAATCAAGGTGTCTGGCTTAGCCAGAATAATGGCAAATTTTATTTTCCATCTTTTACAATAATAAATGTAATCAAATTTCCCAAGGTAAAAACAGGGCATCTGCTTATTTTCACCATTGTTCTTAACTACAAAAGAAACTTCCATAAAGTTTTTCAAAGCTCCAAGGGATAGCACATAATCAGAATTTCCCTGCAGTAAATAATACATTTCTCACATGGATTCTGCAAATAGCAACTCTCCAAACACTTGCACTAGAAGTCATGGGTCTGATTGACTCGAACTGGGATTTCTCCCCAAAAGATTGTTGCCATGTTAGGAGAAAGAATGATTTCCAAGAACGCAGTTGGTGTTTGAACGCCTGCTTTTGAATAATGGAGTTTTTCTGTCAGAGGAGGGAATGAATTATGAATGGATGCACCCATGGGAAGGGGCTTCCTACTTGGTGTGTGCACACACGTGAGCAGGTTGCTGGGAGGCAGCTGGTGGTGTGAATTGAAGGGTGGCAGCTTCTGTTGGCATCAGACTCACCCATGGGAATGTTCTTCGCTTTGGTAAATGTGAGGGAGGGCAACACGTGCCTGCATTCCTTTGTTCCGTCAGTGGTTTAAAATGGTGGTTTGTACACTGAAAGGAAGGAAAGCTAGTTGAAAACACACTGTAGTCAAGAAGGCAAAAGTATTTCTCTCTTTCTATAACTAACAGCAAGATCCAATTGAATCAGTGTAAAGCTCTTCAGGGATACCTCAAAAGCAAGGCCCATTCTACTTGAATTACTTATGAGGCTAAAAGCTTACACTTGTGTCCTACTTTCTGAAAATTTAATCTTTTTTTATGTTGTTGTCAAGCAATTCTATATCTCATAGCTGGAGCGAGTTTCACCTTCTGGTGTTCAAAATACAATAAGTAAATAATGGTTTTTTCTCATGTATAAATGGCAGTTTCTTCAGATCCTTTGCAATCCAAATTGTACATAAACATAAATAATTATGATTCTTTCACTGTGCTACTAAGTAATCTCGCATGTAAACCAAATTCTTGGATTACGTTTTGAATAATTACTGCTTTAAAAAAAATAAGAAGAAAAAAAAACAGAAGAAAATCTGTTGTCCCTATTTCCAAGAGTAGTAAAATAACAATTCAGAAACTTTTGTGGTCCTTTTATCCAAATCCAGTAAACAGATGCAGCACAAGATCCACATTGCTTCCAAATTGTAATAAGAAAACTTCTTTTGTTTTCTTAAGGAAGGGCTAATATATTAATATTTTCTGTGTTGTAAACTACTGTTAATGGCCACTGATGCAGAAGACTGAGTTGGAGAATGAAAGAACAAAGTACTTTTGATAACCACCCATATGAAAACTGCACTGAAAAGTTTTGCTGTAATACAAGTGAACTGGATGAAACGGGCATCCTGCATTTGTTCAGCAGCAGGTTTAAAACAAAATACTAGTTGAAGTGATTATCTTGTGTAAACTGGTTTCTGTAACAGGAGCTGTTTCCCTTTGCAGAGTGGCTTTACACCTTTGCACATTGCCGCGCACTACGGAAACGTCAACGTGGCGACGCTGCTGCTCAACCGCGGAGCTGCCGTCGACTTCACAGCAAGGGTATGGACTCATTCCTCTCCCTTCTCACTTGCAATGGCCTAAAGATGATAGTGTGCAGCCCTTAGCCAAGGGTTGAGTGAAGAGCAAAGTAATGCTGAAATTCTGTTGTGGTCAAAGATGTCTTTTTATGCCGTAATTCTGAAACCTTGTCTCTGTGCAATGCACTGGACACCTTGGGAATTATGTAGTGACCAGCATTCCCAGCTGGAGGAAGCAGGCTCCTTTGACCAGCTCCAGAAAGCTGACGTTCTCATAGTGTGTCAACTCACTTCAGCTTTTTTGTCTGTTGCTGTACTCTAGCAATAGACGTAGGATTGACCACTTTAACTTGATGTTTTCACATATAAACATAATTTGAGAACTGCCAGTAGGGTATATTGCCATTATATAAACTCTTATGGTAAACACCTGCAGAGCTACATACTGGAGTCCTTTTGCTCTTGGATATTACGTAGTTGGAAGTACAGCATCTGGTGCCCTGAAAACCTCTGGTAACCTCAACCTAGCTCCTGGATCACATGTTTGCTGTTTAATTTTCGCCACACACACTGTGAATTACTTTAGGATTCTGCCTTCCAGGCTGTCTTCCTCCCGTTTTCAACCATGAGTAGCTGCTAATATTACCTCTTATCTCAGCCAAAGCATTTTCACGGACTTTCAGCCTACACAGGGACCTACTCCTGATGCTTCTGTGTACTCTGTGTACGTTGCAGCGATTTAAATGCATCAGTGTTTTGTGACTATTGGCTCACTGGGACTCTGACATGTTTGTGTATTGTCTGACCCTGGCATTGCGATGTTTGCTGCTTGGGCAGATGTGCTGCTTCATTTATCCAAGGACCCCAAAGCAATGAAGGAAGAATCTTGCTTAAAAAGGAATTACTAACTCTAGCTTTTATGGTGTGTGCCCAGCTCTGATGCTCAAGTACATTTTTGTTTACTCTCTACAATGTGATGGTCTCATTTGTTGTGATCCCAACCCAAATTCACCCCCATTACACACCTTCAAATCCATCCGGCTCATTGTTTGTTCTTTTCATGGTGTAGAATGGAATCACCCCCCTGCATGTGGCTTCCAAAAGGGGAAACACAAACATGGTGAAGCTCTTGTTGGATCGCGGAGGGCAGATCGATGCCAAAACCAGGGTGAGTCTTTCTATTCCCTGAATATGGTATTTTCCCTTCTTGGGAATGCACTGGGATTTTTTGCTTGCTTGCTTTTGTGTGTTTTTTTTCTTTCTGTTTGTTTTATGTAGACTGTTCTCTATGGTACAGGTGTTGGTGATAGTAGGAGGCAGAAGTACTATTTCCTTTAGTCTCCTGTACGATCTGCCTACATCATTAAATAAAAAACTGATGACACTGACTTTTTTTAGGGAGTACGCCTGTTAGCGTTCTGTGACACCAAGACCTTGAATGATGCACAGCCATGGGAAGTGGAGGGTCTGGACTCAGCTGAGCCTTTCAGTCTCCTGACTCCTGAATGTCTGTGACAGTCACTGTATGTCCTGTGGAAACTGCTGTAGTGGGCTCAGTCCCTTTTTGTTGGAGAGCCAGTAGTGGGAACAGGTCACTTACCCTGTGCCAGCAGCCACTCTCCTCTTCCCCAGACAAACCATGGAGAATTAGGTGACTCTTACTGGCTTCCTCCTCCCAGTTGCCCTACTGAAACGCCACATCATCGCTCTGCTCTTTATTAATGGGTGATTTCACAGTTGTTCAGGATACAAAGAACTCCAGGGTTAATTATTTCAAATGGGATTTTGGATTCACCTGGGAAAACATGGTGTTTTATTCAGGCTGAACTGCACAGGGCTCACTCTTGAAAGCTGCTGAGTTTTAAGCACTGATATGCAAAAATCATATCTCTAAGTAATAGAGGGTGTTTTAGAATAGAGAGTTTAGAGCTGGACATGACATTTTTTGTTTAATAAGGTAGAAAAGTAGAGGATATTGCAGTCAGCTACCCTTGGGGTTGATTCAGCCTCTGCAGTTACTCGGATATTAATTACACCAACTGTGTGTTGTTTCATAAGCTCAAAAGACGATCATTATTGTTGTGAACTCTGTATGTGATCGTGATTTTGGTTTCTGTTCATTTGTGAAATGATGTCTCTCTCTTGCTGTTTTTCGATTTTTTAAAACCTACTTCTGATGGAAAAAGCTGCCCCTTATACAGCTGTGCAGTAAATCATCCCTGCTCACATTTTCCACAATTAGCACCTAAAATCTCATGGTAAAGAGGCCTGGAACGTTAATAATGTACTCTAGTCAGGACATTCCATGTGCTTCTAAGCATGTCATACAGAAATAGTCCTTCTGGCCTGTGGAATGAGTATTGAACTCACCTATTTCATGTTCAATATTTAAGTACTTGTTTTAAACAAGTTAACAGAGAGGATTGTAAAGGATGTTTTGGATTTTAGGAGGTCAGGGTGTGTTCCTTTCCCTGCTCACCAGCAAAGGTTGATATGCAGTTGTGAATGAATCTGAATTGCCTGATGTAGGTGGAAGGAGCTAATTTTAGACTGTTCTCGTTGTCTTGGCTCCCTGCCCTTGGTCAGCTGCTCAGAATGTCAGCACAAAGATAGCCATGAAAACCCAGCAAGGTATCCTGAAGCACACATATTCCAGTTTGCACAACTCCACAGCCTCCTCTCTTTCTTCTCCTACCTCCTCCCTGCTCAGAGGCTCGTGGTCAGGAGCGTGTGCTCCTCAGTGGGGAAGATTCCAGAGCTTTGGTTTTGCTGTCTGTGTCCTCGTGCCAGCTGCTGATGCCATCTCAGTGTCTCCCTCTTTTCCCTGTGCTCTGTCCACATGCCTTGTGTGCTTGGCTATGGGCACGAATCCACAGGGTGCTGAGGAGGCAAGTGCTGTGTTGTGTGTGCTTTGTACGTGGGGGGACAGACCACGTGTACTAACATGCTTACCTTCCCTACTGCCTTTCTACCTCTTCCCAGGAACACCTGCATTCTTGCAGTAGGTCAGAATCCCTGGAAAACAGTGGAATTAAATATACTAGGGTGTATCACAGCCAAATTCTCAGTCTTTGTACCACGTCAGAATAACCTCCTGTCCTCACTGCTTTCATTCAGTTTATTTTTAACTTACTTTGTTACATGACATCTGATGATGCATAAATTAAGAAGCAAAAACTTATTTTAGATGAGCCTCAGTACTTCAATTTTGCAAGGTTATTCTGTGAAAGCTTTTTGATGCTTGAAAATGTTCCACTGCAATGATTCATTAGGAGCCCCTGTGTAGTCTAAAAATGTAAATTAAAATGTATGTTCTTCAAAGGGAATAAATGATGCACGTGTTCTGGTGTTCCATAGTTAGTGTGACATGTAGAGCCCTGCTTTCTGAAGGAATTAGTATTTTTATTTTCTATACATAATGCATTTGCTGAAATTTTGTGGCATTTCTCACTGGCCCATAAAGATGTAGAATTGCTTATAAATCTGTTTGCCACAATTACATATTTTAAAGTAATCTTTTACTTAATTTTTTAGCGAGTTTTACTATTCTTTTTCTCAACTACCTGCTAACTAAGATTCTAAAATGTGGAATTTAATTTATCTTTTATTGTAGCCAAAGCAAAAATGTAAACTCCATTCACAGTTGTATTAACAGGATACTTTTACTAGTACTAACTGTCAGGGATAGTATGATATTGTTATATAGTAATAAAATACCTTCTTATAAGAATAGGTAATTATTAGATGATAATAAATGTTATTGTATAATATCTGGATTGCATTTGTGGTACTTCTATTTACATATCAGCTTTATCTGGGGTTTTGTTTTCTAAGTAATTAATGGATAAAATTTCCTATACTAAAACAGTATTTAAAATCTTACTCAAACCTATGTTCTCTACATGTTTACCTGAGTAAGAACTTCAGTGACATAATTTAATTTAGAATTTTAGTATTTGGCTAAACTTCTGACCTGTGCAACTTCTGGTGGTGCATCTGTGGAGTTGGGGGGTCGGAGCAGTTGTGCAGACCATGACTCTGCAGAAACTTGTTCTCTAAAAGATGGAGGAAATTTCAATTTCTGGTTAATTTGATGTCCTGTGGTCAAGAGTAAAGTGGCACTTACAAATTCCCACTTTGAGGAAAAGAAAGCATTTACAACCTTTCTGAAACAGAGTAAGGATTGTTACAAGGAGAATTATTACAAGCTTTAAAAGCAGAGTAATTTCAATATGGCCAGGATATAGATATTTCTATTAAAAAAAAAAAAGTCTTCATATAATGACATAGTAACAGAAAGGACATTCAGGATGCTGAAATGTTCTTGAATGTTGAAGGATTTCAGGAATATTCTTTCTGAATGCAGTTTTTGTAATATCTCTATTTTTATCATCTCTATAAATTGTACAGGAAAGAAAAGAACAAGAATGAGAGGCTTTTTTAGGTTTTGTATGCTTTTTCTGCTTTTAAAATACAGTGTTATTCACAGGCCTTTGTCACCTTACTGGAATTTCCATTTTTGTGGGAGTATGCAAACACCCTTCCAAGGGGGGAGGAACACATTCACCTGTCTTAGCTGCTGTGCGAAGCTGAAGCTGTCACACATTTTGTGTACTTTCTATACAATCTTGCAAACATTGAAATTAGATTTTTCTTGCTCTGGGACTTTTAGACTCTTCTTGAAGGTTTTCACCCAGAGTATTTACAATTGAAAAAAAATCCCTGGAATGTAACAGAGCATCTGGTCTTGGAAGGGGAAGCTTGTTGTGTGGGCAAGTCACCATGTTGTGTGCCTGGAGCCTGGCAGCTGGAGCTGGAGAGGGAGTAGTTGTGGTAATGGTGGGGGAAGGTCTGGTGCATCATTTGTGCTGGAGAAGGGCCACAGGACCGAAGGGAGGCTCAGCTGGAGCTGAAAGAAGTGGCAGGTCAGTCATGGAGACATATGATACCAGTGGGGAAAAAACCGAAGGAGACTATGGGCAGTGATTGGTTTGGGTTGGGTTGGGTTGGTTTTTGTGGAGAATGTGCTTCAGATGCCCCTGAATGCTCATTCTGGGAGCCTATTGAGATTTGTTTGTAGTAATACCTCCTTTTGTAGATCTGCATCCTGACAAAGTAGGCACAGCTCTGCTATTTCCACATGGGAGTGGTAACATTGTAGCAGGATCCTGGCTGTGTCTTGGCACTGTGCTCTCTTTACAATGTTTTTTTCCTGCAGTAGAGTTGCTGTGATATTTTCTCCTTGTCTTCACACACACACAGAGCGCTAATAATTCATTGGCAGTTTTTGCCATTCCTAAAGCAGTGTCAGATTATAAATATCTAATCACAATGCAGATATTTGGTATAAAAAATTCAGTGGCTTCATATAATGTTTACAAGTGTGTAGGAAGGGATGTTGAATGGGTTGTCTAAGCAAGTTATATAGATAATGACTTTTATTTGGAATTCTTTATGTTAATATCTTATTACTCTAGCAAATGCTTGGCATATTTTTGCTGTCTTTTAAAAATTTGTACTTTGAATGGCAGACCTGAAGGAATACTTTACAGCTTTTTTAATTATGCCAAGAGCTTAGAGCAAGTGGGAGACTCGCCTCGTTCATTTTTAAAGAGATGAGGTTTAGTCATAATGAAAAATGAACAAATTAAAAGCCCTTTATTTGTCGAGAAAATTTAGACAATTTTGCATGTTTGACATATGGAATACTAAAATTTTATTTCACCCATATAAAGATGAGAACATGCAGCTGCAGTTTAGAAGAATTCTTTGGTAATTTGGCATTTGACATCCATGTCTATTACCAGTCCTTGCTCGAGTGAGCACTGGATGTGGGCAACTGTCCTGTGAAGATGCTGCCCACATCATTTCCCATTAAAAATCCCTCATAAGCACAGCTTTTTGTCTCAGTCTCTCTGGTTAGCTGAAGGAAAGCGTTTGTGAAATGACCCAATAATTCATCTTCCCCAGCCCTGCAGTTAGGAGTCGTGCACAGAAATCAGAATTAATTTTGCAGGTTAAAATATGGCCAGTGTTTGATTTTCAAGGGAAAACTCCCCAAAGTTTACCTTATATTTTGAGAGTCATTTAAGAGGAAACTAGGATTGATGGAATCTCATGGCTTCCATACACACAGAGTTTGTGTTATGAGATATCCATCATCTGTGCTTCATAGTCTGTGTCCCTTTGACCCACTGTCAAAGGATGTGCTTGATGTTTTGGTCACCGTGTGTTCTCCAATTAGCAAAGAAATAATTAGAAAAGGACTTAAGCAAACTCCTGCAGCTGATTTGCAGGCTCATTGCAAGTAGATAATGGTACAGAAAGGACTGATTTGGCACCTCCTTGTGTCTCTTGACGTTGGCTCATGTCAGCTTGTCCTCTTTGTATTCTGTACTAATTCTTCTTCTGCATCAGCTCTCTCTTCACAATTTCCCTCATCTTTGAAAAAAGCATAGAAGCAAAAATAGAATTTAAAGTATTAAATATACAATAATTTTAAAACATACATGCTGTTTTCCTCAGGGCAGAAGGAGGGAAGAGGGTTCTTTGGGAAGTCTGCAGAGAAGCTGTGCTGGAATAGAATAGGATAGATAGCAAATTTTTATCTCTGCTTTTAAAGGGAATTGTAGATAAGAACAGAGAAGAAATAATGTTTTTTAATGATTTAGTTCTTATTTTTGTTTTATTCAGACTTTCTTGCAGAGCTGATGTGTTTCTTAGCTTGTATTTTTCTTTTTTCTCTCCCTCTGGGGATTTGTTCTGCTTTTTTCAAGGACACAATTCTGCATTTCTTTTGCTGTTTTATTAGATAGAATAACATCAAAGCCACCATGCAGATAAGGAAAGCAGACCTCCCACACTGATTAAAAATGTAGAGCACAGGAGGCCAGAAACTGGAAAGAAACACAAAATAAATACCTTCCCTAGAAGTACATTTGAGATACATTCTCACCTTAGTAATGCCAATGGGAATTATCTGTGTGCATCCTTCTGGCAGTGAGATGATAATATACCTCAGTTGTGCATATAAAGACTTGGTTTAGGGCACTCTGAAATTTCAGTGCATAAAAACCCAACAAGTAAAGTGATTACACCCAGTATTTTATGCCAACCCAATCTGCCAGGTGCTGAAAGCTTTGAATTCTGTTTTTGGGTTTGATGTTGTGTCTTACTGAATTTCATTGCAAAGATTCTGAGGGATTTAAGGATGCCTCTGAGTCAGTGAGCACCAAGGCACACCTAACCCTGTCATGTGTCTCTGAAAAACCTCTGGAAAAAGTAGATAAGTAAGGGAGAGAAGTTCCTCCTCCCTGCAAACTTCAGTTCCTCATGGAACAACTGGCACCACTCACTTGGAAAGGAGCTCCAGTGCTTTGGAAACGGGATGAGGGGCGGTCTGCTTCTCAGAACTACCTTTTGTAGAGTGTTAAAGGGCTGGGTTTGCCAAAATGAGGTTGCTATTGCAATGGCACTGTGTATTCTAGTGCTACTTTTAATTTAAAGATGTTAGAAGTGAAAATGCAGTGATGTAGGTTTCCTCCAAACCCCAGCAAGGCCAACAGTCCATCTGTGTATGAAGCAGGATCACTTACTTAAGGCCATGTTTTTGCATATTTGCTACTTTTTTAGTCCCTTAGTAACTCAGATCAGTATCTATTCTTTTAATCAAGCTGCTACTGGAATCTTTAGAGAGCTCCCTAAAATAATAGTGTTAATGGCACCCAAGATGAGCAGCGTGTCTCAGAGGGAGAGGGCTTTTCTCGTGATTAAGAACTGTTTCCATTTCACCTTTATAAACCCATCTCTGTGTGAATGAGTGTTGATGGTGTGTATGAGTCCATGCTTGAACAATACTGAGGGCTAATGAGATGAAAACTTGATTTTACACATCCTACATGTTGTCTCTTTTCTGTCATTCAGCACTAATATTCTTTTGCAACTGCTTTTTTTGCCTCATACTTATTCTGTTTTACTGCATAAAGTCAAGACTGTTGCAGAAGTACCTAGAATTAATTCTCCTGTCTAAATACTTCATCAACACATCTTTTGCTGCCACTGCTGTGATCACTTTTAGTAGCCTGAGCAGATCTTTTGGTACAGGATGGTGTTCTGCAATGGAAAGAAATATTGTGGACTGGGTGGTCTCACAGCAGTGTTATCCAAAAATTGTTAGCTCTTTGTTCACTCCTGTCTCAGAAGTGAAAGATTTGATTCTGTTTCTTTTTCTGCTTTAAAACTTCCTTTCTCCTGCTGCTTGTTTAAAAACAAAAGAAAATTCTAGAGCAGATCTTCCAGTGTGAACATTTCTTGTTTCATGCCTGCATCAGAGGCAATCCAAAGGACAAGGGCTGATTAATAGAGCATCCTTGGCCCAGCAGGCATTATCCAGGGAGTGCTAATGCAGAGGAGAGGGAGGGGAGGAGGCAGGGCATGCTCACATTATCCTCTTTGAGAAAAGATTTTGACATACAACAGGCTTCTTCTCTCAAACAATGACCTTAGAATGTCCTTTGCTGGTGCAAGAAAGAACAGGGATGAAACTTCACGTTGCAGACCCAGCTTCAGTTAGGAGTCAAAAAAAGGGGCTTTTTCACATGTGTGTAGGGTTGCATTCCTGGAAGGTTGTTCCCCGGAGCTAAGACAGATGGCAGGGGATGTGCTCATTTTTTCCCCTCCTTTTCCTTTAAGGATGGACTCACCCCACTGCACTGTGCTGCAAGGAGTGGACATGACCAGGTTGTGGAGCTGCTCCTGGAGAGAGGTGCCCCTCTGCTTGCACGGACCAAGGTGTGTGTGGGTCTTACTAGAAGATGTGAACACCTCTGTGTAACTTTGCACAGGATTTTCAGTGTCGTTGAAAGGACAAGGAAGAAGACGAGAACATTTCTGTCCTCCCAAAGGGAATGGGTTAATGGGTAGAATGATCCAAAATAAGGTTTTGTTACATAATTAGGGACTATCCTTTCCAAATACATGAAAGGCATGCACTTCTTTGCCCCTCTCTCCAGTACCACACTAAACACATGATCTGGAGTGCTACTGCCAGAACTTCTCTTGTGTTGCTTCCTGAGATTGCAGGACACACAGATGGGAAAGCTGGATTGGTCTCTCCTAAGGGGTGGTTCCCGTACATATTTTGAGATCCTTCGTGTAACATAATGAGGACATGTGACCTGCAGCTTCTCCTAATTGTTTTTATTTCAGACTTGGAAAATTATTTCAGTGTTTTCCTACCTGTTTCTGGAAAACACACATCTAAGATGAATGCATTTCCTACAAATTCTGTCCCTTTGGTCAAACTAATAACAGGAAGATACTTGTAATAACAAACCCCGCTGAGCAGCTGCTCACGGCAAAAAATATCCTCCTGATATGCACCACAATCTAAGTGAGAGTTACTATGAGTTCCTGTTCTGTTTTCCTTTGCCACAGAATGGACTGTCTCCACTTCACATGGCAGCCCAGGGGGACCACGTGGAGTGTGTCAAACACCTGCTGCAGCACAAGGCCCCCGTGGACGACGTGACGCTGGATTACCTGACCGCTCTCCACGTGGCTGCGCACTGCGGCCACTACCGTGTCACCAAACTGCTCCTGGACAAGAGAGCCAACCCCAACGCTCGTGCCCTGGTAAACCTGGCCCTCCTGTGTTATGTAGCAGAGCTGTGCAGGGCAGAGGAGTAGCTCTCATTCCAAAAATTGAAGCCACGTAGCCGATGTTGACTTGTGCGTTGGTGTTTTACTGACTAGTGGTTCAGTTTTCCGTACTGTGTGATACGATACACAAACTTTCAGCTGAATTAGTAAGTTAATTGGCATAGAGATAATATATTAAAAAGCTAGTATTTCTGTATTTATCAAATTATGACATTCCCCTCTATTAGGTGCCAGGTATGATTCATCTCACTCTCGGATGCGCCCATCGCCCTTAACTGAGAGGAAAACATCACATTTGGCTCTCAGAACATTTCAAGAGGTTTTAATCTATCCAAAACCAGACAAGGTTCCATTTTTCTCTAAGAGGAACTGATAGCTGGATGGGAGTTAAAGTACCAATGTATTACACTCTGTGGGGAAAACAAAGAGTCTATGAGTACTTGAGATGGTTCTGCACGGCCAGAAGTCTGCCATTGCCTTCCCTATTCAGGGCCTCCACCAAACTTCCCCTCAGGCCACTTGGGTGGCTTCCACAGCTTCTTGCCCACCGTAGGACCCAGTGCTTTCTTGTGTAGGCTCTCCCTTTTTTGGAAGTGACTTTATTCATAGACACCATTTTCTTTTGCTGTCTCATTTTTCTTGGCCTTTCCATACCCACAAATCCTGTAATCCTCTTGGTTCCTCTTGTACTTTCCTTGTTTTGTTTTTCTCAGTATCATGCTCACTTGGTTGATTTTTTATTATACTGTGTTCATCCTCTTTTGTTTTCCTTGCCAGTCTTCTGATTATCTCTAGCTTTCCTCATCTACCCACATATACACATCATATGCTACCCCCCCCGATCTTTTTTCCCTTCCATGACCAGAAATATACCTTCTCTCCCGCTCCTTCCCTGCCTGGGAAACATCTGAAATGATGGGAGAACACCCTAAGGCTGCTGCCTCTCTGGTCTCTTCTCACCAAACTGGGTTTTTTTCCCCTCTATCTTGTTTCCTCTTCCATCAGGGACTCATCGCCTCTGGCTTGTTTATAGTGTTTAATATATTAAATGAAACTCATAATTTCTGATAGTGATACATTTTTTTCCCTGCCTTCCCCTCTCCCTCATCAAACTGTTCCTGACTTAAATAGAAGGAGCAAAATTAAATCAACTCAGTCAGTAAAATTCAGTGCAAATATGGAAAGTTTTGAAACACTAAAATTCCCTATGAAATACATTGAGATGTTATGTGGGAGGTAAAATATCAAATGGTTTTTGATTCCTTCTTCAGAAATTAAGGAAGCAGTACTAATAATCAGCAGAGTCTTGTGATGGAGTAAATATTACAAATAATTCATTTTCAGCTAGATTTAAAAAAATAATGGCTAGTGTTTGCAAAATGCTTTGGGGATACAAGCACTGTGTGAGTTCTTAGCTTTTTCAATTTGTACGTGCTTTAAAGCACCTTCAACTAGTAATTAACATTTCCCTTAACAGAAGTTGCCTGTAGAATAATTTGCCACGTGCCTCTTCCCATGAGCTAAGATTTCACTGTGAGGTTCTGGTTACTGCTGGTTGATTGCTTAGCAATACTGATGCTCTTCATTAGAAGACAGAGCAATTTTTCAACATTATCTAAAAAATGTTATGTGTGCTTTTTGCTAAAGTGTTCTAGTATGGTGAGTAATGTGTTGCTTAGCTTTAGGCACACACCTAACCTGCATTAACTGTAATAGTTCATCGTGACGCCACTGCTGAAGGAGTGGTTCTTTTATTTAAGACATCTCACAGAATGCGTACGCACACTCAGACGTGGATATTATACCTTAGAGTGCTGCATAAATATAAAAATGCAGATGCTTAGTTTACAAGTAAAAAAATGAAGGAGGAATCTGGAAGAAGTGCTCTGTTCTCTCTTTCTCAGTTTAAATGGCTTTAAAGTGAAAGAGAGTAGGTTTAAATTAGTAAAAAGACTATTTACTGTGAGGGTGGTGAGGCATTGGCACAGGTTGCCCAGAAAAGCTGTGGCTTCCCCATCCCTGGAAATGCCCAAGGGCAGTTGGACAGGGCTTGTAACAACCTGGGATGGTGGAAGGTGTCTGCCTGTGGCAGGATGTTGGAATGAGATGATCTTTACAGTCCCTTCCAACCCAATCCTTTTGAGGATTCTTTGATTCTCCTAGAGAGACATAGAAAACGCTTTATAAAGGCCCTGATTCCAAAGTAGTCCCTATAAATTCTTGTATTTCCTTGTGTTAGGCAATCTTGAGAACCAGTGTAGGTCCTCTTTAACAGACATATGTATGTACCCTTGGGAACCACTTGCAGATGTGGACACACATACACTTGGAAGACAGAATGGGCATGCCAGGTTATTTTTTTTTGAGGTGGAGGGTTAGGGTTAGGGCAGGCTTTGCTCTGCCTCAAACACTGGGAGATGTGTGTAATCCATAACCTGTCGTGCTTAGAGAACAGTTGCTTCTGGTAGTCTAACCCTTCTGCTCCCAGCGTGCCATTAAGGAGCTGTGTGGGAAGCGTAGCTGCATGTTTTCAACTAACATGACTGTCTTTTGCACAGAATGGTTTTACTCCACTGCACATTGCCTGCAAGAAAAATCGCATCAAAGTTATGGAACTCCTGGTGAAATATGGGGCTTCAATCCAAGCTATAACAGAGGTAGAAAAATGTTTCATGTCCTGAAGAAACATTCCTTCTCTCTCTCCCTCCCTTTCTTCTTCCTTTTTTCCTCTCTCTTCTGTCACGCCTCACTTATGTTTTATTTAAACAAAGAAGCCCCTTCCCTATGTGCAGGGGAGTAAAACTGCTCTTGCTTTGTTTCGCAGTCGGGCCTCACCCCAATACACGTGGCTGCATTTATGGGCCACCTGAACATAGTCCTCCTTCTGCTGCAGAACGGAGCCTCTCCCGATGTCACTAACATTGTGAGTATGGCTTTCACTAGAATCATCTGTGCAGTGCCTCCAAAAGGTCTCTGGCCTTCCATAGAGCTCAACCAAAGGTCACATTGTAGTGGTGCTTTTATGACTTCATTGTGTTTTACGACAAATTATTCTGGCACCTTTAGTGAAGAGGGTGGTGAAGAGATTGGTGATTGGATATGGCATTATAAGCCATCTGTGGTTTCATGTATTCTCCAACAATGCCTTAGAAGGTAAAGTTTTCCTTAGAAACAGACAAAGCTCACCCAATACATCCAAAATGGGTTATAAGCAGTAATCCCACAAAGTCTGTGTTTCCTTTTTGAAGGGTGAAAGTTAACTCCAAAGGGCTCTAATTTCTGCCTGCATAACTTCTCTGGCTGCCATGAAATTGTGTATCTCTGACACTGAAAGGGCATAAAATGCTTAAAACCCAACAGTTAAACAAAAAGTAAAACTCTGAAACTAAAGATTGTTCCTCTTAGACAGGAAGTGATGATTAAATCTAGAAAATGTGACCTTTGGGAGATAACACAAAATGTGGAACCTGACTTGCTGTAGAAATCAGTGTTTGTATACCAACAGCTTGTTACCAAGAAGAATAGCCACAAATTGTAATTTAATTTTCTGAGCTGAATTTCATAGATATTTTAGTGTTTGAATTTGTCAGTATAAAAAAATATTCAACCTGGGACCACACATGCTTTGAGAGCTGCCTTTTACCAGTAAATAAGGTTATAAATAAATGTTCCCAATGACAAAGACCCCAAAAATTTAGTAACCCAGTTACATTGGACTCATTAGTTTTTCTCAGAAAATTCCTGTTTGGAACTCAGTAAAAATGTTGAGTACAGAGAGTTGTTTACATGAATCGTTAAAACAGACTTTTAATACTTTGTATAGGAAAACCTTCATATAAGAACTTCATTGATGATCTGAAAGCCAGCAAGAGATTCTTGTGGAAGCAATTTAAAGTATTGTGTTACCAGACATTTGTGTGCAGAGTTTAACACTTGACAATTTCTGCTACACAGGTGTCTTGGCTTTCATTTGGTAAGCTGAGGTTCCCTGTTGAATTACTGTTTCCAAAAACTAAATTGCTCTGCTAATTCAAGCTCAAAAGGGTCATTGTAGAAATATGATCTTTAGAGTGTGTGAAATGTAAACCTTATTCACATTTCAAACAGCTCGTTCTTCAGGTAATGAAGCTTATACAGATGAAATTATTAAGATTTGTAGCTAGGGCAGTGAGATTTTGTCTGTTGCCTACTTACTAATCGTGGCTGGTAATACAATGTTAATTTAAAAATGACAAGATAAATCAACTCCTGCTGAAGAGGGTTTGCTGTAATTATAAGTTCATAATAGCAGGCAAGCTCAAGCTTCTTCTTTCCCTACATCTAGGCCCAGGACAAGAAGACATGATTCCCATTCTGATGCAAAATATCTTGACAGGAGCGTTCATTTTTGCAGTTGCAGCATGATTGACAGTCGAGGGGCTAAAGGCTCACAATAGAATATTCTCCAGCTGTAGCATAAGAAAAATGAGCAATTAGCACACAGAAATGATCAGTCCTACTGTGTTCTCATGACACAACAGATAAATACAGAGTTCCTGGTTGTGGAACTGTCCCAGTACCTGATGTACCAGATGCCATGAGCTGCACAGGGACTGTTTTAGTCCACTTTAGAACTCTGCAGTGAAAGGACAGTGCCCAATTAAGCTAGAAATGCCATCATAAAGGAATACTCATCTTCACTGCAACAGAATGCTTTGAATGTTTCTGATCTGAAATTCCCTATCAGTCCAGTCAGCTTTCCAAAATTCCAAATTCTCCTTCAAAATCTGTGGGCTACAAAAGGCTAGAAATAAGATTGATACCACAGCCTGGAGACAGACCCACACTGCCGAGCACAGATTTTAAACGTTTCATATGCTGGCTCAGTTGTGCACAGCCATTGCAAGGCCTTTCAGTGCTGCCAGCTCCACACAGTGTGCAGGAAGGGACCATCTGGAAAAACATCCCCATCTATTTGAGGCTCATGTGCCTTGCAATCCCTTGAAAGAGACAGGCTCTTACTCTGTGTGGCACACGAGCTGATGCACTGTTATGTAGAAAGCTGAGGAACATGTGACATGGGGAAGTCTATATGGCAGAATTTTCCTTAAGTCGGGATTTTCATTCTGTCTTCTGTAGAAGAGATTTTTGGGATGACCCAGTTTGCAATCCAAGGCATACCCAGGCCCAACAACCTGTACTCACAGCCCGTCCTGAGCTGCCCCTGCTGGGGCTGAAGCCAGAGTCTCAGCTGGCAGAAAGATGAGTCTGTGCACAAGTTGTCATGGGTGGGATTGTTACTGTCAGAGCTCAGTTTCTTCATGGAAGTTCAGGACACTGACATGCTTCTGCTTTTCTGCAGCGTGGGGAGACTGCTCTGCACATGGCGGCACGTGCCGGGCAGGTGGAAGTAGTTCGCTGCCTCCTGAGGAACGGGGCCCTGGTTGATGCCCGAGCCAGGGTAGGTGTTCTGCTTACAATGTTTCTTGCTTCCTCTGGCTGAGGCAGAGCAGTTAAGGCAACCACTCATCAACTCCCCCCCTCCTCCATTAGCGCCATTCTTTGTGCATCACTGTGCACCTTTTGTGAATCACTGTGATTCTGCAGGGCAAACCTACAGATCAGCGCCTGGGGGATCGGCCGGGATCCTGTGCTCAGGGTGGTTCTAATTATCTGCTGGATTTGAGTTGTAGGAAGAACAGACCCCGCTGCACATCGCCTCCCGCCTGGGCAAGACGGAGATCGTGCAGCTGCTGCTGCAGCACATGGCCCACCCCGACGCCGCCACCACCAACGGCTACACCCCGCTGCACATCTCGGCCAGGGAGGGGCAGGTGGACGTCGCCTCTGTGCTCCTCGAGGCCGGGGCCTCCCACTCCATGTCCACCAAAGTAAGACACAAAGCCTCGCATCCCTGTCCCCGGAGTGCAGGAGGGGCTCTGTCCTGCGAGAGAGGGGTTTTCACACTGAGCAGTTGGACTAGTTTGGGTGTTTTGTTCTTACTTAATTGATCCAGTAGACTGGAGTAATGCATCAGAAGATAATCAAATTTCAACGTAGCTTGCTGTCGTCTAAAATTGGATTTGGTTCCCACCGGAGCCAAATGCAGTTCTTCACAAGTACACGGTGCCAACAGGTTTAAAATGCCCTTGTTTCTCTCTTTCCCATTGTCTTATGGGCAGGGCTTTTTCTGACAAAATTTTGAAAAAAGGATTGGTGATGGCACTTGTTTTATGAACAAGCCTCCTTATTCTTCAATGCTGCATTTATTTAAATAGTAAAATAATTCTGCTCTGTTTCTTTAATTCTCATGAAACACACAGTTGCGCATCTGTCCAGTTGCATTGAATGCTGAATCTGTTTTTGTGGTTCTATAAATGAGGTGTCATGTGCCACAACAGGGTGTTTTGTCTGGGGTTATAAAAGAAATATGCTGCAGAATTATTATGGGTTTTTTTAGCCAAAAATGTGTACCAATAGATTCCTAACAGAGTGATGCACACGTAAGAAAATAGATAGCTGTGGAGAGAATTATATACCAAGACATCTTTTCCAAATTTAAAGCATGGGATAATGAGAATCAAGTAATTCCCACTATTTATAAAAATAGTTGGTTTTACAGCTGGAGCTTAAAACATGTTTTTGAACAACAGAGTATCTTCCAGGGTTTAGAAGACTAAACCAGCAATTTTCAAATTATCATCCACGGATTACTGGGAATGCTTGCTGTTCTCTTTTTATCCAGCTGTTAAATCATATTAGAATGGCTAAAAATACACTAAATACTTCTCTAATTTTCCATACTGCTTGATGGCAATTAGTATTGCAGGAACATTCTGTAATTATGAATAGGAGAAGATGTAGCCCACTAGATAATATCTCTACAGACCTATGATTCATGAACTGAAAGTGTTTGAGATTCCTTGATATAAACTCTTTTTGAGGTGAGATTAATGGAACTAAATTATATTAAACATCATTTATGTGCTAGGCAAATAGGTCATCATAGCTTTCCAAAATTCCTGTCAGGCAACAGTGCAGGCTGCCACCTACTGCTACACACATCTGTGAGTTTTCCTTATAAATTTTTAAATTGAAATAGGTAAACAGTAGGGATTTCTTTTGCTGCAGCGGAACTTGTGACTGTAGGAAACCACGAGTCCAAATACAAATAATTTTTCAACAAACTGCAGTGGAGAAATGTGGAGTTTGAAGATTTTCTCCCAAAATTTCATTGGTGTTTCATTGTTACTGGCATCAACTGATACAGGAAATATTTCTAGAGCTTTCATCATGAAACAAAAAAGATGCAGCTGGTTTGGGGTATAAATTTGAGGAAGTGCCTTCATTGCCCCCATGAAGTGTGTGTTATATCAGGTAAAATGTCTGCCAGCCTGACAGCATGTACATAGGAAAGAATAATAAAAGGGAAAGTATTTTCTTGTGTTTCGAGATGTGCTTCTCTTTCTAGGTCCAACCATCAATTCTGAGAGCAGGAGTATAGGTTGAAGAATTAAGTGTTTAATACAGTTCTTAAAAGAGAGATATCAGTGTGATCTTTGACACAAACATCTGTGTTTTATCTCCTGGAATTTTTCAGAAGGGATTCACACCGTTGCATGTGGCGGCCAAATATGGGAGCCTGGAAGTGGCAAAGCTCCTGCTGCAGCGCCGTGCCTGTCCCGATTCAGCCGGCAAGGTACTGGTAGGAAAGAAAATTAGGTCAGCAGTGTGTTGGATTCTTCCTTAGGGAAGCACCATGTGAAAATATGCACAGCAAAGAGGCTGTGGTTGCTTTTGCATGGTGGCTGCGTTTTCGTTGGGGTTGCGTTCTCCCGGGGTGGTGGCTGTGCGCTGATAACCCAGCATGTCGAGTTTGGGTTCGTGGCAGGAGGGTGCACAGCAGCTCTGAGGGCAGATAGTTTCTGTGGCTCAGGAATCACTGCTTCCATCAAACTGCCCGAATTCTTAAGGGATAAACACAGGGGCAAGTTCCCTTGCGCTGTGGGCATTGCCTGGTGCGGTGTGCCTGCTGTCCGGGTTCGCCTGCTCCACCGCTTCTCCCTACTAATTGCCGGCTGCCCACTGCAGCCATGACCTTGCTCTCCATCCCACCTTCCCCCCCCGGTCCCCTATTCCCCTCCTAGCCTCCGCGACCCGCTCCCTCCATCCCGATCCCCGCCCATCCCCTCAGCCCCTAACGCCGTAACCGCCCTTTCAGAACGGCCTCACCCCGCTGCACGTGGCCGCGCACTACGACAACCAGAAGGTGGCGCTGCTGCTGCTGGAGAAGGGCGCCTCGCCACACGCCACCGCCAAGGTGAGGGACGGAGCCCCAGCGCGCCCGCCCTGCCAGCGCTCGGGCAGGGCTGGGAGTCGATTCGTCGTTGTGCAGTATTAGCAATGACATTAGCGGTGTGTGTGCTGGGCAGGAACACAGGGAAGTCGTTCCATGGTAGAGGCGGTGTTGTGGTAGTTCTCTGTATGGGAGGGGACCCTGAGGGGAGCCCTGAGGGGACGCTACGGCTTTGGTCACAGCTGGAACTCAATTATTGTGCAGTATTAGCAATGTGTGTTCTGACCACAATTCTCTGGCAGAGAATTCTTTCCAGAGTTAGGAGCAGTGTCCTGGTGTCGCCACGTAGGTGAGGGAAGACCTGAAGGGTCCCTGAGGGGACCCTGCACCGCCAGACCTTTGGACACAGCTGGAACTCACTTAATCATTGTGCAACGTTAACAATGACATTAGCAATGTACATTCCGACCACAGCTTTCCGACAGAGAATTCATTCCAGGATTAGGAGCTGTGCCTGGTATCACTGTGTAAGTGAGGGGAATCCTGAGGGGACCCAGCCCTGCCAGTTTTACTCACAGCTGGAAGTCACTTCACTATTGTGCAATATTAGCAATGGCATTAGAAATGTGTCCATCACCATGCACACACACAGGGAATTTATTTCATGGTTAGGAGCAGTGTTGTGGTATCACTGTGCAGGTGAGGGAACCCTGAAGGGACATGAGGGGACTCGGCCCCCCCAGAGCCTTGGCCACAGCTGGGAGTCACGTCACTATTGTGCAATATTAGTGATAACATTGGAAATGTATATTCTGAGCATGCACATGAGGAGTCCATTATGGGCTTAGGATTGGTGTTGTAGCACTGCACAGAACAAAGGCTACTAAACAGGCAACACAGCAACCAACTCAGTCAATATAAGAGTGTCCTGTCCTGTGTGAGGCTGCTGCTGTGCAGGCTGCCAAAGAGTGCAGCCACTCTGCTCAAGGGTGGTTCTGGAGCTGTGATTTCTTTCTGTAACAGTGTATGGAAAACAGGATAGTTTGATAAAGCTCCCATTTACAAAAAACAAACCACAGACCAACCCAGCTGGACCTGTCTGCTGTTGCCCAGGATTTTCCCACTCTGTGTTATAAAGCAGTTATGCAGTTGTCTTATTGCCAAAAAATGCCATTCTGCTGTGCTTAAATGTTTAATTCAATCACAAAAATATTCCTCCTCATTGCTGTTTCCAGCCAGTGACTGATACATGTATCAAAATTCCATATGCAAACACATCTCTACCCACACACCCTGGAAAGGCATAATGCAACGAAGGATGTGCTCCCATCACTCATCATGAAGAATGTCACTCATCAGTCAGAAGTGATTATTTGCAACATAGGTTATACAAAATGTAGATGTCAAACTCGGGATAATTTGGAGGTATCAGTGGAATGGTCCTGCCCACCCTGGCGAGGGCTGGCTTTGTTCTAGTGTAGGTGGCAAAAATAGCAGATGGGCAAAGCAGCACAACAGCAGGGCCATGTGGGACATGTCTGGCCTTGGAAATTTAATGAACTCTCCTCTCTAGCATTAAAGGTAACATCAAATAATACTGCATTATGCTGCCTGACTTCTTAGGCTTACATGTTGTGTTAACTTTATTCTCCTTTTGTTTCCTGGCTGATGCTAGAATGGATACACCCCTCTGCATATTGCTGCCAAGAAAAATCAGATGCAGATAGCTACCACCCTCTTGAACTATGGGGCCGAGACCAACATTTTGACCAAGCAGGGAGTCACCCCACTTCACTTGGCCTCCCAAGAAGGTCACACTGACATGGCCACTTTGCTTTTGGAGAAAGGATCCAACATCCACGTGGCAACAAAGGTAACTCACAACTGGTACCCAAGTGCTGTGAATGGGAATATCCAGAAAGGTGCGAAGTGCAGTGCAGGAATGATGACACATTGTCTGGAATTAATTTTTTTAAGTATATTTTTGTGATTTTTACATGAAGCTTTTTCATAGAAAGCAAGTTTCTCAAAAAAACCCCATTACTTTAGATGTTTGTAGGTCACTGGATGTACCCAGGGGTATATGTAAATCTTATCTACTTAAAGTCAAAAGTCTGCAGCTTTTGCTCATAGAATTTAGTGTGGAAGGCTCAGGTCTCTCCTTCCTTGTAATTTAAATGTATTCTGCTAAGAGCAACAAGGTGATTTTAATTTCTTATACAAAATTGTTCAGTACCTTGTTCACTTGAAAGCACCGTGTGCGTGATCACAGTGAGCTTTCAGTTAAAGGCTGCATCCTTTCCTGTGGCCTCTTTGAATGGGATCTATTTCTGGAGTTAATGTCTTCATTCTGACTCGTGCCTGCAGTTGTCAAGGTTCCCTTTTCCATCTGACGAGTGGGAAGCACAGTGAATGTGCTTCCCTAATTTATTAATGGTCTCCTCAGCTTCCCAAATGACGTTATTGTAGAAAATCTGAGTGTGAGCATTGATGCCTGAAAGTTTTCCTCTCTGGTTTATGGTGATGTAATTGCTTTGTCAGCTGGAAGGGGAGCAACATTACCTCTACTTTGTTTAAAAACACCACCTATGCTCAGAAGCTATAGTTAGGATCTGTTCATGTTTTAAAGATGAGAAAGTGGGGAAGTCTAGATTCCATTTCTCATGTAAAGTAGGATTTAATTCTTATTTCTATCTCTTTATTTTGTATATCCCACCTCCAGGCTGGACTGACGTCCTTGCACCTTGCAGCTCAAGAGGATAAAGTGAATGTAGCTGAAATACTCACCAAACACGGTGCAAACCAGGATGCTCAGACAAAGGTGAATCACGGAGTGGCTGCTGTCTCCAGTGTGCCAAAAGATGCCACTCTTGTCCAAGGAATGTTCCAGTGAGCATTGCAGTTTCACTTCTTTGTTCTCTTCTTGTAGCTTGGTTATACACCTTTGATTGTGGCCTGTCACTATGGAAACATCAAAATGGTGAATTTTCTCCTCAAGCATGGAGCAAATGTCAATGCTAAAACAAAGGTAAAGAGTTTTTCATTGCTTTTCTTTTGCTCTTTATTATAAGCATGGTTACCCAGCACTCTGAGTACCATGCCATGGGTGCTTTTTCACTTGGAAATTATAAGGATAGGATGGAAGATGTCACCATATGGTGACCTGTGACTGCAGTGGAATGTCTTATCTCTGCTTCATCTCATTGGTGGTGTTCAGGATGGAAAATCAGATAACTCTTTGCGTGTATGAAAAAATGACACAGAGAATCCATTTCATTGGTGTTTTTTCTTATTACTTGCAAACTAACAAATACAAGTTTGTTTCTGATCTCATTTATACATGGCTTTCACCAGTGTAATGCCAGCATGCTGCCAAACTAGTAAGTAACAATTCAAGCACTCTGGGGGTGATGCCAGGTTCTCTCCAGTCTGCTGGGAGAAGAGTGGGAAAAATTACTGCTGTTCAAAGCGTGGGTAGTACAACTCTGGGAGAGGAGGCAGCTGTGGTGAGGGAATGTGATTTACAGAAGGCAGATTTGGGGTTTTTTTTGAGGCAAATCTGGCTACGCTGGTGCTGACCAGTTATATTGAAATGGGCCTGACTTCAGCAGTTTCTCCTTGGATGAACTGGTGGGCACACGAGCTGAATGGGATGCATTTTGTAGCAAGAGTTGTCTTACCTCCTGAGGTTCTGGCGACAGCAATGGGTGTGTGGTATTCCAGATACCCTCACATCACTCTTACCAGAAAGGGAAGGTTAACTCAGGAGCTGCAGGGCTTCAGCTTGGTTAAAGCTGGCCTCGGGCAATAGCTGGCTACCAGCTTCAGGCTGGATGTCTTGGGATTGACAGGAAGCAGCCCATTGATAGCATGTTTACGTTCCCCTCAAATTCACTGGCTCGTAGTGTGCTGGTCCCTCTGCTCAGCTCCCCTGTCCCCAACTGCTACCCGTGGTCTGGAGTCATTTCTCAAAGTAGCATCGCCATGGTCACAGCTCAGTGTGGTAAGAAACAACCAAGTGAATAAATAAAAGATTCTGTCCCATCCCTCACAGGATCACCTAAAATCAATGGCAAAATTCAGGGATTCCAAAAGGACAGGTAACATTTCTAGCAAAACAGCTGATGAGAATTAATAAAACAGACATGAGAAGGATCCAAACTGTAGCTGCCAAGACATTCAGCTGAGGGATTTGGAGGCTAGCTCCGGGGAGAAAGTCGTGTCTTTAGTGTTAGGTCTCTCTCTCTGTTTAAGGGGCCACTGGGACAGATTTTGATTCCATTTACCCAGGTATTTCACTTATTTAGAATTATTTCATTAAAGTCGGCAAGTTCACATGAGGCAGCAGTTCTCCAAAATCTCATACCCAGGGACCAGTAAAAATACTGGCAATCTCTCAACTGGCACTGGAAACTCTGTTTAAAGAGTATATCTGTCCTGGCTGGATTCAGGATTGGCATGTTTTCCTCTCTTGCAAGAAACCTCTCTTGCAGCTTGGGCTTTAAGTAGAGACAGCCTGCACAGTGCTTTGTGAAAAATAATATCACTGAATTCTGGTTCTGAAGGACTGCTTCTAAATATTTAGAATATTTAAGTAAAGGTAGTGAGTTTACTTTGCACTAGAACCTATAGTAAATCCTCCTTGAAGTTCTTAGCAGTCCATGCACTCATACTGTAAATACAAGGACTCTAACAGTTCAGAACTATCACTCTTTATTTAGCATCTATTCGTTTGCAACAGAGATAATTCTCTGAGGGTGTCTTCCAGAGCCTGCCCCCAGGCTTTACGTAAGGGTACAGTGAGATCAACTCAGTGTTTTCTTCCAGCTTCTTCTCTGCCTGCTTTCATAGCCAATTGCAAATAATTTTGTACATGAATTGCCTGACTAGACTTGCACAATACATTTTGGTTGTGTTTCTGTGTTGTGTGACATTAGTAGGAATCACTAGAGCAGAAGAGTATGTGGAGTTAAGCGTGTTTGTTAATACAGACACTCTGTGCATGTTGTTAAGTGTAATTACAGCTTGGTTCAGCTCTTCCAAGGCAAAGAAAAGTTAAATTGCTAAACGTTTTTAAGAGATATATGTCGTTAGCCTTTTAAAAAGTAAATAATAGGCTCTAATCGCTGCTGGTAAAAATTATGTATTTTTTTAATTGGCTCAGATATTTTAAAGACAAATCTTGAGGCTTCTATTAGAAACTAAGATGTGAGAGGAAGATGAATATTCTCTGCTTAAGCTATGATTCTGTGCCCTTAGCTTGCCACTTTAACTTTGCTGTTCCTCAGTGTTCCTCTCTCTGATTTAGGAGATGAGGGAAAAATTTCTTTTCAGAGATTTCTTATATTGTGCGATAAAGTTGATTTATGAATAAAAATGCTATCTTCCTTTTTGTGTTTATTAGTCTGGGGAAGGAGAATTATTATTACTGAAGGTTTATTATCTTTGGGTAGATCAATGGCATAATTTATGTTTGAAATGTCTCAAAAGGAGCATAAGGAGGCAAAGCGAAGTGTCTAATCTAATTATCGATTCTTGTTGTTCCTTGTTTGTTTGCCTGTCTTGTCACCACCACCACCACGGACAACAGAATGGGTACACCCCTCTTCACCAAGCTGCTCAGCAAGGCCACACTCACATCATCAATGTTCTGCTCCAGCATGGGGCCAAGCCCAACGCCATCACCACTGTAAGTCTGCGACGTGCCGGTGGGAGCTTATTTCCTTGGACAGTTCTTTTCTTTCCTTTCTTAGGGCATGAGAGCAGGCTGTTGTTTTGGTGAAAGTATTCCTCGTACAGCTGGTTGTCAGATGTGTAAATGTCACTTCCTCTGCTTTTCTTTATCCTCTTAAGGTAGTTCAGATCTGGTCTAACTGTGCACTAAGCTAAATTTGAGGTGGAGAAACAGATTTCTGAGCTGCAGCCACAGCCTCTGCTTCAACACCTCTGCCTGTAAATTGATATCTCCATAAGGGATTTTCCATGAAAATTGAGGACAATTCAGAACCTGGGGTTTTTTGAAAATTCAGACCCAAATTTCTGTCTCTATATGTGCTGGATCCATTTCAGGTTCTTACTGAGTTCACTGATGTTAATGCCTCCTCAGAGACCATCCACAATTTCTGGCACAGCTCCTTCTCCACAGTCAGCCAGGAATGCGACTGTCCTATTTCACATTGATGTTGTTATTAGTCACCTTAACTGGGTAATCATTAAAATGCAGCCAGAGTGTCCAAAACTCCTGTTGCTCCCCAGAGTGGATCAGCTTTCTCTGTGTATATAGTGTGCACGATTAAATCAGCACTGGCGCCTTGTTCAGCCCTGGGACCATCACACTGAATAATCTTGGGTGAAGTTATCCAAAATACAAGTTTGTGCACCAGATCATCGAGTGAGCATTTCTGGGGCTGTAGATACTACTGGGCGTGTTCATTGGGGCTGTCATGTCCAAATGTAACCCAATCCCAAGACGAGTCTTAAGTGTGTCTTTGCTGCACAGTTTGCTTCTTCCTCAGGCACTAGATCTGTCCTGGTCCACACATAGCAACCTCTGCTTTGAGATGAGAGAGTTTCAACTTGAGACATCTGGCTGTGGGGATGTGAGAGTGGGGCATGAGCACTTTAATGTACAAGTAATGGTAACAGTCAAATTATTTGTGCTGTGAAGATGCTCATCTGTTCATGTTGCGCTGCTAATCCACAAACCCTGTGTTGCTTCAGGGTTGCTGATCTAGACAAATGCATAAGAATCTAAATTATAGGTAACTAAAGTCAGAACTGATGTAAAGAGAAGCCCTCAGGCTGATACTCTGTACACAGTGCAGTGGGGCCATAAGAGAAACCATGTCAGTGCAAAGAGCAGTACAGTGACGTTCTGTGATTCCCCAGTGGGCCAGCATGTTGTCCCTTGATTCAGTGCAAAACAGTGTGGAACAGTTCTGTGTAGAGCTCTTTACAAAGAACCACAGAACACATCCCTTCCTTCCCTCCCCAAGTTCGGTGGCACGGGGACCATGGACTGCCAGGTGATGTCCCAGGTGGTGAAATGGGAATAAACAGGCCTAAACACTTACTGAATTATAATTTTAATGTCCACTTGACAAATGAAAGGTGTATATTATGAGCATTCAAACTGCAAATGAGTGTATTTAAATAGAAATTAATTCGTCACCCCCAAGCCTTTTGTGTTTGTTAAATCATTAGCTTTTGTGTACTTCTATTGGAGATACATTTTTGTTGTTTGAAGGCATTGAAGTGTGCATGGACAACTTTAATCTTGTATTCCCCAGGGAAAGAATTGTACTTGATAAAGATTTAACAGTTTCAGCTGGGAGTGAAACTGCAGCATTTTAAAATAGTCTTTATTTGTAGAAGAGTATTTCTATTTATGCAAAATTAAACATGCACTTCTACAGGCAAGACACATGCTGTTCAGTGAGATTTGAGCACTGAAGGGTTAAACCATACTGTGCTTTAGTATTTGGGATATCTGGCAGATGTGTGTTGTGTTACCATGGTGACCAGGGCTATAGTCTTAAAGAAGTTACAGAGTCAGATGTAACGGTAAAAAAGCAGTGATTTTCCTGGGCTGTGCCTTGTTTTGGATGGAAATGCTGGCTCATGCAGTGTGGAGAGTGATCTCATTGGTTCACATCTCAGTCCTCCCTCTCAGGGCGCTCTCTCCCCCCTCTCCTCTCCCTTCAGAATGGTAACACTGCCTTAGCCATCGCCAGGCGCCTGGGATACATCTCCGTGGTGGATACATTGAAGGTTGTCACGGAGGAGATCACCACCACCACGACTGTGAGTTGCAGATGCATTACAATGTCTCTCTTTCCTCGGGGTGCTGTCTTTCTCCTCATTCCTCAGACTCTCCATGTACCTCTTTCCTNACCCCCCCCCCCCCTTTCTGTTGGATTTTTGCTACAGTGCTTTCAGTGTATCTTTTAACTGCGTGGAAGTGTGTGGAACACCACAGGCTCTGCTGAGCTCGGGAACAAAATCTGTGTTCATATCCACGGAGAAGCAGAGTAAAACTTTTTCTGGGTCTGAGTCTGAGCTGCAAACCCAAACTTCCCAGAACTTTGTGCATTGTTGTTTAGATCCCGTCCTGTTTCTCTTTTCACTTCTCCTTTTCCACCTGGCCATACATCTCCACGCTTTTGGCACCTCCTGAGTCTCAGCCCACGCAGCCCATCACGTTTGGGCTGTAGCAGCCATGGCCTGGTGCCAAGTCTAACGATGCTCCCAGGGATGGCTGTGAATCGCATCCATCATCTTCTTACTCAAGCCACTTCCCCTTCAAACAGATCCTGTTCTTCCAAGTATGTAGGAATCCTTCCTTTTGTGCTTAGTCCTCCACACTCTTGGATTGTGGGTTTGTGAGTAGTGTGTGCTGAACTTCAGCAAGGTGATACTGCAGCTTTAAGCCAGGAAAAGCTGATGTATTTGGATACTCTGGGAAGAGAAGGTTTCCTCTTATTGGACTTTTACCTCCCATTTACCTGTGTCTTAGCTGGTAGGAAGGGAGAACCTTAGAAAAAGTACACAATTTAAGAAAGTAAATTTAATTTAAATATCAGTTATTGCATATATCTTGAAACACTGTTTTAAGGTCATGCTTTGTTTTTTTTTAAAAATGCAAGAATATTAGCAGTCTAGAAAACCCATCAGCTCTAGATGTCATTTAGGAGCTCAGAGCTATAAAAATCCATGGATTAGTTAAAAGATGCCACTGCTCAGTCAGGGAGAGGGTTTGAAGAAGGGAAGAACTATAAAATCTCTTGTAAAGTAACAGGAAAATAATTTTGGTTTTGTTGCGTGCTGACAGCAAGCCCCACTGATAAGGAACCAAGGAAGATGCAATAAGGTTACAAATAGAGTGAGTCATAATTTATTAATGACCTGCAAGGATCTGGCTGAGTCAGGTTTGGACAAGAAATTCTAGAGTAATTCCAGAAGTCTCTAATAAAGACTGTATGTTTTTGTTGTTATTACTTCTTGTTCTTGTTTAATCATACAGCACATCACACATGTAATGTGCATAAACACATATGTACCTCGTCAGTGATTTAGAGAAATAAAACCTAAGTAGAATTTTTTGAGAAACTTTAGCTGTGATATTTTAAAGATTCAAAGGACACCTTTGCTGTTCTCTGTGCGGTGTCGTGGCACACAGTTTTCATTTATTGTCTGTTATAATTTATAACTTCCTTTCTGTTGTACATTGTGTGGCACTGTGCAGCCTTGTACCTTGTCTTCTGTAAGTGTTAGATCTCTGAAAAAGTAGGGATTACCCTATAAAAAGACACCTGTGAGTTATTTACTTTGGATAAATATTTCTTTAAACTCTGAGAGTAATGGGTTTTTCTACCAGATACCTGATGCCTGGGGTTCAGGACTGAATCAAATACTGAATCTTACTTCAGAATTGACCTTTAATGCTTGCACATAAGAGAAATCTGAAATCTTGATCTGTGTCTGTGTACTTTAAAAGTCAGGTGGGAACCCTCAATAAACTCAGCAGATTCTCTAGCTATGAATTTATCTGAACCTTGTACCTTAGGGATATGTGGAATATTTACTCTGGTGATGGGGTTCACGGTGGGGAATGTTGATTAAGCACACTTTACAACAAGTCCTAAAAAAAGAGGGATAAATACCAGGCACTCCCTGCAGTAAAGTTCTCCAGATGGTGAGGCTGGTGTTTCCAAACCTGAACACAGCCTTTAGCACTGAAAAGAAGGTGCTGTCACCATAGCTACCTCATTCTGTGAGTTGTGCCTGAGCCCTGCGTGGAGGATGTCAGACAGCCTGATGCTTTATTGATATTCAAGTCACTGATGTTTGAGATGAGGAAAAGATCTCCAGTGCCAAAGCCTTTCTTTGCTCTAACTTGGAACAAATTTTCTTCTTCCTTGCATTAGTGGTATTATTAGTGGAGCCACAGGAATATAAAGCAATAGAGAGAAAGAAGTGCACTTTTTTGGGTTTTTACTGAAAGATTAGAGATGAGTAGGAAATCAGAATAAACTGGGTTTTCAGATGTTTGCTGTGCAATTAAGTTTTGGGGCATTTATACAAACAGGCATAGACTTCCTGTGGCCAAATGAATACATGAGGAGCTTTGAGGTTGTTTACAGTATGCTGCTGTTCAGTTAGTCGTTGCTGAAAGTACACATGGGTTTTATATCTGAATTATTCTCTGCCACCAGATGAAAGTCTGGCCTTAGAATGAAAGCCTCAAATACAGCTTAAAGTCCATAACAGAATTCTCAGTGGCACTAAATAGTAGGAAGCTTGAGAAATACTCATTGAGCAGTTTTCCAAGTGGGCTAGAAATGGATTTTAAATTTTGAGAGTATTTGATGTGCATATCAATTAAAAAATTTCTAGCATTACATTGTAAGTTTCTTTAAAAGCATCAATTCCCAAAAGAAGTTGTTGGGATTAGAATGAATGATTAAGTAGAATTAATGATTCTTTCTGAGTTCAGTGTTCCAAAGAGAGCATTGCAGATTTTTTGTTCTTCTGAAGTATGCACGTTCACACACACGCTTTTGAGTCTCCTTTCCAAACCTTGTTTCCATTGTTAAATTATGCAATAATATTTTTTTGACCATTAGGAAAGCCTGGAAGTAAATAAAGTATCCTTGCTTGTCTGTAAATTAATAATAATGTCTGAGAGCCTTAGTCAGAGGCCAGACTGTTATTATATAGGAGCTTGTAAAAACCTAAGTTATGTATATATTGTTGTAGTGGTAAATAGACCTTAGTTACCAGGGTAATAGAACAGGATGCAGTGATACTCCATACCTGGAGCTTGTGGTTTAACATAGTTTATTGCCCGACTTATTTGTTAACTGTGTTGTTGAAGGGACAAGGTCAGTGTCACCCAAATGACAGTATCCTCCCCATCTGTCATTGCTGGCCTTGTCACCCCAGTGCTGCCTGACATTTCCATCCAAGGAAAGCCATGGGAATACAGAGGGAAGAGTCAGACGTGCTGGTGGAGGCATTCGGTGAATATAAACTAATTTTCAACCCAGAACATGTGCTCTGCTGCAACAGAAATAATTAGTTGTCTTTACTCATGGGCAAGAGTGAATTTAAGAGGCCTAATTGGGATTGCCAGTGGAGGCAAAGGGCATTGTTCTTTCCCTGTTCCTCAGGAGGGTGAACTGAAAAACTGCTGCCACAGTTAAATAGATTTCAAAAATGTAAAGCAGACTTTTAAAACAAATTTGCAAAGTAATTACATGGTTGGTAACTTAGTTATTTATGAAAGTGTTACAGTTATGTTACAGTAATCAAGAGTGCTGTCTTGGTTGGTTTGTTAGAAATAGAAAGTATACAACAGGATCAGGAAATAACTAGTAAGTTTTGTGCAGTGGAAGCTGCTATTGACTTCACTGCTGGATATCAGTGGGCATTTTCCCAAAAGAATATTGCATAAGGGGCTGAGGGTTTGGCTGACTTTAATTATCCCTCACATTACATGCTCTTTCACTCCTTTGGCATGTAATGTTAATTTATGCAGATAGATGGGATCCACAAAGTGAGTGAAGCACTGCCTCAGTGGGAGTTTGACAAGAAGCACACGTGGCCTCCTGACACTCCTCTCCGTGCCAGAGGGCCACATCTGCTCCCACCTCCTGAAGGCCTGCCCTCCACAGCTCCCCAGTTCAGCTCACAGGCTGCACGTGTGGGTGGAGCCAGGGAAATAGTTATTTTTTGGTTGTGACTAATGCAGTTCTGATCACTGCTCTTTTTTAAGCCCTTGGCATTTTGTCTCCTGTATCGTAACACACTGGAGAGTTCCCTGCAGGCAACTTCTTCACACCTCTTGCCTCTACAATTTCTCTCATTATGTTCTGCATCTCCATCTCCAGGCTGTATCTTGATGCTAAAAACATGTCCCCATTCCTGATTCAGCACCTCTGAATGTCTTCTGCTCCCTTCCAGAAGTCATTTAAGAAGATAAAATTGTACAAAAGGATATTCCAGTGTTCTCTTGCTCTGTGCTCTCATGTTTAACCAGTGTCCTCCCGCTATTCCTTGGTCCATACTTCTCTTGTATCACAGTTTAATCTTTTAGGTGTACAGAATATATCAGAATCCTCTAATAACTTTTTTTCCCCTCTGATATATATATCCTTTGGGGAATATACATGATTTATGGAAAGGATATCATTAATATGCAGTGTAAGGCACTTTTTTGGAGGGGGAGGGGAGAAATGTTTCAAGTCATCTGTGTAAATCCGTCACATCTTTTTTTAGTTTAGGAATTTCACATCATTCATAACTTCATTTCCAAATGCTTTACGATTTAATAATTTCCATATGCCACATACAACTTTCTGAAGGTTTTCTGTAGACATTACCTAATTCACTTAAAATCATCTTGGAAACATTGAGCTGAATTGTTCTACATGCACCATTTATAAGTAAATTTTATTCCTCTGACCAGCTCATTATCTTTATGTTTTTACACTTCCCTACCAGAAGAAATGTTACCTTACACAGCACTGAGAATAGATGCTTCTGGAGTAAAGATGAAAAGTAAAGTTAGGGGAAGGGGAAACATATGAAATGCTCTAGCACATCCCACTGCTGTCACTGTTGAAAATATCCTGCTGTAAACTTTGCTGCTCTGTTTGGTGTTTAACTTGAGGACTGATGGTTCTGTCTTTGCAGACTGTAACAGAGAAGCACAAGCTAAATGTACCCGAGACCATGACAGAGGTCCTGGATGTGTCAGATGAAGAAGGTGAGCAACTTTGCTAAGTTCCCTATCACTGATGTAATCTGTGGTACAGGCTCAAGAAGCTGCCTAAGTACTCTGACATCTTCACTTCTCAGTGCTTGAAAGGAAGCCCTGTGTAATGGCCCTTTTTTAATGATGTCATCACTATGGCAGTTGGATAAAGATGCCAAAATTTGACCTAAAGCAAAATCCTGGACTCCTGCATCTTGTTCAGATAAAGCTTATCTGAACTAAATCAACAAACGAAAACATTCCCCAACTCCAGATTTTAAAATTTCAATGTAGAGCTTTCCCAGAGCTGACTTTGACTGTCCCATAAAGAGGAATCTGAGCAAGAATTTTTTTGGCTCCATGCCACCTGTACCAGATACATTTATCTAGGAATTCTGCATAATTGGAAACATTTGTGTAAGAAGATGCATAAGGTGGAAGGTGAGGAGACACTTCCCTGGAGGGAGCTTTTGGCACATAGGATTTAGGGATACATAAGGCATGACATAAAGTTACAACAGTCTTATTAGCAAGTCTGGCACTTTGGTTTCAAAGTCCATTGCATATACAGACAGGAGACATGTGTTTACTGCTTAGCTACATCCCAGGAAAATTTGTATGAACTCCTGGAAGGATGGATAAAGTATTGCAGTTTTATACAGTACAGAATTACAGAAGTGGCTTAAACTCATCCCTTTCTAAAAGTTCACAAGTGACTTCTTAGAAATTTCAGTCACAACAGCATCTCATAAATATAAATGTTTGCAAGAATTTTCTGTGTTCTTTTTTACCCTTAGCAGTATTAATTAATATTGCAGTATCTTACATATGCCATTTTATGGTTATTATTTAACACAAATAATTTACAGGGAGTGACTGATTACCAAAAGTCCTGGGGATTTGGGAACACAGGTTACAGGGTTGGATTTTTTCTTTTCCAAAGAACACAAATGCACTTGTGGTTCTAAATGGTGCAGGAAGTTAATGGCACTCATTAATGCCAATACAACTGTTTGTATTGCTTTTAGGAATGGGGTTTATGCTGATAAATGAGTTACACTCTTGAGAAAACAAGTTTAAAAGTTTAGGCTCCAGATGCAACTTTTTGTTTTAAAATGTGAAAGCAAACAAATGTGATTCAAAATCATTTATTTTCTGCTGCATCATGACCAGTGAAATTACTTTGCTCAGGAATGTTTTTGCTACTTCATGTCTGATTGAGAAACAATTCAACTACTTATGTAATTAAAGGCCGTTAAATTGCTTTTAGCTTTCTGTTCACCTTGTTGAATTTACTCCCAGTCTTTTGATCTACCGTTGAACTATCTTTAAATCCACAAAGCCTGGTATGTCTTTCTGCTTCTACAGGATTAATGCAGGGTATTCCTTTTTCTCAAACCAATTTGTATGTTGTGCAGCCTTTAAACACTCTGATGATGAACGCTTCAGTGATGGGGAAGCATTTAATGGCACAGGTGCTGTTAGCAGAAGTTCGTGGAGTAAGACCTGCAAACTTTCTCCTTTTGCTTAACCTGGACTGTTTGGTTTATTTTTTGTCTTGAAACAAGATAAGTTTGCATAATCTGGGTGCCTAACACTGCTCCTCTCCATTACTTTTGAAGTGTGGCTAACAGTGGGTTTCCTGGAAGGTGGGAGGAAGAAAGGAAGCCAGAAAATCTCAGATTTATTACCTATATCTTGAACATGTTGGCAGAACTTAAAGGGGGCCGTCCAGCATGACTAATGCTCTCCAGTGCTTTGAATTAACATTCCCTGCAAACAGTCCTAATGTGGATACTACTTGTGACAGGAACTTAAAATAGCTGGGGACAAAAGACTGTAAAACATTTTTAGTAGAGGGGATGAGCCTTTCAGTGATGGTGCAGATTTGTCAGAGGCCAGCAGTAAGATTTCTGTATCTCTGTGTTCTTCAGAGTGACACTCTCAATGTTCTGAGATAAACTGATGTAACACCATAGACTTGCCAGCTGTAGTCATATAATTATCAAGTTGAACACAAGTGTACTTGAGCAAAGAAGAATTTTAGGTCCCATTGTTGAGCGTGATCACCACTGATGTGATGAGTGTTTTGTATTTTGCCTGGAAAACAGATACACTGCATAATTGCATGCTGATACGTTGTTGATGTAGGGTTCCTGTTCCTAAAACAACCTGAAGTGTAACATCCTGTGTTAGCAATATAAAATAAAGGATCAAATAATCTATCAAATAGCTCAGGTTGTATGGAAGGTCCTGCTCTGTGTAGCCTATTTTAAAGTATTTTGAATGAACTGAGAGTCCCACTAATTCTTTCATGCAGCATTTTTGTGTTTCTCCACTGTACTACTACTCAGAATTCTTTACCTTTTACAATACCTGAAAAAAAATCTTTCTTTTGAATAGAACTAGATTATATTTTTTATTTAAAATGGCACTTGATCCCCCATTGATGAGGATTGCACTTTAGATTCCCATAGGCAGAACTGTTCAGTGATGTGGTTTGTGAAACATACAGCCATGCCAGCAGAAATGCCTGGTGTGGATAGAACTACACTAGAACACCTGTGCATTTTTGTCATTGTATCTACCTAGGCTGTGAGCATTGCTGCAAAGTTCAGTTTCCTTGAAGCTGTTGCCACAAAAGGATTTTTTTGCACCCGAGGGATCCTTAGAGTAGTAGAGGGCAATTACTGCAAAGCATCTCGTGAAATATATGTTAGTGATGTCTACAGAATTATGAAGTTAAGCACAAGCAGTTGTTTTTTGTTAGGGCTGAGTCAGTGTAGACACACAGGAAAATCTAGAAAAGGCAGGAACCTGTTTTTTCTATTCTCCCGTGTATTAATGTGCTCCTCTGTGTTCATTCCATGCCTTATTTTTGTGGCAAAAGAGCTGTACAAACCACCAATGGTTTATCTTAGAGTATCTCAGGTTAGAGTCACAAAGTGTGAGTGAGTAAGTGTGGTGCTGTAGTAGAGAGGATACCACCCGAAAAACGGGATGTACAAGAGCTCTCATTTGTTCAAGAGCCTGCTCATCTCCAGTTAATTGTCAAATGTTGTAGTTTCACTGTCTTTTTGAGACTAAGTTCTGGCTGCTGCAGAAGTAGTCAAACTCTGACCACACTTTCCCACATCCTCCCTTCTGGCAGCACAAACGTTTCACCATGTGGTGAACCAACCCAGAGAACTGTTCTGTCTGAAAATTAATCCTTTTGTTTGTAATGACAAGTTATTTTCCAGCCAGATGACTTTTTCGGGCAGAAGGGAATAGAAAGGCTGAAGTAGAAGGTGAGGCACCACTGCCAGAAGCAGCATAGCCAGAGATGGCTGTGACCATGAAGGTCAGCTCACACCAAACATAATTCATGCTGACATTTCAGTTGCAGAGAAAGGATTAACAACAGTTGTCATGTGCTAATAGTCAATGGACTACCAAAAATCTGTTGGAATCCCAATATCTATAGAACAAAAAGCATCTGTTTCATGAGGGATGCTTGTTCAGAAGTTGCTAAAGGGTCAACCCTATGCCTGGTTCCAACATAACCACAGTAATAGTTTTTGTGTAAAAGTGGAGTTTGCCACTGTGACAGAATACAACAATGAACTTCCTGAGTGCCTCCCCACATAGGCACCTTCATTAGTGGGAAAACAATTTCCTTAATTAAACCTGGAAGTTAGAGTTGCGGCCAACAGCTGTTCTATGTATCAATATCTGCAACCCTGCGAGAAACCACACATGAAACCCTGCTTTCTTGACTGGCTAAAAATAAAGAAATTTAAAGCATTAGCCAAACTGTAATCCAGGGAAACTTCTAGTGTGGGCCATTAAAGAGGGGATTGACTTTAGGGAAGTGAGGGTGTCCAAGGAAAGTGCCAGAGAAACTCTGCAGGATACAAATTCCATAAAAATTGTTCTTACCTTAGCTGTCCCTTTTCCATCTGTTACTTTTAAGGAGCAGCACTTCTGTGGTGAGCTGTGGATTATCTGCATACTGAAGAGAAAACAATAATTTTGGCAGATTCATGTAACTGTATCTGGCTTTAAAAACATCTATTAGAGGCAATTTCTGGCTGTTTGACAGAGCCCCCTTTCTTTTTTTTAAAACTTTTGCCTATATTTTCTCTATGTTTTGTAAGAAACAATTCCAGAGCAATTCTCATACAACTATTGTATTCTGCAACTCATTTAGGAGTAGGACTTTTGGAATAGTAGGAACCATTCTTTTGTTGAGCCTTACCTAGATGAGTTGCCTCTGTAGGTATAAATCGAACAAGATCAGCCTGGGTCCAGTTCTGCTGGTTCAGTAAAATCCTGTGTATCCAGCCAAGCTGTCACTGAAGGGGCAGATACATGATCTCAGCATGTATCCTCTGTCTCTTAGTAGTCTGTTCAGTGATTTAAAATGCTCAAAACTATGTTCGGGCAAGTGACAGCAGCAGCAGCAGGAAGTGTAGGGACTGAGCTAGGAAGGTGTTCTCTCTCGGAAATCTATAGAAGATAATTCACTACAGTGGTAACTCATCAAAATCTACCTGCGAGTTCACAGGGGGCAACTGCAAACCATGGAGCATCAATAAGAAGTGTCATATTTGTCCCAAACAGATTAGAAAGTAGTGAAAATGTTCCTGGCATTAATGTGATGTGGAATGTGGTGGCAGACAAATAATTTCTGGCATGATTCAAAAGGATAATTTCTTGTATCATCACCAAGCTGCCATCTGGTGAGATCTGCTGTGTAAGGAAGCCCATGGTCAGCAGAATATGCAATCAGACTTAAATACAAAGTTTTTTCTTTCATGTACTGTAAGGGACTATTTGGGAGTTCATCTCATTAAGGAAAGCTGGAAGGGCACAAAGCGCTGGCGGGGAGGGACTTTTATCTTCTAGTTCACTCCAGACCAATCTGCTCTTGTGAGATATCCCTGCACAGTCTGGTTACTGTTTTGCAGAAATTCCCCTCACATCAAACAGGGGTATTCGGCCCCACTATTGGCAACCCTTAGATGAGAGGCCAAAACTGGAACAAAAGTAGATTTTGCATTTTTTTTTTTTTTTAGTGGGTGTGGGCGTGATGAAAGTGGTGAAGATTTTGCCTTTGTTTCTATTATAGATGGAATGTCTGGCATGATTATAATTATCTAGTTTATTTGAAATATAACTTGAAATTCCTTTTACTGTTTGATTAACAGCATTGCCTTAATATCTTCTAAGTTTTCACTAAGCCCCATGGTTTATAATGTGACATTCCCAGGAAACAGGAGGCATCATCTGTCAGAAGACAGGAAACATGAAATGATTAAATGCATTTTATTGTTTTCTGTGAAACTGTGCCCAGTTTCTCCCTCTTAATGTGGGCAGATGGAATTTTCAAGAGCTTTTGTTGTTACACTGAAAAGATTCAAGCCTCATTTTTACATATAATATTACTGTATACAAAGAACCCCTAAACCCCCTCAAGTTTACTTAATTTTGCATGATAAAGAAGAAATTCTTTATTTATTAGCTGAAACACAAGCTAGAAAAAGTGACTCCATTTGTTTTGTGAAAACAAGTGTGAAGATGAGATTCCATTTGCCCACACAACTTAGAAAATTAGGAAGTTTGAAGCTAATTGTGGCTTAGGATCATATTGTGTGGCTCCATGGGTCACACCAAGCCTCTGGAAGGCTCCTATAGTAGTAATTTACCATCAGGAAAATGACTGAAATATCCAGGGAGAAACTGTGGAGAGAAACCATCTTGCAAATGGGAATGACAAGAAACATCTACATGTTGCTTGGCAGTGAGATCTGTTTTGTTAGACTGCTGGGGAAAAGCAAACTCTGACTTCATATAGACAGAATTTCCTGGGGAAAATATCTTTGGACTAAAATATGTTAACCCCTGTTAATTCAGAGTATATGCATAAAGGTTACTGTGTCAGATAACCAGTGGTCATTTAGGCTGTGATTCATTATGAATTGGTTTTCTGATAAATGATCATTCCCATCTATGCAAGTGAGTTTATTTCCAGTTTCTGGATCTTGCTGTGTTTTAGAAATAAGGATTTTGTTGCTGATCTCAGAAGGATGTTGGAACGTCGGGAAGAGCCTCATATGATGTGGAGATTGGACAGCAGAGAGTTTAAATTAGGATTTGCAACTGTAAGGCATAAGGGCACAGAAAACATGTTTACGTCTGAAAACACATAGATTGCAGTCAAATAACTGGGGATGTTTGACTGTAAACTGTCAGGCTGGTATACAGCCTGTACAGCGGTGACCAGAGAACTAAAATGGATTAAGGAACAGAAAGACTTAAAAGAACAGCAAAGAAATGTGCCCCTACCAGTATGTGCAACACCAAAAAATAGATTAATTGGTTAATCACCTCGATTCAATTTTTTTTTTAAATATCTTGCTCGTTGTGCCATTTTCATTAAATACATTAATTGCTTGTGGTTTGCAGTGTTTCCTGAATGGAAAATGCCTTCCTGGTGATTGTGCCACCCAACTGTTAGATCCTGACATGCAAATGGAACCAAACCCGTGTGTGCTGATCTCTGATCCCATTCTGTGATTGATCTACAGGTGATGACACAATGACAGGAGATGGAGGAGAGTACCTGAGGCCAGAAGACCTCCGAGAACTAGGAGATGACTCTTTGCCAAGCAGCCAGTTCTTAGATGGCATGAACTACCTGAGGTACAGCTTGGAAGGAGGACGATCGGACAGGTATTTGCCTGGATACATAACTTCTCTTCTGATAGTTCTGACCTCATCTTGTCAGAAATGTCTGAAATCCCCTTTTCAGGGTCTCTCACTCAAGCTGGCAGATTAACACCCACAGTTCTAGTTCTGAGTAGCTACCCAGGCATTCCTGGGTATGAAATGTTTGGTGTAAATCAGCCATGTCTCCACACCTACTGCCTTTAGAACTGGGGTACACGAGGGGAACAAAAGAAGAAGTTGAAATCTTGGCAGCAAAATTTTTAACCTACCTCATTTTCCAGTCTTGATTGTTATTCTGGCAGCATTTCCAAAGCTCAGTGGAGTCACTAGGATCCATTCTGTTTACTTCAGTAGGCTGTGAATTGCTCCTGGAACAAAAGATGTCAGGAAACAGTTTGGTTTGCCTCACAGCATGTGTAAATCCCATCATTCAGGTCTTACAAGCCTGCAGTCTTTGCTGGTTTTTAGACAGTTCCAGTGAGTCCACTGGAAGCAAAGTGATTGTGTGGCTTTTTAACTCTTAGAGGAAGTTTGTGAACTACATCAGAATGCTTAAAATCAAACCCTTTTATTCTTTCCGTAGTAAAAGCTTTGTTATTTTTTAATTTTAAGGTGGTGTGTACCAATGATTGTGCACACAAGTGTTAACCAGTTCAAGTTAAGCTCCCATTTAGAATGACTATATTGAAATGAAGCAAAATTTTAAAGGGAGAAAGATTGAAAGAAGAACATCTTTCATTTTCTGTCACCTTCACATTACTGGTTTTAAGAATTTTCACAGAGATTACCTACATTGTTTTGCTTTTGCTTTAATGTGATTTTCATTGCATTATGCTGACTTTGGTTTTCCAAGAAATTCAGTAAAACAAAATCGTATTAGCAGTCTAGACTCATGTAATCTTATGCATTAATCAATTTGATTTAGAAACACATATTTTCCATTTGTAACCATCTTTCCTACTTATTTTATTTCTCTCTCTCCTTGATTTTTCTTTCTTTTCCATATGCTTTCATTAGCATCATGCCCAGGTAGGTATTACATAGCATGAGCACCTGTTGTCTCTCAATCCTCCTATGGCACCTGTCTGTTCATCCACTTTGGAGGCCTGCTGTATGCCAGAAAGTTAATTTGGAGGACCAGATGAATGATGCTGCTGTTGAGAAACATTTTCAAGGTTGATTAATACAGTTTTGAATGATAGTGTGTTTTTTTTCTCAGCTTCTCAAACAACATATACTTCAACAGGAATTATACTTAACTGGACTAGAGCTTGTTAAATCTGTCTAGGCTGGGAAGTGGACTTCAACATGGTCTCCCAGTTATCCAGTTTAGAAACTTGGCTAGGGAATACTGCTCCTGTTTGGTGGATACCACCTGGGCCTTGTTCATGGCTTAGAAGTGGTCCATGATACTTGCCTGTGCATTATACAACACGGGCAAGGCACATTCTTATGTTTAGAAGCTTTGTAGTATTCCTGAGTTCCACAGTTTTATCTCTGGGGCTGAGTCACAACCTTTGTGACTTAGCATTTATCAACCAAATTCAGAAAGAATCTCTATTTAGACATTATTTTTTGTCTCTGCTTTAGGTAGACTTTTTTTTTTTTAATTTTTTTTTTATTTAATAGGATTCCTGAGGTACCTTTATTACTGAGTCTCAGAAGGACAGACTTTAAACTCCTGGTTTGTTCTTCATTTAACTAGTCCAGCACACAGAGAATGGCAGTGCCATCTGAACATTAGTTTTGAAATTGAGTTTAGCAGGAAATTTAGACCTCTCATGAACTGCAGAGCTCAGTCATGTGTGTGCCCGTAGATAAAATCCATACCCTCCATGTGTTTGCTGGAGCTCAAGTCCAGGTAGCACAGAGTGGATATGTACTGGGCCGCTCGTAGTGGTGGTAATAGCAGTGGAGATGGACAAAATCACCATGGGGATAACCAGCCAAGTCTAGCTCAGACTTCCTTTCATTCAGTGTCTATCCAGGTGTGAGATTAGCTGAATAGCAGAACCTACAGCTTGGATGGTGACTCTCTCATGAGCATTGCATGGCGCAACAAAGCAGATCTGGAAGTGTCAAACATGGAACTGGACAGAGGATAATGATGGCAAATGGGGTCCTGCTACTGAGGCTCATTTCTCAACCAAAGAACAAATGCGCATTGTTGGTTTGATTTTTTTTTTTTCTCAAGGCTTTCCAAAAGCTGATCTTCGTGTAATGCCTATCTTTGCTTCCAGTTTTGTACAATCCATCTAGGATGCTAAACAAGCCATTGGTATAAGTCATAAAGAGCATGGATTATTCTTCTATGTCATATATTTCTAATAAAAATAAGGTAACCATTTGCTTCTAAAAGTGGATCAAAAAAATGCCCAAACAACTGAGTGAATGTAGCTATTGTTAAAAAAGGCTGAGTGGTCTGAATCAGATGGTATTTGATCTGCGCTTAAAGCATTTGAAACTCGCGTCCGTAATGAATGCGTGACTTACTAACTGCTGGAAATGAATTATCCCTTAAAAGTCTGCGTTTCCAGATAAATGCCCTATTGTTCTGATCCAGCATATTAGTCATTCTGAGTACTACTCATGGATGTGTAAGCCAGGAAAACAAAACTGCTTCCTTCACTTATACGTACTATATTCCTCAAGATCTGGATCAACACCACAGAGTGCATGTACAACATCTGAGGGTGGCTGATCTGTTTTTAAAAATCACTCCTGTGAACCTGCAGCTCATGAATACTGAAAGGACAAAACCAGTGCTATTTGGTAGCAGAAACCCCATTTACCTCAATGTGTCCTCCTGTGGCGTCTTGTCTTTTTCTTTGCTTTGTGCTGGTGGATGCTGCAGTTACATTCTGAGCCAGAGCTTGGAAGCAGCTTATTTACTGCCTTGCACCTCTCATTGCTACAGCAACCAGTGTTCCGTGGAGCTGTGCGTCCTTACAGCGAGGTCCGTGCTCACACTTGGGACTGCCTCCCTAAAGATGCTGTTGGCATTGGGAGGAGCAGTTCTGTTCTGCACAGGAGCTGCGCTGGCCACACTCCACCTTGCTGCGTGTACCTTCCAGGGGACAACGTCAGGCTTAGATATGCACAGCTTAAGGAGGAGAGAATAGGTCCTAACAGAGCTTCAGGAAGAGTCATTCCAGCTTTTCTTCAGGTGGCAACATTCTGGTTTTCTGTAGGGGTTTGCTTGTGTGATGTAGCAGAGTACTTGTCCAAAGAGCTTTACCTTAATGCTCTTTGCTGTAAGGAAACTACCATGCCACAAAGCCGAGTCTAAATATTTGTGAGTATAAAATAAGATGTCATCTAGATTAATCTCTAGATTCTGCATTTTGAAGCAACTAAGTCAGTTCAAAGGCTTTGTGGCCCGTGGTCTGAAAGGTGGCACAACACCCCGTGACAGTGATCTGCTCCCCCTGGAAGCTGCATCCTGTTGCTAATAGCACGCTTTTTTCATTCTCCCACTCATGACACCTGCACAACATCATCTGTGCTGCTGATGCATTGCTATGGCATCCTACCAACCTCCCAGCCTGCGATCCTTCAGTTCAGACAGGTCCCACACCTTGAGCCACGCCTCCTACCTGCGGGACAGCGCCATGATCGACGACACCGTGGTTATCCCCAGCCAGCAGGTAAGAACATCTCCTAAATCCACAGATTGCCTGGAAAAACCGGGGAGTAGGAAAAGATGGCAGTGTAAACTGCTCTAATGTGGTGTACGCCGTTCTGTTTCAATGCAAACTGCTCTATTCTCGTTGATGTTTAATGGCATGTTGTGCTGTGCAGTATTAAACTCTGTTGCAACACAAATGGATAGACTGTGTGGGTACGGCACGGGGACTGTGCTCTTAATATTCTGCATTTTAACTGTTTTAGAACGTTGCTAAACAGCCATTGGGCTAACTGTTCAAGTGATCTAAGGAACTCACAGCCATTGTCCTCAAAGATACTCTCCTGAAACATGCTTGTAGTTGAAAAAAGGAGGTTTAGGAAATACCCTCTTGGTAAATTACAGCATTCATTTTGCTGAGAACACTAAGATAGGATTACTTTAAGCAAATACAAAAGGTTACAATCTAACATCTTAATGCTATTATAACTCCTTTGTTTTAAAAAAAAGTTTGTGCTTTAAGGCACTGCAATGCAAAATACATCTTCCTATTGTTTGGTTGATTAATTGATTTCATTATGGTTAAGAGGTTTGTTTTTTATTTTGCCTCCCAAGGTAACTACTCTGGCCAAAGAAGCTGAAAGGAATTCCTGTCGCTTAAGCTGGGGCACTGAAAACCTGGACAATGTGGCTCTTTCTTCCAGCCCTATTCACTCAGGGTAAGTGTATCAATTAGCATTATCCTAAAAAATAATTATGAGAGTACCTGCAGTGGCAGCTGTTTCAACTAGTGCTTAACTAGAAGCTCTCTGTTAATTCATTGCCTCCTGGAGCTGTCAATAAATTGTTATGATCTCTTAAACTCTGACAATCAATCAAGCCTGAGTACTAAGACTGTTCACTGAAACCCTCTGCATGTTAGTGAGCCCTCAGACAAGTTCAAGAGTAGTGAAAGAGATAATTGACACATACACACAGGCACTTGTGTGAATTTTATGGAGGAATAAATACAGTGTCTTTTTGGAGTTAGTAAATCACTCCAGATGGGGAGTACTTACCGACCCAGTGGAGTAGTTTAGGTGAGCACCAACTTTAGTGTTTGTCTTTCAAATTAGATGAATAAAAAAGCAATCTAAACATCATGTGCTTTGTACATATATGGCCACTCTCTCCACGTGTACTCACAACTGACTCCTTGTAAGCATTTGCATTTAGGCAAGCTCACTGTCATGGCATAAGGCAGATCAAAATGCAGGCCCAGGCAAGTTCATTAGAAAGCTTATCCTGGCTGGCCTTTTAAATGCTCCTACTTACTGTGTTTTAAGTAATTTTATTCTTCACACTGAATTCTACACTTGTGTCCTACCATCAGGTTTGATTAGAAATGTGCAGATGAATTAATAAGGACATGATGTAATTAAAAAGCATTTAATTTCTGTATCTTTCAAAAAATAGCACTGGAGACCCATTTGGAGTGACAGGCATTCCTGGTCTAGAGGAGAAACAATATTGTCATAACTGTGATTGCAAATTGCCCAATGTGATGTAGATGAGAAGTTTTTTTTGTTAGCTGACAGGAGGATATTTGGCTATGACCAGCATTGTTTGGATTAGCTTTTTTGAGCTTTAAGACTAACAAATTAAATAAAAATACTTGATATGCAACGTATGTATGTGTTCATATAAATGCTGGTGTGTGAGCTTTAAAATTGCTTAAGTGCTTTATTCTAACCATAAAGAGATTCCAAACCTTTTTCAAAGGCTATATTAATTTACCCTTCAAAGAAGATAGGTCTTCCCTGTGATTGCAGAGGATATACTGAAGACTTTCTAGGAGAGTGGCGTTTGTGTCTTGGATGTGCAGTCATTTTGTGGTTTTCTTTTAAAAAAATATTAGTGATACTCTGGTGTTTTTGGTTGAACAGAATGCTAGTGGTAGGATAAAGTATCTGATTTTAATAGGAGCAACACCCTGCAGCCTTAGATGAAATAGTGACATTTGACACAACACAAATTATGATCTTCTTTCTATGCATGCCAAATAACTTGCCACTAAATATTGTAATAGAGAAACCTATTATAATGGATCCTCAGCCTTTGGAAAAGACTATACAACACTTCATTTTTATCTTGTTTAGATTTGTCTGTCATTAAGTTATAAACTGTAGAGGTGCATTTTTTTTAGAAAAATACATAGACTACTGGAGTTTTGCTTTTAAAAGTGAAACAGTTGTAGAAGTACTTGTGTGCATGACTGTTGCATTCCCTCTGCAGGAACAAGAAATACATTTGTCATTTATACCCTTCTCATCACCCACAGCCTCCTCCACGTGCAGACACACACTGTTAATAGGTTCTTTTGGACCCACAGCACTGCTGACATCTAATGCATGCAGTGGGGTAGTATTTATCTGTCAAAAATAAAACAGGTAGAATTTTCAGAGAAATTCCAGATAAACATTGTCAGTGGCCTTAGGCAAGGGTATGGCCTTGGTTTTGCCCAGGACACTGAAAATGGATTGAATTCAGATTGTGAAATAACACATCAGTGAAGTATTGGAAAGGAATTTCTTAGTCACAGAGCACTTTGAGTTTGTATTCTGTCCAATTTCAGGGAAAAAAAATGACACTTCTCTCTCCCTGCACAAGTTTAGTGGTGAACCCCAAACTGTTGTTGGGTTCTTACTGATGGCCCATTGTAGGGAAGTGTTTCTGTGGATCACAGTGTAACACCCCCGGGCAAAAGGATAAACTCGTAAGTGACTGTTCTCTTGGTGTGGAATTTCACAGGCACATCTTTCAGCCTTTGCATAGCCAAGACTTCATTCCTTGTCTGAAATTTCAGAAGGGAAAAATGTTTTAGCCATTTAAAATGTAAATGTAACTATTGTTTCAATATGTTGAGAACTTCATTAGTAAGGAAGAAAAAGCAAGATCTTTGAGCAGAGTCCTTGGCAACCATTTTGAAACCCAGAAAATACTTCTCTCTTAAGAGGTAACACTCCTGTGGTGCTCAAAATCTCAACACAGACACGTTCTGGTCTTTTTACACAGCTGACAGTTTCAAAATTGTTTCATACGTTGGCCAAAGGAGAAAGTATAAACTCCTGCATTTAAACTCCCTTTCAGCAAATCAGGTTTGCTTCTCTTGATCAAACCATCCATGATCTTATGTATTGAGCAAAGTTCCTGAATATACCAGCATCCCTGAATATACCAGCAAGTTTAGGTGCTATATATCCAGTGAGACAGTGTTTTACCACTTTGCTGATAATATTAGGGGATATTATTTATAATTTCCTGCCAAAGTGTTGTGAGAGACACACTACTGCCTACATAAATGCAAATGTTTTAGTCTTATACCTCACCTTATCCTATTGTGGAAGAACATAAATCTTCTGGAAGTTGGAAGGCAAAAAAATCATTTTGCAGCCTTTAGCTTTGGGTCTCTGCTTTGATATTGACTTGATTTTGTGTTCTGGAGCAAATATGTAGCAGCTCTGCAGGTTTTCGAGCTCTGACTTGCTTGCAGTAAAACTTCTATTTAATGAAAGATATTGAATATCATTTGATGAAGTCTCTATTTGACGAATAGATGATCCAAGTGTATCAATATGTACAAATTTTTTCAATTTGAATCTTATAAAAAAACCCCCAAAACAGTTGGGATATTAGTAGTGAGTTTGCCTTTCTGGAAGTCATTGCTTCCATCAATGAAAAAAGGGAGAAGGTGGCCAGCTTGTACTGTGACAAATAATGTGAATTATCATTCTTAGCTGCATGTCTGCAAAAAAGGAGGCTGGATCCTTGCTAACAAGGTAAACAAAATCTGTTTCAAGTGTTGTATTTTGAATCCATAACGTTGTTTTTCCCAATGTGAGACTGATTTCCTGGAAATCATTATGGAAACAGGACCTGGCAGCGACCAGCTGATAGTCATTTCTTAAATCTGAAAGTCTAAATGATTTTAAATTATGCTGTAGCTTTATGAGCTTTGTTCAGAAAGTTACAATAAGGAAAAACAGCGGGTGTGTTTCATTAGAACAAATCGTTGTTAATGGAAGAAAATGGCTATGGAGATCCAGATAATAAAAAGGGACATTGGAAAACTAACTGTCCATGTGACACTAAGTGATTACTGAAAGCCTGAACAGGTCAAACTGAAAGTCTGGAATTTCTCATTCTGTAGAACAAAAGGAGGACAAGAAACATGTTGAAGTGGAGGAAAGTGGAGGATGGACTGTGTTAATAGGGAATTTGAAGAGAAGAAATCCTGATTCATTGTGTACCCAGGAACACTGGCTGGAATTACCTTAGATTCCTCCCTCTTTGATATGCTGCAGTCCACATGTCAGATGTGGACACCTAAACCAAGCAGCTCTTTCCCTAATCTGCTTCTCAAAGATTTACTTGGAATCTAACTGTGCGTTTCAGGCACCTGAATTCCAGTGTGGGAATGTGTAGAGAAACCAGATCCCTCGAGTTTTCCTACTGCAGTAGCAGTGACCATTTGTAACCGAGGGTGTTTACGTAGGCTTGTTTTCCATACTCACTCCTACCTTCTCACATGTAATGAATATGCACATAGATGTATGTGTTCATGCGTTTGATTTAGAAATCTGTTTCTTTTTTCCAGTATTTCAGTATTTCATTTAACTCATTCTTTTTTTTTCCTCCCCTTTATTTTCCTTTTTGATGTTAAATCATCTATTCTATTGCAGATGCTCTTCTCCATGTCTTGATCTTGACAACAGCAGGTGAACTTCTGCATCATTTCTTTCTTTAATACATTGCACTTCTCACCCACCCTGTTTATCCTCCCCTCTTACCTCACTTCAGGATGCTTTAGTGTTTTGATAGTGCACGTTAACCAAGAGAAAAATAAATCTAACTAGCAGTGATAGCTACACATGGCCCTGGTTCTCCTCTTATACAGTAAGTGTCCACTTTCTCCTGTCTGCTTTGGCATCTACAATAAGAGTTCTGGACACATAGTAAGTCTACTGCAAAAATTCTTAACAGAGCTCCTTATACATTCCTAGGTTGTTTTAGCCATTGATTCAATGAACAATATCTTTTCTTCGTTGGTGGCCTGGTTTAATATTAATATTTAAAGGAAGGTAACTCCCCCCAGGTAATCCAACACAAAGCACTGTAATTGCTATATTTACTAAGTAGGCCTTTAATCTCACTTGTCTGAGATAGAGAGAATATTGCAGAGCCCCTCCCAAATGTTTCAAATTTTAAAACAGTAGAATAACAGCCCAGACTTAGTATATATGATTTTTCATGCCACACGGGTTTTTTGTGTGACAGTCGACCAGTGCTTGAACCGCTGGCGCATTGCATTCTGCACATAATACCTGAAGCTGAACCTTCCCCAGGGAGATTATTTTCACTTGGAAAACTGAGTGTTTATTGGCACCTCTTCAGCTCCTTAACCATAGAAAGGTGAAAATCTCTTTAAATGTCGAGCTGTGCAAAATTATAAAATGGCTTATTATAATCCCAGACTACAAACCCCTATTTTTAGACCGTGTCACTCAGTCTGTCAGCAGCTGACTACTGCAGTGAAGAGGATGTTACCAGGAGTTAATAGTGTAGGGATTCCTGTGTAGGATCATGTTTTTTGTCCTCCTGGAATGTGTATTTTGCCTTGTTTCTGTATGGGATAGTTGCAGCCGGCTGGAAAGCACACTGAGGTAGTTGAATGACTTGCTGTTGACTTCAGCAGGAGCTGGATCAAGGCCTTCTTTCTGAATTTCAGCCGTTCTCTTGGTTTTCCTCCTCCTGCTGAACCCTTCAGGATGGCTGAAGCACCCTGATTGTTTGTTTCTGCTGCTTCACACTGCGACTAACACTGAATGCTGCTATCTCCTTGTTTCCCAGTTTCTGTTTTAAATTAAGATAAGCACTGACAAGTGGTGTGTCTGCAGTTGGATGTGCTCTGATTGGAGCTGTTGTTTCCTGCTGCCCCATGAGCGCATGTGTGGCTGCACAGTCTGAGAGAACAATCCTACCCAAGCCCAGCGTGTGGAAGTGGTGGTGTAGGTTCTGCCTGTTTGGGTTCTGTGTGCTCCAAGAGCTGTTGCCTCTCCTGTAAAGACCCTTCCCCTGCTGGGTTTTGCATGGCTCTCCCAGTGACCCTGCAGAATGAGATGTGTGTTTGAGTGCCAACACCTGAAGCTGCACCTCTCTGCAAAGCTCTTCACAGAACAGGGTCTCCTCACAAAGCGCACGACAAGTATTTTCCTTCACCCCCTCCAGCACTGACACATCTGTTTCTTAAATTGATTTGTTCATCCTGCTGTTATCTTTCAAAGGAGGATCGGTACAGAATAAACCCAAGTTAATTCTACATGAATAAAATCAGCAAAGGAGTAACTCAGGCTCAGATCTGAAATGCAAATGTTTCATTAAAATACACCCTAACTTTCTGTTCTTCTATCCAGTGGATAACACTGTCTGTGTTTTGTTCAAGTGAGGCCATTGGAAACCCTTTAGAAACATTGCTGTTTGATCTGCTCTCTGCAGAAGGCATGGAAACAGCCTGAAAATTTTAGGGTCCTTTTGTCTGTGTTCTCAACCAGAGGGACGCTGTAGCCACTGTTATTTGACATAGTTACCTTTCATATGGCAAGTATGTAGTTTTTAATTGCTCTAAAATGGGAAGCAATGAAATGACCTCTTGAGTTTATGACTGAGTGTTGCCAAATTACAAAGGAATGGTTGATGCTTCAACTTAACTGCTGCGTGTTTAACAGAAGCATGTATAGACTCCCCTGCAGTCTATAACTGATTCCTATAAGAAATGCTTTTGTACTTTTTGTTTTTTCTCTAGAGAAATGATCCCGATTTCCCCTTCACTCTCTTTAAAAGAGAGAAGGCAATGATTTCCCCAAACCTGATTTGCTTCATTGATTTGGCTATTATGTTCCACTGCCACCTTGCTAAGTCCCAGAAAAGCTCAGATGGATCCAATTTGCAAGACTAATGTTAGAGTCACATGTTTGTGCCATGCTGCATTTAGAACAGAACCTTTCAGACTGGGAATGAAACTTACTCAACACTCTCTGGTAGTACAGAAAAAGACCTGTAATCTGCTTTGACTTTGAATCATCATTAATTGAGATTTAAGTTAAAATAATTCTTTTAATCCCTTTTATTAACCCCTTCTTTACTGTTATTTCACTTCCTCTTGAACTTTGTGCAACCATTTGTGTTTCTGTTCCGTGATCTCTCTTGTCTTCATTCTTTGTACATAGGTGTTTGATAGTGCTTATAGTGCTCCATATAGTTGGAACATGGAGTAAGCTCTGAGTTTTCTGCTCAGTTTGAAGAATATCTGTTATTCCTAGTCTAGTGTTATGCACTGTTTTCTTTTTGACCATGGGAATTTATCATGATAGGATATCACTTCCACAAATGATGGCTTCATCTGCCAATTATTCCCTTTAATTTTGTTTGTTGAGTGCAATCTTTTCCTATCTCAGTCCTGTCACTTAACAACACTGGTAAAAGGAGCATTGTGGAGAAGAAAAATAATGTGTATGTGGGTGGGCAACCAAACAATTAATTTGCATTTTACATGTCATAGTCACACAATTTTTTCACTTTCCTAAATGCACATTTTAACATGTTTTATGTCGTGCATTAGTTTTGTCTGGATTATTTGTATATCGATAGACACGCTCCTTCAAAAAGGAGATGCTTTTCCAGTCCTGGAACGGTATTGGCAGCATCCAGATGCCCTTTTATGTAGTAAAGAGGCAGAAACAGAGGCTGCTAAGGTTCAGAAAATGCTTTCTTATGAATTACTTGCTTCACTCTCTTGCATGTCCAAAATTATGTGAAATATGCTGTTTAAAAAAACAGAGATGAAAAGAAATTGGATTAAATAGACGAAGACATGAACGTGGCAAAAAGGTGGGAAATAAACGGGGTGTTATGGTGGAAAAAGATGTATTTTTATAATCTGTCAGCTGTACAAATCCTGTCAATGTACTATCCTTTCGAGTCTAGAGCTGAGAAATTTTCCCCTTCAGTTTCTGTCCTTTGCAGTGTATGCTTGGTAGTTCTCCAAAAATCTGTTTTCCAGGAATTTCATTGTATTATATAGCTGGGTTTGTGAACTGGCTCCTCCACAGTTAATGTGATAATTGCCACTAATCTTTCTGTGCTGTGCTCACACTATTCTGTGCTTGTCTGAATAACCACCTTAGATCTTCTTTATGATAGAAACCGCTGCTTTTACGGTGAATAATAATAATGTCCTACTGTTTTTACCCTAACCATTGTTTTATTTGTGTCCACCTTCCAACGAGTCTTTGCCTGTTTTTCCACTCTTCAAAGCAACGGTTGGTTTCAGTGACAGACGCCTGATACACTTCGAGACAGATTTACTGACCCACCAGGCACATTCAGTAAACTTAAACTGAGAGAAAGTGTTGCAGTCGTGTTAAAAGAAGGGAGATTATTTGGTATGAAGCCTCCCTTTTCGTGTGTATGGATTCTTTCAGCAGTTAACAGTGGGTTTGGCATTGCTGAGGCACCCGGGGAGATAAGCTAAGGAGGACATAGGGCAGGTTGGTCACCCAGCATTAATATTGCAGTGATGGGCAACGGCATAAGGTGCTTCTGTCGTTAAAAGTACACAATGCTGAGTGTTATGTCAATAATGAGAATAATTGATTCCTAAAAATTGTGTTCACGACAGCTTACACGATGCAAAATGCAAATGCTACTTTAATTCAGTCAGAGCACCCGTTAGCTTCCGGTAATTGTGGGAGAGTGTTTGTGTTGCTCATAGTATTAGCTTTAAAATGTGAAACTCTTCTTCCAGCAGTGTCACTGACTGCCTCAGACAACACCCTTTGTCCTGGAGGCTTGTACCACTTCTCTGAAACAGCACCCAGAATGACTTTGATAACATGCACTTATAGGGCAATTGCAGTGCAAGCCAAGAGCATTAGAGCAACAATTGAGCACTTAGTGTCTCTTAAGCTCTTCTTTCATCTGTGCTTTACCATGTATAAAGGATGTATTTTGTGAAGGAAGCTCCCATTTTTCTCAGCTAATCCCCACACAATGGAAGCTGTAAAATGTTTTCATTTTCTTTTTTCCCCCTTTGTTAAAACCACAGAAACACCAAGCTCTAAGGAATGAGATAATGGTTGTACTCCCCCGAGTTTTACACTAAGCAAAGCCTAGAGGTATCTGAATGGCAGTAGACTAGGAGACTGCATGTGTGAGACAGACTGGCATCCGTGGTGCATGGTGTGCTTCTGACTGGCGCTTGTGGCTCCTTCCCATCCTCCATCCCTCTGACTTGCACGGTGTGTCGAGTGTTGTGTTTTACAGCATGTGGAATTCCTCGTGCGGACAATGAATGGATGCAATGTTTGTTGCACAGAACAGCCAAGGGGACAGTGGAAAAATCCCTGTATTTGTTACTCTTGTTATAAGGGCTTTTCTCTATTGCAGGTCCTTCAGTAGCATTTCTGCGACTCCCTATGTGATGACTTTATTTTAGTAGCTAGAACTAGGCCTGACACCCTTCTGTCTCCTCTGCTCTTATTTCCAGCAGCATCCCACATTAGGCATGATCCTAAGTCATAAACCAGTAAAAAAAAAAAAATTGGAAGTAGTTCTGCACCTTTCTCAAGAATGTCCCCAATCTGTCAAAATCTACCTGCTGGTTATATGTGGAACCACCAAAAATTACAGCACAAAAGAAATATTTTTCTTCCTCTTAGAGAAAAAGAAATAAATAATTTACCTTGTGCTAGAAGAAGTCTCCCTGTAGATGGCTTTCTGCATCTCAAAGTTTTGTAGTGGGACATTGCATTGCTGTGCAAAGTAACACAGAAAAGCAAAAATCCATAAATAAACTTATACAATTTATACACCTCTTATACAGTGACTAGCTATTCTTACCTGACCAAACCCCAAAATTTGTCTTCAGACAATTATGACGTGATGGGGATTTTTTATATAAATAGGTGATAACCCCACTGGTGGACTATGAATTGTGTCCACACACTCCAGAGTGAAATTTGATTTTTTTTTAAATCCATGCCTATTGTTGTTAGAAATTATAATTTAAAAAATAACTACAAAATTATATTTAAAACTTAAAAAAATCCCTAAGCCATCCAATCAGAATTGGCTTTTACATATTTGAATCATAAATAATTTTCTTCAATAAGATGTATTTGCTTGTGAAGTACTTAGAGAGTGCCCACTTTAAATACATAGTTGCTTGCAGGTACAGGGTAGTGACATTTGCAGTTTGTCTCTCCTTGGTACATGTGTTCCCATTTATTAGTGTCTGCTGCTATTTTACCAACAGCAACACTGTCAAATGAGACTTTCTGTGAAGAACTCTTAGGCAGCAGTTGTTATTTAATAAATGACCTCAGCATGATTTGGTGCTTCACATGGGAGAAAGGCTTTTTCTAATTGTACCTCTTGAGCAAGAGCTCTGTTTCCATTCGTCGCGTGGAACACCCCCCCAAAGCACGTACCTAACTGTTCTTTCCTGACTTTTCCAGCTTCCTGGTTAGTTTCATGGTGGACGCCCGCGGGGGCGCCATGAGGGGCTGCCGGCACAATGGGCTGCGCATCATCATCCCCCCGCGCAAGTGCACGGCCCCGACGCGTGTGACGTGCCGGCTGGTGAAGCGGCACCGACTGGCCACCATGCCCCCCATGGTGGAAGGGGAAGGGCTGGCCAGCCGCCTCATCGAAGTGGGACCATCTGGGGCTCAGTTCCTTGGGTAAGGGGGGGCCACACGGCCCCGAGGACAACGTTGGGCCTTCTCGTTGGGTTTAAGTTGCACTGAAATGGTTCCTTTTGTCAAGACCTGAAGGGATAAAGGTCTTTGTGAGGTGTGGTAACAGACGAGTCGTGAATATGGCTGTTTTAGCCACTAAGGTTAATGAGATTCCTTGGATATGATTATTACTCAGTGTTGTGATATTTTTGTGGGAAGAGGCTCCCTTGCAGCCAGAAAAGGCAGTTTGTACTGTGTTTAAAAAATGAGTAGCACAGCACTGATCTAAACCCCAAATGTAAATCCTGCTACATACTCAACACAAGTTACAATGGCTTATTTTAGACTTGTTTTGTGTTATCAGTAATTTGGACTATCACGGTTGAAATTGTTAAATTAAGCAATTTGGCAACCCTGGAATTTTTTGGCCATTTCTTTTTTCCTGTGTTGGAAAACCCATAGAAAGATCAGATTTGTGTCTGCTGCTGAGCTCATTTTAGCAATTTTCAGCCAAAAGCAGCAGTTATTTCCACTTTTAAAAATTTATTTTCCCAATTGTTCTATCAACTGTGGCATTCAGAAGTGGGTGATTGAAGGAACCCCTTCTGTTAGATTCAGAAAGTGCAAAACAAGCAACTCTGTAAAAACCAATAGTTTAAAGCCATTTGGAAACAACTCAGTTGCTTTAAAATCTTAAATCTTATTGTAACAGGCAATCATCAGAGCCACCATCTTCACTAGTGATACCACTTTTTTTTCACATCTTGGTTACTTTAAAGAGAAGCAGAAAGAAAAGTCTAAAAGGCAGAGGAAATATTGTGCCGTCACATTCAGTCTTCCCATTATCTTTGTCACACACAAATGGATTTTAAGTACGTCTCCCATTTTTTTAATTGTTTATCTAATGAGGGTGCCTCCCTGGAAGGCAAAGATATAGCATAGCTTTTTCATTCTCAGATCTTTGTGCCCCTCCTGCAAGTGTTTTTCTGGGTGTTGTGCTGGCAGTGAAATCAGAAAATCACTGTACTGTTTGCAGAGGTGCATTCTAAAGTCCAGATCCTGTTCCCATTGACTTCATGGCCAAAGCCTCATAAGCGAGACAAGATCCTAAATTAACAAAATTAATTTTGCTGATTTTGGTCTCTAAATCATCATGGCTAGGACGGAACCTTATTCAGTGTACAGCCTAATTCCACTCTGTGGACCAGACAGTGGCACTGACGTTCTGGCACAAAAAATACATAAAGTTTATTTATGTTCTTTCTTTCACTGCTGCTTTGGATGTACTCAGTAAACTTCATCTGCCTACGGCTCCTCCCCCACTTAATGAGGGAGAAAGCTTGGTCAGCCGAATCCTTCAGCTGGGGCCTCCTGGGACCAAATTCCTTGGGTAGGAGAGACTTGAGACAAATTGATGGATGCTGACCTCCCCATTCCTCTCCTCCTTCTGCAATATGATTTTTTTATGTCATTATGCCCATGATATTGTCCCTTTCTATCATTTGAAATTTTGTACACTTAACCCTTAGTGGACCATTTTTCAACCTTTGTGGTTTGTGGTTTTGTTTTGGTGGTATGTTTGTATCTTTTTCTTCTAGTACTGTGGCCTTCATTTTTGTTTTGGCATGAAATCTTCCTAGTTATGTGCTTGATGTCTGTAGCAAAGCAACCTGGATTGGGACAAAAAGAAAAAAAGAATCTACTGTAAATTTTAAGCTGTTTTTTTGTATCAAGGACTGATCAATCAATAAGTTATATGTCAGATACCCCAGTGTGACAGAACACGTGGAATTTTACTATGTACACGGTAACCTGTGTGAGTCCTCTGATTAGAGAAGTGTCTATACAAATATATTTATATCTCCTCTCTTATTTCTTAGAGTATGTATGTATATGTATATCTAAATACAGATATATGTACACATACATGTTCTATATGTGTGTGTATATATATATGGGCATTTATGCTGATACATATATGAACATCTGCTTGTAAGGCAACAAGGCAAATTCTTATCTCCTATACTGCAGTAGAAATCCAGACAATCTCCTCAAACCTCCTCTATCTCTCCCAAGGTGTAAATCAGGAATAAGTTCATTGGAATATATAGAATTGCAAAGAAGTGAAATTGGCACAGGACAAAACTGCTCCTGATTGCAATGAAATTACTCTGATTTGCACTAGTATAAGTGAGATCGGAATTTGTCCCACTATTCCTACACATTACAGTAGATTCTCTTTGAAATGAAGTTGCACAGGTTAACCCAGACAGTAGTGACAACTAAAACGAGCATGAGTTTTTGATGGATTTGCGAAACAATCACCAAATTTCCAAATGAGCACTGTTACCTTACCAAATCTCATTCACACTGTGGAAAGAGGTGAATGCACTTCTTCATCTGTCCTTCAGCACTTCCTGGGTCCCTGTAAAAATGTAGTATGTGTTAGTGGCCTACTAATTCAGGATCATGCCGAAGTATTTCAGCCAAATAGGTAGAATTCCAGGTCACTTTGTAGCAGATTGAATAGAGTTGCTGTTAATCCTGTCTCTTCCTCTCTCCCGTGTGCATTTAATGCGCTGTGTTGCTGTGCCAGGCCTGTGATTGTGGAGATTCCCCATTTTGCTGCTCTGCGTGGAAAAGAGAGGGAGCTGGTGATCCTGCGCAGCGAGAACGGGGACAGCTGGAAGGAACATTTCTGTGAATACACTGAGGATGAACTGAACGAAATCCTGAATGGGATGGATGAAGGTATCCAGTGGGACTTCATTTTTTGTCCTGCTTCTCTGTTACTGCTGTAACTGGGGGGGGGGTAGTGGCTTTTACCATTTGGTCAATTCCTTTACATGGTCTACAAAAAAATCTCTCAAAATCTCCCTTCACAAAGTTGAGAATTGGGTGCTAAACTTGAGTTTCCTACTGCTTCTCTTCGTAGAGTTAAACAAAAAGCTTCTATAGCAAACATCCTTTCAAAACAAGACAATTATCGTACTAATCCTCCCCAAGCAGCCCCACATGTGGGAGGAAATGTCAGTCATGGATGCTCTTGCTTTCTGAGAGAACACAATGTCCTTGGGTTGTCTTGGAGCTGCAGAACTTGTTATTAATTTTGTTTTTTGTTTGTTTTTTTTTTTTTTCAAAAAAACCCAAACAAACCTTGAAATAAACAAGCCAACTCACAGAATTAAAGCTAAACTCATACTTTGATGCCTTTTTTTGATTTGGAGTTTTGTTTCCTTGACACTACTCCAGTACATTGTAAATATGTGAATTGGAAAGGGACTTGGACCAATCCTTTTGCTTGTGTGACTGGTAATTTTGGAGATGCTGTCAACATGTTCTGTTGACATGTTGTCTTAAACTTCATTCAGTCAATTGTTCTGTTTGTCTGTCTGTCCTTCCCTTGGTTTCTCTGGTTTAGCTGAACACTGGGGTGTGTTTCCTTATCCCCTTTGATTTCTAGACAGAAAATTTAGTGTACGTTACAGCCAAACTGTGAAAGTCTCGAATGCATTTTGAAGACCACTGTGTTGTTTCTGTGAAAATCGTCTTTGACCATCTCCTCTTCTGCCCTCAGTACTTGACACTCCGGAGGAGCTTGAGAAGAAGCGGATCTGCCGCATCATCACCCGGGATTTCCCTCAGTACTTTGCGGTGGTCTCCCGGATCAAGCAGGACAGCAACCTCATCGGGCCCGAGGGAGGAGTGCTGAGCAGCACCGTGGTGCCACAAGTGCAGGCAGTCTTCCCAGAAGGGGCTCTGACCAAACGGATTCGCGTTGGCCTCCAGGTACACTGAAACAATCCCAGGGTTTTTAGTCTAAACCCATCATCTTTGAATGGATTTCCAGCATATCCAGCTGATCGTGTTGTATGTGGTCTACAACGTTTCTAGTAAAAAAAAAAAAAAAAAAGCCATGCAAGAGCTAAAACAAGTGGTAAAGCTTTGAGTATTCCACTTAATTCAGATTCCTGTCAATATGGTCTTGGGAAGAGCAGCTGATTTTGGTGATGATGATATTAGTGTAGATCAGAGAACAGTTTTTTAAATACCTCTTTTCAAAGGCACTAGAGAAGTAGAAGTTGCTGCAATAGTGAGGTAAATGCACAGATACTCAGTGTGAAGGAACCAGTGGAACAATTCACTTCTGAAAGAGAGGCATGTCTTTCCCCTGTCTCCATCCTGTCCTCCTGCTGCATGCATCCCCAGTTTTCCTGGCTAGGAGACTGTGGTTGTTGAAATCCTCGAGATTAGCTGAACAGCACACTAAAACAGCTCAGAGCTTTTTCTAAAGGGAAAGGCCCAGTTCTTTACAAACTCGTTAAACTGTATTTAAGTAAATGTTCTATTGTTTTCTGTTGCTCTGGAAAGGCTCAACCTATGCACACTGAACTTACAAAGAAGATTTTAGGCAACAAGGCCACCTTCAGCCCCATAGTCACGCTGGAGCCCAGGAGAAGGAAGTTCCATAAACCCATCACGATGACAATTCCCGTCCCCAAGGCCTCCAGCGATGGGATCATGAACGGCTACGGGGGCGACACGCCCACCTTAAGGTTATTGTGCAGCATAACAGGTAGGATGCCAATACTGGAGCTTTCCCTGTGCCTCTGGAAACTGTCACTCCTCGTGGGCTGAAAATGTTAAGTTGATTACACACATGGGAAACTCTGAGAAAGTCTGACTGGGATGAGAAGCTGTGAAAATAATCTACTTTCCAAACAATTATTTTATAGCAGAAATAACATTTGTTGTTTGGACTAACAAGACATGCAGTATAATTATAGACTTTGGGATAGGTGGAGGGTTTTTTTTGCATTTTCCTTGCAGTTTGTAAGTGTCCCAAAATACCTTTGCCTGACAGAGTAAGTGTAGTACAGACATGGTGTTACACTACACTTAAGTGGAAAGTATTGGAGTTCAACACGTGCTTGCTGTAAATCCAAAGTGACCAGTACCTCATTCAGTCTCACTTAAGAGCAGAAATGAGCTGCATGCATTTAATTTAATTTAATAAAGCAATATAATCATGCTTAATTTAACCCATCCAATCCTATTAACATTAATGATGTAATATGGACCAAAGGAGAAGGCATGTCTGGGATTATTACTGGTTTCATAGTGATTAAAAACTCAGAAGAATTTAAAATACTTCCTTGAAGCAAAATATTGCAGGTTGCTTGGTTTTAATTTTTTTAAAATCTGTTATTTCAGGAGGAACCACCCCTGCCCAATGGGAAGACATCACTGGGACAACACCACTTACATTTGTTAATGAATGCGTTTCCTTCACAACAAACGTGTCTGCCAGGTACCCACACAACAAAACATGAATTTTACAGTGATACTTTCAAATGCATCTTTTTACAACAAATATTTTCTTTAAAGTGTTTTACTTTATATAGTAGAGGACATCTTTATTTTTACTCTTTCTATTTCCTTTGTTTGGGTAGCTTGTTATAGTAATAAATATGTATGTATGTATTTTTAGTTTGTACACTGGTTGTGATTTATATCACAGATCTGCTCAAAAATCTCCTCCTGTGTAATGGGAGATGCAATCCATGACCTGGAAAGTATTCCATTTTGGGTGTGTAGTCTACCAAACAAAAATCCTGGATAACTTGCACATGAAATTCACTGAATTCGGTGCAAACATTCAGTGTCCAGGCCAGTTATTACTATTAGATTGGGTTTGTTGTTTAATGAAATAATATATTCCTTGTTAAAATGAGACCAGCTCCCGCAGTCCAACCTTCATTTTAACATTAAGAGAAATAAAGTATTTTTTAATATATTTTTTCAGTTCAGAAAGGGATGCTTTGCTGATGTACATTTCTTTTTGGTTCAGGTAAACATTGTTCTGTAACAGCAGTGACCACAAGAGGGGGATCTCACGGTGTGTTCAGCTCTCAGCTGCTACTGCAGCACTCTGTGTAAAGGGAGAAATGAAAGGTTAATTAAAGATTAATTTAAGAGTCACACGTGGAAACTAGAAGCAGAGTTTGACAGTCTGAAAGTCCCTAAAATTGTGAAGTCCTCAGCAGGGCTATATGTGAAATACATCCAGAATGAGGGTGACAGTTTATGGATCCATAAAATCTGTGTTTGTAGCGAATCTTTCCTAATCTCGATGACGACATGAAAATTGCTGTTAATGTTCTGTACAGGTAGGGTATAATGGATTCTACCTCTTCTTTTTAATATAAATTCAACTGATTCCTTTCACCCAAACATGACTTTCTGGTAATATGATAATTCTGGTAAACTTAGAAAATGGGATTTTTCATGTCTTTACAGTCAGAGAATTAATTACCTTCTTTGCCAAAGGACAAGCTAACCTAAATTTCTTCACCCTGGTCTAAAAGCGCCTCTGCCCTTGTGCCTTGACAAGAGTCAGCTGATCTCTGCTTGCTATTCACAATAAGGTTTTATGTCTACTTAAATCATTAGAGATGGACAACAGTTTTCCCATTCACAAGACTAGTTCTATCCAAAATGAACTTGGGAAAGGGATACTTTTGTCATGCAAATTACACTGCAGACTTTGAGGCGGAGCTGTTTGTTTTCTATTTCCTGAGCTGCAGCTTTTTAAAAAATTGTCTCTGTTTGGGCTTCTTAGCCCCTGGTGTATGACAGCAAATCATTGAGGCATCTGGTGGTTTCTCAGAGGATGTAGCCTCTTCTGTTTGAGTCCAGCACAGCATAATTCTCCCACGCAGGAAAAGGGAAGTATCAGTGTGCAGAGCCTTTATGTACCACACATGCTTTCTCTCTTTCAAATGTCATCAGCCTGTTTTTTGGACCAGTATATTTGTTAAATGTTCTGAAGACCAGCACAGCATGAAATTCACTGTTATTCAGCTGCAGATGAGTAAGCCCAGAGCAGCCACACTCGAGAGGTGTGCTTTGGGGGCTATAACGCCATGTAACCCACAGGAAGGAATAAGCCCCCTGTAGATTATATCAGCTTTTGAGCTGTCTTTGACCTCTCGTGACTTCCCTCTTTGTCCTACGGATGTGAAACTTGAGCATGATTTCCACCCACACAGTGGATTTTCTGTAAAAGAAATGTCATGAGCTCTGCAGAGAAACTAAAGGGATGCCTGGGAAAGAAGGCAGTATGTGTTATCCCTGGAAAACACTCAGTGGTTAAACTCACATAAGAGTAATTTCTGACTTTGCAGCATTTCACACTGGACAAAATCATTTACATCACCTGAAGTCCCCCAGGTTTTGATACTGTACATAAGGAATGTGCTGCTATCCTTTAAGTCAAATAGTGGACAAAACCCAAACATAACAATTCTTTTTTACTTGTTACCTACAATAGCTGTAGTTGCCAGCTAATGCTGCTGGGATGGGGAAACATGATTTCCTCTCTTAAATCTGATTACACAACTCTTCGTTTTCTTTTACAGATTTTGGTTGATAGACTGTCGACAGACACAAGAATCTGTTACTTTTGCTTCCCAAGTGTACAGAGAGATTATCTGTGTCCCCTACATGGCCAAATTTGTGGTGTTTGCCAAGTCCCACGATCCCATTGAAGCTCGGTTACGGTGTTTCTGCATGACAGATGACAAGGTGGATAAAACTCTAGAGCAACAAGAAAACTTTGCTGAAGTTGCCAGAAGCAGGGATGTAGAGGTACTGTGCAAGACTGTCTTCTCCATTTTCTAGTGTCTGCTTTTAAACTAGTACTTTCTGCCTTCTATCTGCCACAAGTACTGAAAAGTAACTACCAGCAAGTCCTGTCATGATGCAGTATCAACAATCATGATAAGATGGACACCTGGACTTTTGTCAGGTGGATGGGAAAAGTAGTGATGAAATCCTCTTCCCAATGGGAAACTGCTGAACTCTTAGTCCACAGGGCTAAAGGGCCAGAGCCAGAAAGGACAGGTAAATAAATCCCAACTTTCAGTAACTCCTAAATGCACATCATTAGCCAAAAAAGGCAGTTGACAGTAGTCAACATTTCATCAGAACATTTGCATGCCAAGAAGTTAAACCAGTAGGTTTGATTAATATTCTTCTTTTCAAAAATAAAATAAAATTAAATCCATTGCTGAACAGGCAGAAGCTTTCCAGGAAACTGCATGCTAGATACAGTTTTTCTGGCTCTGTCAGCTTCCTCAGAGAGGATGACAAATTGGAAGTGCTTTAACTTATATGCACAGCATATTCTTCTGCTTAGTTCAGTCAATTTTCCAACAGAAGCCCACCTTCAAAAATGTATCCTTGCTGCTTCTGAGGTTCTGACAGGCATTTCTTGTGTGGAGCAGATGGATAAAATGAGGGTTTATCAAACTGACAAGTCTGATTCTCTGGAAAATAAGGATGAGCTATTCATGTATTGGCAATTTGAAGGGAGCATATCCAAAACTGCCAGTCTGACACTTAAACATGTGGAGGGACCATAAAAACAGCAATCTGAAGATGTAGGCAGTGCCATTATACAGAGATTTCAAAGAGGCATTTACCTGAGGCCTGACTTTCAAAAGCTCTAGGCCTTTACAAATCCAGCTGAAATAAATAGAATTTATAGATACACACCCTTGGACTTCTGATTTGATTTCTGAAGAAAATACTTCTTTGTTCTGATGATGAGAATTATCCTTAAGAAAAATCCTAACCACCTCACTGTGATAATTGCTGCTTTGCTTCTTTTGCCTTTCTAACAGGTATTAGAAGGAAAACCCATCTATGTTGACTGCTTTGGCAATTTGGTGCCACTCACAAAGAGCGGACAACATCATATATTCAGCTTTTTTGCCTTCAAAGAAAATAGACTTCCTCTGTTTGTTAAGGTAATGTTAATGGCTGCTTTCGGGATACTTCACATTATTGTTTCACCGTATTTTTGCACCCAAAGGGCAAAGGAAATAATTAATTTAGCTAACTGTAGTAATAATTAACTTCCCAACTGTGACCTAATTCTATCCCTGTTCTATTCCATTTAAAAACCAAATTTTTGCTCTGGCAGGTGCGAGACACCACTCAAGAGCCCTGTGGACGATTATCATTCATGAAGGAGCCAAAGTCTACAAGAGGCCTCGTTCACCAAGCCATATGTAATTTAAACATCACTTTACCCATTTACACAAAGGTACTGTGAAATTGTACTGGTCTGTAGTCATCAGCATAATCATACAAACAAGAAATGAGGAGGAGGGCAAAGTATGGTTCAAGCTGTGTGGTCAGGGATTTTAAAGAGGAATAAATTCCACCCCAGGGCTCTCAGTGTCTTGGGTTTGGTACTTCCAGAGCCAGATTTTGAAGACGTCGTCACATATTTTCTGAGGACTTAGAAGAGACGAGTGGGAGTGCCCTCAATTTCTATTGAAGCAACATAACATAAGTTTCCTTAGAAAGATCCAGCTTATGCTTTTTCTGTGAAAGCACAGATTTTTATTTTTTTTTCCTCTCCTGGTCAGATGAGGAGCTGCATGCCTTTTAGGCTCAAAGTCCTGCCTTGTTGGTGCTCATTTTTTCCTCAGCATCTTCAGAATATAATCTAATCTTTATTATGGCATTTATGTGTAATTTTAAAACAGCACATCTCAGCATATTTTAACTTTAAATGGGTAATGTTCTAAGTATTAATTCATGCTAATTTATGGGAGAAAAAGCATGTATATGTTTAAAGTTATGGTACAAATAAGGGTCACTAGAAGTCTAACACGTGGAAGCAACTTTTCTCTTTACAATTTGCCTTTTGTGTCTTAAACTGACAGTTTAGTTTTTCTGCTTTTTAGCATAAGAAATCAATTGCAAAAATGTGCTGCATTTTGGGTTTGTCTGATGTCAGAAGTTACTTTTTTCCTGCTCCCTTCTAAAAAAAAATTGCATTTTGCCTGCTCTGTTTTCCCTTTCTCTTTTTGCATGGCAATTTGGAACTGAAAGGAGTCAGATTCAGATCAAGAACCGGAAGAGGTAATGTTGCTAAGCCAGCATGCTCTTGCCTACTTGCACCACTCAAACACAACACACACAACTTGGAAGATAAAATCTGCAGTAAAACAGGCATATTCAGCCTTAGCTCAGTGCTACAAACACAGCAAAGAGGCCTTACAGGCTCACTTTTGGAATATTCAGCGTAACTTGCCCTGTGTTTAAATTGCAAATCATCTCCATTTATAACATCCAATAGACTGGAGATTCCTGACATTGAGTATAGACTGAGTGTTTAACCCAGCAGTCACAACTAAGTTTACCTCAAGTATAAGGTTTAGAATTTCCATCTTTAGCATTAATTAAGTGGCATCAACCTCTCCCCTGTGCTCCCAGCTTTGTCCTGGCAGTTATGCATGTTCCTTAAGGTCTGACCCCTACATGAATGAGTCACGTTAGAAAAGCATCCCCACATTTTGATGATGTTCAGCTGTTGGAAACATTGTGAGAATAGCCAGCTCTCCAGAGAGGATGGGCATCTTTTCCAGGGTCAGAGTTCAGCAGTTCTGTGGCGTAGACTGCAGTTTCCTATTACCAATACAGAAATATTTACCACTTCTATGTAAATATCACTTCTCTTTTTGTGTAAGAAACTAAAGCACAAAAAGACAAGCTCATTGATGGCTCAACCTACCTTCCATTTAAATTGTTTTTGTTGGCTTTATTGTTTTTTATGTAAATAATATTATCTAGTATGCTGACATAGTTCTGGACTGTAAAGTTCTGGAGGAACTTACAGCAAGGGAAACTAAATTGTCCTGGGGATCCAGGGTTGCCATGTAGGGTGATGTGTGCATCAGAGGAATTCAGACTGTTACGGATCTGTAGCACACGCTGTTAAGTGTGAAATTTAATTATGTGAGCCTAAATGATTTCAAGGCATGTACAGACATGCACGTGTGGCCAGTGATTTACTTCTGTTCATCCACAGTTTATGGAAAAGCAAGAATTTACTAACATCTTAACTGAGACAGTATATTGCATTTATGTTTGTAAAGATTTTAAACTTTTCAACATTCACTGAAAAACCTGAGGGGCTTTACCACACACAGTATCTTGTATCTGCACAGCTGACTTAGATTCCTCACAGTCATCCTACCCCCACCACAAGTTTGTATAGGAAATTATATGTTTAATGCTACTTCTAACTTTGGGTACTTTTGCATAGCCAAATTTACACAAGATGTGCTTGTGTGGACAAATAAGTGTGCTATCAGAGCTGAAATAATTCAAATTACAGGGCAACCTCACAAATTAGCTTCTTGAATTTTCATAGTCTGACACTGCATCTTTTTTAATGTGTTATTTTGGCAAGGACTGTATTTTTTACTAAGCCATGCCTTTACTGGTATTTTAAATACATTTTTTTTCCATGTAATTCCATGAACCTGTGTATCTCCATACATTTAGTAGATCGAACTTCACAAGTGACTTCAATGTAGCAATGATATTTGAACTTTTAAATTTCTTCTTCTTTTCTCTTCCAGGTTGATATGACGTCAGAAAAAAGTAAGATTTTCTTTTTTGTCTTGAAAATGTTAAAATGCTGTTTGTATGAAAGATTGTTAAGAGTAATGATAAGCATGAAAGAGAGCTAAGTTTTAACTGCTATTGCTAATAACATCAGTAATTTAAAACTGTAATAGAAAATAATTTAACATCACAGCATCCACCCACTTAAATATATTTTAACATATAAGTTAACAAGTAATACAGTTTAAAACCGTTCATCTAAGCATTTACTTTCCTTTGACATCCCTAGTGATCCTGCTATTGCTATTTTGCTTGTATGAATGCTCATCCCTCCATTTTTTTTGCTTTCTCTGTTTGTTAACACCCATTTTTGCCTCAGTTAGATGACAGTATCACTTTTAATGACAATGTAATGAAGACTCCAGTGTATTTCATTGATCTCATGGAATACAACAGTGCCAAAAAGTGATACTGTCCAAAGTAACCAGGCTATTTAACCCTCCCCCCCTCCCTCCCCACCCTTTACTGTGGTGAAATATGGCTGGAAACATGACATTAAATCCTGGCACAGCTCATACACCCTTTGTACCTCCAGAATCAGGCCGTTCCTATTAGAAACTGAGGGCGAGAGGCTCACAGAAATGTCCTTTAGACAAGATGCAAATCAAATACCTACACAAACTGAAGCGAGACTCCAATAGGAGCCCCTTCCAATCGCAGCCATTTCTTGGATCTGTTTAGGGAAAGAATGACATCTGTCTTATTTCCATTTAAAGTGTCATGTCTTGCGTTGTTCCACCACTTCTTCCTCACTGCCAACTCCCCAGGCCACAGAGAACCCCCAGAGAGGGTTGTTGCTCCAGCCGCATGCTGTTTGGATTCTACTTGCGTTTTTATTTCCCACTGGAGCCGCTTTGCTTCAGGCTAATTAACTCACTTTGGCCAGTGGGAGAGTCATACATGTGAAATTTATGAAAATATATATCACAAATCTCCAAAATTCCTGGCTAGCATTTCAGTGTGCACTGGGAAGTTCACATCAAAGCAGCAGCACCAAAAGGGCACATTTTCAGCACTGAAATGCCCTGCAGTGATCTGGTTACAATTAATGTACAGCACAGACATTAGCATTCGTCACACCCAGGAGAGTGGCACAGTGAAATGGATATTTTTTAACAGATAAATACAGCTAATTATGTATTGCTTAGGCTCTCCCTATTTGCCTTAGTGCTTTGACTTTAAGACTGATGTGCTGGAATGTGCTGTTCCATGTTGCCATGTGCTACCTCTAAAGGGAAAATGTCCAGTAGTAATTCCTAAGATTTGCATTCTGATTGTAACTTGCTTCAGTCCTCCACTGTTTCGTTCTGTTCAATATCCATGTTCTACTAGTCCTTGCTGAAACAAAACACCCCCAGAAGGCAGTTACAGCACAATGGGAGTTACCTGCAGCCACCTTCCTGATTGATTCTTCTATTGACTGCCAGATTAAACAAATATTTCACCACAGTATGTTTTACAATATTTTCATGTGCCTTTAATTTCGTATGATTGATTTTTAGAGCTCTTGTGTTTTAACCGAAGCTACAACATCCCCAGCAGCATTTGCAACACCTTTGCTTTGCATGGAAATAACTTGCCTTACATGAATTGTACGTATGTGTCTAGTGTGACTGTCTCTGATTTTGGGTTGCCATACATTACATTTTTTAAAACTCTGAAATCACTTCTAAGTTGATTCACAGTTTTTTCTTATTATCTCTCCTTTTCTTCTCTGTCTTCTCTTTCCTCAGTCAGTTCATTAGTTGTCAATGAGGATGTTCCAAGGAAAGGACCATGCCTCTTAAAACAAAAGACTGTTCCATTGTGTAGGTGTGAAATCCCCTTAGATGAAATGCCGGTTTGCAGCTGATTCAGATCTCTACGTATTTGATCATATTTTAGATTACTGCAGAATTACTTCTCTACTTTTTATTTTGGTCATTAAGAAAAACAAAACTATTAACCCCATGTTATTCTGACAGTTTGCTAACACTGGCTTTCTCTTAGAGGAAATCGACTCTCAATCAGTTCTAATGCTTTCCCCCTTTTTTCTTGTTTTTCTTTTTATTTGAACATTGATCTGTAACATCTGAACAATCTTGAGATGCCTCTCTTTGTGTAACTTCACTGTGTTTCTTCTGGTTTTGGTTTTAAATTTTGTTGTTGTTGTTTTGGTTTATTTTTAGTGGTGTCCTGATTTGGTTTGTTCCAGCTCTGATACTGTATGTGTGGTTGTGCTCTAGCGATCAAGTGAAGCAAGTTATTTCCTGCCATTTTCCTCTTCAGTTGGTTTTATTTCCTCCTCCCCCCGTTAGCTTTGCTTTGCTCTTGTACCCTCAGATCTTGTGGATCCATCATTCCCGGCCCATTTTGTTGACCTTCCTACCAGTACAACCAAAGACTGTCATTTTCAGTCCTGATTACATTTTCCAATCTCTATTTTTGATTTCCATTTTACTTTCAATGTTTTTCATTCGCATCAAAGATGACGAGACAGAATCTACAGAAACATCTATCCTGAAAAGCCATCTGGTTAATGAAGTCCCTGTACTAGCCAGTCCAGACCTGTTATCTGAAGTTTCTGAGATGAAACAAGATTTAATCAAAATGACTGCCATCCTGACAACTGACCCCTCTGACAAATCAGGCTCCATTAAAGTGAAAGATCTTGGAAAACCTGCTGAAGAAGAACCAGGAGAGCCTTTTGAAATAGTTGAAAGAGTGAAAGAGGACTTAGAAAAAGTAAACGAAATTCTGAGAGGCGGATCCTATCCCAGAGAAGAATATGTTTTGCAGAAGTCCATTTCCAAACAAGAACCTGTAGAAGAAGAATGGATCATTGTCAGTGATGAAGAAATTGAAGAGGCCAGAAAAAATGCTCCTTCAGAAGTCATGGAGCCCACCTGTGTAGAAGCCAGGGCAGACAAAGGGACAACGAAAAAGGAGAAGCCGGACATGACAGGAATGGTAGATAATGTTTCTCTTCTTGAGGTACAGCCACAAGCCTTACAAGAGGACTCAGTAGAAGAGAAGTCTGAAGCTGTAGTAACAAGCAGGGATTCTGGAAAAGGAGGAAAAGAATGTCCAAAAACTGGAAAGGAGCAACAAAAGGCAGCCTCAGAAGTTAAAAAGCCTGTTAGGGCAAAATTGAGAGACAAGCCAAAGCCAAAGGAAGGCAAGGCACAGAGCAGCGGAGAAAAACTGAGACTACCGAAGCTCACTGCAGATGAGTCACCGGGTGGGGAACCCGGCTTAAAGGTGACAGCTGCTCCAGAGGCTAAAGCCGTGTCCCCCGTTATAGAGGAAACTCCCATTGGCTCAATAAAAGATAAAGTGAAAGCTCTGCAGAAACGAGTCGAAGATGAGCAAAAAGTCCGGTCCAAACTACCTGTCAGAGTTCAAGCAAAAGAAAGCCCTGCAGAAAAGGCACCTAAAAAACCAGCGCAAGTCAAAAAACCAGTAGCACACAAAGCCCAACCACCTGTCTCGCCTTCTTCTAAGACTGAGAGACTTGAAGAGACCATGTCAGTTCGTGAGCTGATGAAAGCTTTCCAGTCAGGGCAAGACCCATCCAAGAACATATCCGGGCTGTTTGAGCACAAATCTGTCAAACAGAAGCAACAGGCCCCCGAGAAGGAGACAACCCGGAGGAAAACAACTCCTTCGCAAACCGAAACGAGGCGAGTGTCAAGCCTCAAGACAGACAAACAAAAGGACAAACCGAGCACTGTATCAAAAGCAGAGAAAGAACCACAACTAAAAAAAGGAAAAACGCAAGTTTCTGCCACCGAAATTACCAAGAAAGTTGGTGGTAAAGACCAGGTAAAAGAGCAGAGCAGCAAAAAGCCACCCGAACCTCTCCCTCCGGTAGTAGTTGACACAAGTGCCAAAGAAACAGCAGCTGGGAAGGGCAGAACTTCTGATGATCAAGGAGATCCTGACTTCCAGATCAGCCCTGACAGGAAAACCTCAACAGACTTTTCTGCCATCATTAAGGAAGAACTGGAGGATAATGACAAATACCAACAGTTCCGACATCTCTCAGTGACAGAGGAGGGAGAACTTAACTTGGAGCAAGTACTCACCAGTCCTTTCGCTGTTGCTTTTCCGGCAGACTATGGGAAAGATGAATTCCTTCCTGCTCTTTCTCTGCAAAGCGCTGCTCTTGAAGGGAGCTCAGAGAGCCTCAAACATGAAGGTGTGGCTGACTCTCCAGGCAGCCTACTGGATGGAACCCCTCAGATCAGCTCTGAGGAAAGTTACAAGCACGAGGGTCTGGCAGAGACTCCAGAAACGAGCCCCGAAAGCCTTTCATTCTCACCAAAGAAAACTGATGGGCAAATTGAAGAAGCTAAAGAAGCGACAAGAACACACACAACAGCTGAAACATGCTGTCCGAAGGAAGTCTCTTCAAAGGAAGATCAAAAAGGTATTACTGAGAGACACCTAGATGCTGTAACTGAGACTAGTAAGTCTCATTCTGACCGTGTATCAGAAGAGCATGTTCCTACAGCCTCTGAAGAAGAGGCTGATAAACCTAAAGAAAGTAGCTCAGCTTCCATTATGAAAGATATTAGCAGGGATAAAGAATCCAGAACCACTGCACATTTCACTAAGTCTTCTGAAACACATGACACTGCTTTAGAGAAAGAAAAAGATATAACCTGTGAACGCCGTGTTGCAGTTAGAAGTCCCCAGAAATTGGAACTTTCACTTGCTAGCCATGATAGTGAAAGCTTTAGTCCAGTTGCAGATGACTCTTTGACTATAAGTCATAAAGACTCCCTGGAAGCAAGCCCTGTGCTAGAAGATAACTCATCACACAAAACGCCCGATTCTTTGGAGCCCAGTCCTATGAAAGAGTCTCCCTGCCGCGATTCCCTTGAAAGCAGCCCTGTAGAACAAACAGTGAAGGCTTGTATTTTGGGGCAGGGTCCTCTGCAGTCTGTTCTTAGCAAAGGAGAAACCTGCCCAGAGCTGGCGTCGGTGCGTTCCAGGATTCTCCGTGACCCTGAGGGAAGTGCCGATGATGACAGTCTAGAGCAAACATCCCTCATGGAGAGTTCGGGGAAAAGTCCTGTTTCACCCGAAACTCCTAGTTCAGAAGAAATTAGCTATGAAATCACACCTAAAACAGCAGACTCACAGTCACTGTCAAACATACCAAAGTCAGCCACGATCCCTGAAGTCAACGAAGAACCAGAGGATGATTCGGAAAGTGAACCAAAGAAGAGATTCACTCCTGAAGAAGAGATGTTTAAAATGGTGACCAAAATCAAAATGTTTGATGAATTGGAACAAGAAGCAAAGCAGAAAAGAGATTACAAAAAGAGTCGTAAGCAAGATGAATCTTCTGTAGCTGGCAATGCAGAAGCCACATGTGAAGCTGAAGCACTGGAGCCAACAGCTGTAGTAGAAAAAGATATACCTACAGTGGTGACACCTGCAGCTGAATCCAGAAAAAGCTCTTCCTCTTCAGAAAGCGAGCCAGAATTGACTCGGCTCAAAAAAGAAGCTGACTCAGGCCTCTTATTGGAGCCTGTGATCCGAGTGCAGCCACCCTCACCTTTACCATCCAGTATCGACTCCAGCTCTAGCCCAGATGAAGCGGGTTTCCAACCTATTGATTCTCAGCAATGCTCTGTCGGGGTAGGTGTGGTTAAAGCAGAAGGCGAAGGTGACAGAGAGGAGCTGCTGGTGCTCGGGTGCAGCTGTAAGGCTTCCACGGGAAAATCAGGCACATGTCATTCCGATGGTTGTGCATCGGCAGAATCTAAGTGCTGTGACAATGCAGGTGACTGTAAGACAGTCAGTTCCGATGCCCTGGTCACGCAACCTGGGGGTGCTCCCTGTTGCTCCTCTGGTGATGGTTCTCAACAAGAAGTTCACATCGAGCCTTCACTAACACCTGAGCAATATGATGCTACTGAAAAAGATGATGTGGCATCGTTAACCCACAGAGATCTCATTTCTACAGGAGCTGTGTCAGAGAAAGCAGATGGTCTTTCTTGTGGACACAGTACCACTGGGTACTCTGTGTCACGAGATGACAAACTGGATGAAGATGATACTAGTGACCACTCTGCTTTGGGAAGGGATTCAGGAAAAGCAGATACAGGTTTTGAAACATCTCAGAGAGATAGTCATGCTGAGGAACCCTTACCAGAGTATTCATCCCTTGCCACTGAAACAGTGGGACTTGACAGTTGTGTAGAAGATGCCGCTGACAGTAGTGCTCCATATATAATAAGCCCTTATGAAAATGTGTCCTCTGGACACTTTTTTATTGATTCTGAAAGTGAGGTAGGATCTGGTAGAAGTCTGCCATCTAGGGAAACCTATTCTATTGGGGAAGGGAAAGATGAGGTTGGTGAATCTTTACTTAGCAGAGACACAGCTAGTGAATGTTGCTCTTCAGAGGAAGTGTATATGGAAATAGAGCCCAAACCAGAGGATGGATTTCAGACAATGTCACAAGGGTCTTTGTCCTCAGATTCCACACAATTAGCTGAATCTGCCCTTGAGGATATGAGAGATGAAACGGAGAATTTGACGGGTCAAGTTGTCATCACCAGAACCGATGTGGATTCAGATATGTGGAGCGAAATACGCGAAGATGACGAAGCTTTTGAAGCTCGGGTGAAAGCAGAGGAACAGAAGATATTTGGGTTGATGGTAGACAGGCGGTCACAAGGCACAACCCCTGACACGACACCAGCCAGGACACCCACGGAAGAAGGCACGCCACTCAGTGAACAAAATCCTTTTCTTTTTCAGGAAGGCAAGTTGTTTGAGATGACTAGAAGTGGAGCCATTGACATGACCAAAAGGAACTACCCAGATGAAAGCTTTCACTTCTTCCAGGGTGGGCAGGAGGTTCAGGAAGAAGTTTTGTTAACCGAAGAAGTGAAAGAAGCAGCAGAGGAGGAACCTTCGAAGCTGAAGGACTCACCAGACCCATTTGCACCTTCTGAGTCAGAGGAATCAGATACACAGGAAAAAGACACATTGAAATATTCACCACCTCCATCACCCGAGTCTAGTGATAGATCAGAAGAAACGATGGGTGAAGGTGTCAGCACAGGCACTGCAAAAGCAGATCTTAAATCCAGAATTCCAATTAAAATGGGTATTTCAGCTTCTTCAAAATCACCAAAGAAAGAAACTGCTGCCTCTGAAGCTGAGCCCCTCTCTGAAACTGAGACTGACACGGTCGATAGCAGTCAGGTGCCTTGCCCCATCTCTCCTGAGCAGTGTGTGGTAGAAGATGAAATAGATTTTTCCAAAGTCACTAGATTGGTTAGTTCTGAACAAGCTGAGGAGTCCCCGGACTCCTCCCCAGAAGAAGAGAGATCTGTAATTGAAATCCCCACTGCTCTGATGGAGAGCGTGCCTTCTTGTGAAAGCAAATCCAAAATCCCTGTGAGAACAGCTGCTGCCGCATCACAATCCTTGCAACAGTCAGAAAATGAGAGCCTTTCCCCGGACAACTTCCCAGATAGTTCACAGTGTGAAGGAAAAGATGGCCAAGCAAAACCAAAGTCTAAAATTCCTGTCAAAACTGCCTTCCAAAAAGCTGAACCGCAGTACACATACATGGACACATCTGTCCACAAGCTGGAGTCGCCCAAAGCTCTCGACGTGACGAGCACTGTACCAACAAAACAAGATAACCGGAGTAAATCAGAATCTGACGCGAGTAGTCCCGTGGACCCAAAGACTAAACGTTCAGTCAAAGCTAGGAGTTATGCTGAGGCAGAAGCAGAGACCAGAGAGAGGGAGAGCGAGATGAAGTTTGAGCTAGACTCAGATGAGGCAGCAACAGCAAGAACAAAGGTATTTTCATCACGGTTGCCAGTTAAAAGCAGAAGCACTACAGGCTCCCGCAGTGCTTTTAGTCCCACAAAAGAAAGTAAGGACCATTTTTTCGATCTTTACAAAAACTCCATAGAGTTCTTTGAAGAAATTAGTGATGAAGCTTCTAAATTAGTGGAAAGACTTACACAGTCAGAGAGAGAACAAGAATTAGTTTCAGATGACGAAAGCAGTAGCGCCCTAGAAGTTTCAGTTATTGAAAATGTGCCATCCAGTGAGACTCAGCAGTCAGTTCCTGAAGACATCTTTGACACCAGACCCATTTGGGATGAGTCTGTAGAGACTCAGATTGAACGTATCCCTGACGAAAATGTCCATGACCATGCTGAAGGTATTTGCCAACGACTGAGATTCCCTGTGCAACGCATGTCATGAATTAAACTTTTTTGTTTTTTGTTTCCTTTGTGTGTGCGTGTATGTGCGCGTGTGTGTGTTTGTGTACAGGTGTAACGTGTGTGGCATTTTCTTTCCAGCTTTTGGTGGTTAGTTGTATTTTTTTTTCCCCTTGTGAGCTGTGTTTGGGGTTTTTTTTGTGTTGTGTTTGTGTTCTTGTCTGTAAAAAGATCTCAAGATTGCAAACCATAAGTGCTTATGGGAAGCGTTACCTTAAGAAGCAAAAACACTTCTAAAAATATATATTGTTTTACCATTAAACCGATTGCTTAGGTCACGCACGTTTTGGCTTTTGACTTTTCCTGGCCCTATTACTAACTATTAACTTTTACTAATAATGAAATGTTTGGGCATTGATTGAAAGTGAGACTGGCAAATTTCTCTTCTTTCAAGTTGTTACACAAAGAGATCTGCAGAAGTTTTAAAGAATCAAGCTTTTTACCTTCCTTTTTTTTTTTTTTTTTTTTTTTACAATCTCTGTCTCAAAAACTCTGAGTCACTGCTAACGTTAGTACAAGTTTTCTGGTGTTTGGTTTTCTTCTTACCCAGTTGTGTATTCCTCCTGAGTTGCCATAATGGAAACCTGGGAGCCCAATTGACATGTGTACGTATCACGAACCCTAAGCAATTTCCTGATTCTGAGGTATCACAATCCATGTTTGCATTCAAAACTCAAATTCTGCCATCCTCAAATTAGCTTTGGGGATGGGAGGAGCCATCAGTCCCAGTGTTAGCGAAATAAATGAAGACTGATGAATGACCATCTGATTTTTCCGTGCCTTCGTTGTAAGTATTTTATCTCACTCCCTGCTTGAAAGAGTCAAAGACACTTACACTATGTCTCAAATACAGACCATAATCTGAAGTGCATTATGGACTGTTGGAACAAAACTTCCCCTACAAGAGAAAGAATGGAATCAGAAACACCGGTCCCAATGAATTCTTCGACCCTGGCATTCCCTAAGGAGGCATGGAAAATTATGGTTTTTGACTGAGTTAAAGTCTTCAATGTAATGGTAGCACCAAGTTTTAGAATAAAATGCTTTGCCTAAATAGACACAGTAGGCGCTTCAGTCCTGGCTCAGATTTTCACTGGAAAGCCTGATTTTCAAATGGAAAATGTAGATAGTCCTGTGCTTTTTGAAAAATCAAGCTTTTTTGATTTTATTTTTTAACCTGGGGATTTACAGTCCTCACTTTAGTTATGCAGCCTGTCCACATTTAGGCACGGCAGTCAGCCTTCCCTTCTTGGGCTGTATGACCTATGGAAATGGTTTTTAACTTGCAAAAGGCAACTTGTGCCTCTCTTTGACCTTTAGATCAACAGGATGATCAGGAAAGGACAGAGGAAAGACTGGCCCACATCGCTGATCATCTTGGATTCAGCTGGACAGGTAAAATGCACGTCACCTGCTCCCGGAAAGGAAGGAAGGGAGCGGTCCACACTCTTTTCATGTTTCTTTTGGATGACTTCCTGATTATCTAAGGATAATTTATAGAAATCTTCCATTAGCCTGCTGGTTCAGGGTTACTAAGACTCCTGAAGGGGATAATAAGGAACCTGTTCTTAATGATCACTCTAATACTATGAATTTAATAGACCTGAAGGAGCGAACAGGACTGGGAACAAGCGAAAGTAAAATGAAATGAGATGCAGATGCCACTGAAAATCAGCTCAAAGACTCTTACAAAGAGAAGAAGCTGTGCAGAAATCTCCATCAAACTGCACAGTGTGACAAAAATATTGCTGCCATAAATTATGTCAGGTCTACACTGTTTTGTATCTCTCAGATACAAAAGTATTGTGCTTCTGAAAATAAACCAGGCCCTAGGAATTAAAGGCAAGCTGTATTCCAGGGAAAATATTTTAACTCCTTGACGATAAAGATTATGCTCTATAGTGTTTTTATAAGCCTCCTCAGAGTACATGCAAAATATCACAAATACTTTTTTGCTTATTCTACTCACCTCTTTCTTTCCTCTGCTTCAATCCATAGAGTAACTGGGAGTATGTGGTCACTCATCCCAACATGGATTGTCTTGAAATCAGTAGGACTTGGACCTGTGCAATGTAACACATTAGGAATGTTTATTTTAACAGAAGCAAATAGGCAGCTCTGAAAAGTATTAAAAACGAATGCTTTTCAAAATGGACATTAATGTTCTGTAGCATTTTAGAGAGAGCAGGGTAATAGAACTGCATAAATAGTCCTACTTTTATTACAGTAAGAATTGCTTGTATTGAAGATTGCTTTGTCAGATGTTACTTTGGAGGGTGAAGTAGTGATTAGTTTCTGTTCATCAGATAGACACCAGTTTCATATTTTTTTTAGGTTTGAGAGTTTAACTGTAATTCATGGACACTTTCTTTTCTTTAAACGAAATGAGTCCAGGGGAGTAGTAGGCTGGCCTCTTGACAGAGATGAATTTCTTTTTTAGAGCTAGCAAGGGAACTGGATTTCACAGAAGAGCAAATTCACCAGATCCGAATTGAAAATCCCAATTCACTTCAAGACCAGAGCCACGCACTCCTCAAATACTGGCTTGAGAGGGATGGGAAACATGCAACAGGTTTGTTTCCAGTTATCGCATAACTGTCTCCTATTTGCTGCTTGAGGTGACAGGTGTGTGTTGTGTTCACAAAGGGAAAACTTGGGCAAAATTTAGGTTATAGAAGGAATGACCATAGATTGTACTTCATGTTATTTCTAGTCTTGTCTGTATAACGTGGCAAAGTTAGTAAAGGATAAATCAGAGTGCCGGTTTTTCCAGGCAGCCATTGAGTTCTTTTAAATTTTACATTGCAATGCTTCTAAATGCATCTATAATTTATCTATGATATTATATTGGTCAGTATCCTATATATGCCCTTCACATGGAAAAAAGAAGGGAGAGATCACGTGTAATTCTTAACTCAGCTGCACGGTGTTGTTCTACTGCCACAGATACAAACCTTACCCAATGTCTTACGAAAATCAACCGGATGGATATTGTTCACCTCATGGAGACCAGTGGCATAGACTCCATGCAGGTCCATGGCACCCGCGCGTACACGGAAATGGAGCAGTCGATAGGACTGGACCACAGCGAAGGTAAGTGGCTGCTCATCCAGATCATGGGAGCTTCTGCTCCAAAATGTTTGGCTGAGTACTAGGATCTTGTTTTGCAAGCACAAGTAGTACGATGAGTCCAAGCGGGGTCGCTGTTCCACCAGAGATAAGATGGACACGCTTTGGCTGGTTCTTAAAAAGCAAATAATGTGCTCAGAGACTTATGCACATTGTTTTTTTATTTTTTTCCTCATACAAATGGTTTAATGAAAGTTCAGAAAGTTGTATTAGGATTTAGCCAAGGTTTGTGAAAGGAAAACTGCTCCATGCTTTGATAAAAACCCCTTTGGATTCCAGAAGCTAGGATATTGTAATTCTGCTCAAATGCTGTTACATTTCTTAAGTTGAGAAGTTCAAAGGATTAGGTCATTGGTTGAAAAGTGAAGAAACACTTCCAAATTATGTGAATCCAGTAGTAATACTATTATAGACTTAAGTCCCTGGTGTGGGTGGATGCATTTATAAGCTTCGAAGCACATAAATGAGCTAGTTCTTGTACTAAATCCTGTAATACTTTGAGGGTTTCCAGATTAATTACTCCAGGTACCTTTTTGGGTATATTTCATTCTGCCTGTTCCAGTCCAAATTTGTCATTAGTAGCGGTAATCAAGTGTTACCTCAGCTACTTAGAGTGGTTACATCTTGTCCCACACTCAAGATGTTTAAGAAACACAGGTAATGCATTCCATGCAGAGATTTTAAATGCACATGGAGTGTGAGAAGGACTTGTAATGACATTTCTGTCCTCTCTGTTTCTTGAAGGGTTTTCTGCACTGCAAGAAGAAGTGTACAGTTCAAAACACAAGCAAGATCACCACAGAACATCTAAGGACAGCGAGCCCACTGAACACCCTCCTCTTGTCTCCGAAGAAGAAGTGTCTACCAGTTATTCTCCTTTCCAGGACAGTACTCCCAGGAGCGAGGCAGAGGTATCCATGGCTGAGCTCCTGAGGCAAGCACATAAGGAACAAGCAGAAGCCGAATTCTCAGGGAAACCCCAAGACGTGCCAGGAAAACCATCTGCTTCACAACAGGAATATTTGTAAGTATAAAAGAGCAGGGTAAAAGAGTGGAATAGATTCTTTCTTCTCTGTATAACAAGAGGGTTTTAGAGTTTTCTTTGAAACATATGAACGCCGTATAATTTTCCTCCAACTGGTTATTTATTCCATGGGGAGGCAGCCTGAAGGCCTTGGAGAGAAAGCCTTGGAGAGGAAGTCAGTTTGTCACTGTGAACACAAAGCACTAATTGAATCTAGTGCATTACACACAAAAGAGAGTTAATCCAGAGGTGAGGTTATTTTTTACCAAACTCTGTGTAATTTTTTGTTTGTTAGGTGGGAAGTAATGCTAAACGTATCAGAATTAATCCTGAATTCCGATGTCAGTGGGGTTGCTTTCATTTGAAAAGGGACCTGAAAGGGATTGTGTTTATTTCTCCACACCATCCCTAATTATGTGCCCATGTTGAGACCTCTCTGAAGGGTTGTTCAGGTATTCATAAGCCAGCAAGATACCAAGGAGCCTTATCCAAAGAAATGCATTGTTCTGGAAGTGATTAGCTTTGATGAGGAGATGCAGATTCCAACAAACAGTCCAAGAGCTAGATTTAAACAACTTGCAAGGAAGACACTCTAAGAAGACTTATACAATAATACTGTGTGTACATATGCTTGAATTAGGAATTACCTTTATTTATATATGTTAGATAGTAATGTATGTGCTAATAGGTTTAAACATCTTGTGGCAGCGATTAAATCACAGCAGTGTTCAAACATGAAAACAGTGGTCAAACATGAAAAACAGCAAATCTGATGTTGTTTATACTGCTAAGTTTCTCTACTAAGTTTCTGTTTGGTAAGGCTCCAGAATTTTACAAGAAGTTTGCTCCTTCCTCCCCTGCAGCTTTATAGATTGCATAGCTAGAGATGGTTGAGAAGCAACTACTACATTAATTGCTGTCTCTTTACCTATTACCTAATATTGTTTTAGGAAGAGTTGTGAGGGTTCTCTTGAGTGAACTTCACAGTGACAGCAAAGCTGGCTGACATATTTTACAAATGCAAAGTTTTGCAGGGTTTATTTATTTGGAGATTTGCTTGATAAGATGAGAGGTATTCCTGGCCCGATTACTCTGTAGTTATTGTTAGGACTACCTGTTGTTAGGTTAGGACTACCACTTATTTCTACACTTTGCTAGACAACAGCTGAGGCAACAATATTTATTGGCTGCATAGTGCTCCTTTCATGGCACTTGGGAAGCACTGCATGGTGGTAACTTCCTTGGACCTGTATTCCACAGTGTCACGACTCCAGGAACAGAGCACTCTACGGCACCGATAAGAGGGAAAGCAGGAAGCACAGCAAAGGGAGAGACAGAAAAAACATCCCCACAGCCCCCATCCTCCACACAGAGAGGGGACTCTCCAATTGTCCAAGAGCCCGAGGACCCCCAACTGCACCGAGATGATCTCTCTCCAAGGAGAACTAGTCTCGTGATAGTGGAGTCAACTGATGAGCAAACAGAGAAGTCTGAAAGGGGCCATGAAGAAGAAGCTTTGGAAAAGGTAAATTACAATTTTACTTCAAAATAATTGATGCAAAAGATTAAGTTTTAGCTGAAAGAATGAGTGACACATGAGAATATTTTTAATGAGTCCCTGTCTCCTACTGAGTCTTTTCTCCATCCCTCTGTGGTTAGAAGGGTTAGCTAGAAGCATTTCTGTAAAGGTTTGCAGAGCAGAAGGCTTGTAATTCTGATTCTGCTCTGCCTTTGACCTGTGACATTCATGCCTGTGAAAGAGAATTAGTGTCACTAACAGGTTCAGAAACAAACCGTTTATAAGCAAAAGCTGAAACAGATGCAATGGAAGACAAAGTGGTAACAATTAAAAACTAACGAAGAAAGTCAAGACTAGCCCAGAGCAACATCAAAAGTGGCATGAAAGATCTGTGAGGTTTGTGAGACAGAAAAAAGGCAGCAGGTTGTGCCTTGCAGCCTAATAAGGATGACCTGGAAGAGTGATGTTTATGTAGTATGCAGGCAATAGAGATGGAAAGGGGAGAGGGAGGAGAACAGCGAAATCTATGAGGCAGGTCTTTTTGTCTGCATGAGACAAAGGGACTTTATTGCAATGTTTGGAGAGGTGGGAATGTGAAGACAAGGAAAAGAGAGCAACCATATGGCTTTTAGTGAGGAATTAAATTAAGATAAAGGTTTAAGAATAAACAGCTCACCTTGCCTGTTCAAAGTGGAAAAAAGGAGCAGGCACCAGTGGGCAGGAAATTAGTTTTATTAGTTAAATTAGAGCAGAGAAGGCACAGTTCTGCTGAAGCAGAAATTGTTTTCTGCCTCGACAATTCATCTTGACATTCACTAGAAATAGGTACTTCTGTCTTTGTTGTTTATGTGGCCAAATATACCACCTCTAGAATGAAGAGTTTCAGAGCTCTGCCTCTGGGATCCAAGTGTGGCAGATGATTAAAAGAGTAGCTACAACAGGGCTCAATACAAGGGCTGCTGTAGGAAAGGCTGTCCTCCAGTTCTTCTGTTTAAGTAAAACAGTAACAACTGGTACCACCAATAAACCCCCACATGCTCCTTATTTATTTTTCCCCTTATGCTTTCATACTGTTGCTACTTCTCAACTAATTCTTTTCAGCCTCTCTTGGCCTTCTGCCCTCTTCCTTTTAATTTTTAATTCTTCTCTATACAGGAGAGAGAACTTCAACCCTTGTTACTAACTTTTCTCAGTCTTTCCAGTGTTGAGGCTACTGATACACTCGTCCTCCAGTTGAGCCTGTTCAGTCCAGTACGGCTGTGTGCTGCACTCTGTACTTCCCCGTATTTAAAAGTCTTTTAATCCTTCATAACTTCCTGTGTAATTAACACAGAAACCATGCACAATATATAGGAATTCCAGAGCTGGTGTAACGAGACAGAAGCTGTAAGTACTGCTAGTGCCACACACAACAGAGTAGTGCTTCCATGGTTTCTCTAGGAGTTGGCAGAGGAGTTAGGTGTGCTGGAGATGAGCTCGGATGAGGACGAGATGGTCACTACCAGGGTCGTGCGTCGCCGGGTGATTATTGAGGTACCGGGTGTCTGCACGAGCCTGTGGTGCCTTAGGACCTGAGAACAGAGACAGCCACTTGGCTGGGGCATCACAGCTCAAGTTGGAACGCTGCCAAATAATGCATGGGCATTAGATAAATCATTGCAATACCTTAGGATTACAGTAGATTGCAGTAATGCTGCTGACCTGACCCTAAATGCCATTAGATGCCTTGGTGGAAGGAGGGTGAGGACTTGTCAGCCCCATACACTAACGTATCTTTTTTGCCTGTCTGCTGTGGCATAACTTATCTTTGCATGCCTTTCTGAGGATTTATTTGCAGAACAGATTTTTTTCCCCCTAACATTTCTCACTTTTTTTCCCCCTGTTCTGTAACCAATTAACTAATTTCAAAGTTGCTTATTTCAAGTGACCCACATGAAGACCTCCCTTCACACAACTTTGTTCTTTGTCATACAGGCTGATAGTATGCCTGACATGCCACCAGAAACAGTCACAGAAGAACAATATACAGATGAACATGGCCACACAGTGGTAAAGAAGGTATTGTCAGTTCTGCCCCTTCCTACCTTCTTCCTGTCCTATAAAAGGAAGGATAAAAGCATCCACATACATGCCAGATTTTCTGCTATGAAGTGGCATGATTTGAAGAGTGGAATGGATAGAATGAGAATCTCTTTTCAGGAGAGATAACAAAGGTTGAAGAATTTTTGATTCATAAGGTCATTCTGTGTTATAGTGTAACCTAAAAGGACATGTTTTGTTAATTTTCCCCATTTGAAACCAATGAAAACTCTGCATAGATCCGCATATCTCAGAAGTAAGTAGTTTTTCTTTTTAAAAAGGAACCTGATCAAATTCGTAGTAGAATATAGAATAAACCACCCCAGCCTAATATTCCTGTGCATGTCGCACAGGAGTGAGCATGACTGCGTTCTTATGTATAGGTCCATGCCTTGGACCATGCCATGTAGAGCTGTGGGTCATATCCGTCCTCCTGAGAAACTTACCTCATGTTGAAGCCTGTCATTCTCTTCTACTCCTCTTCCTTTGGCTTGCCAGTGCCTGGAGAGCTTAAGCGCCCAGTCTCCTCAGTAGGTTCATTCTGTCTCAGTAGTTCAGCAGTGCTTAGCACCAAGAATCTACTTCTAAGTCTGTGATGAACTGCTCACCTCATACTTTCCAAAAAGCATGATTTGAAAATGCTGAGTCTGAAAGCATTTTCTAGTGGTTGTACAGTTGTAAAATACATTTTTTTTCTCTGAAATACTACAATCCCTGCTTTAAGAAGTTACTGCACACTTCCTAAGTGGACATAACAGATAGAAAGTTCATAGAAGCTTTGCTATATGGTAACCTAAGCAGGGCAAATGCCTCACCTGGCAGCATTACTGCGAGTCCTTTTGAGTATTGGTGCGGAAGAACAAAACACCAAACTGTCTCTGCAAGTTCTTTCATGTAGGAAAAAATGGCCTTTGAGTAGAAAAGGCTTTATGGAGAGCAAAGAGGAACATGTTACTGTTGATTCATTTGGGACTAGGCTCCATTTCATCCCCTCAGGTCACTCGGAAGATCATCCATCGGTACGTTTCTCCAGATGGCACGGAGAAAGAGGAGGTCTTGGTGCAAGGAGCACCACAAACACCTGTCACCGTTGAAGAGGGAGATGGCTACTCCAAAGTTGTGAAACGGGTTGTGCTGAAAAGCAGCAGTGAGCAGTCAGAGGTAGATGGTGGTTCTTGCCTTGTGATGCTACAAAGCAGCAGCACCCAACAGCAAACTTAGCTTAGGCTGAGCATAAGATGCAGTGCTGAAATCCTAAAACTCTACAGTTAGGTTGGCTGCAAACTTAGTGGGCTGTTCTTTTCTTTGGAGAAGCTAAAAACACCTATGACTTTGATGCAAACTGTTTTAGAGCCAGGCAAATAAAAACAACTTGAAAAGGTGAGTGCTTTTCAGTCTGCCTTTTTCTCCTATCCTTTGCTATGCAGCCCTGCAAAACAAATTTGTGACAGAGCCAGAAGCTGGGACTAGGCTGTGCTTTCAGCAATACTGGGGTCAGAAGCAATGTGTAAGAAGCCATTATTAAAAATACAAAAAGTGTCATTGATACTTATTCTTGCCAGAATTACTCACTAGAATTCATTCTCTACAAGTAAGGTAACAAGAAAACAAGTCTTTTGGTTTTTTTAGCTGACTCAAACAGAGCTACACTTTAGTATGTTGCTCATAGACATGAAAGTCATATTTTGCCAAGAGGAAATCATGCAGCATGGAATTAATCTCCAGCCTACCTGTGCTTTCTGACCTTACAGGTGACCCTGTCTGAGCCTGCCATCGTTCCCAGTGCCTCCAAGTTCCAGTCTGAACCAGTGGAAGGCCGGAAAGTCAGCAAAGTCATAAAAACCACTGTAGTGCACGGAGAGAGGACGGAGAAACACCTGGGGGATACCAGCCTAGCTGCCGATCTTCCATCAGCCAAAGAGGATTTCGAAGAGGTACAAATAACTTGTATATAGAAGTATTGAAAGGAGTTTTGGAACATCCCCAGGGACAAATTCTACTCTCTTGGAAGGTTTTGTTGGTGGAGCACCAGACCCTGCTGCTGAGCCTGAAGCTGTGTTGTTATACTCAGGCACATTATAAAGAGATCAGTGCATAAAGAATGTGTAGGGAAAGCTGGCATTGCAGAATTAGCTACAAAACCTGTTAAGATTCTAAGAAAAACACATCACATAGGCTTTAGGTGAAGCTGTTGGAACTCCGGGGTGTGGGTACTGTTAAAGGAAAAGATTATTCTTATGTCACCATTCGTGGAGGTAATTTTAAAAATGAGTACTTTTAAGTGTACTCACTGGGTAAACTGACATGATAGTACCTGTTCCATCCTTTTGAGGACAAAGTCAGAGAGCACATTTCTAGTTTTCTGATCAGTTTAGATATTTTAGTAAGAGAAAAACGATACTGAATAATAGAGGGTTATTAATTTGACAACCCATAGGACTTCATTCTGAATCCAGTTTATTGTCCCTTTGAATGGCATATCTTCTCAGAGTGAAATAAAAATCAATAAACAGATAGCTAAGAACAGATTGATAAAAGACAGATAAATAGACAAAAGCTATGAGGCATTAGATGAAATGTACGCGTGTGGTTTGGTTTATAATGGGAGAAAAATAGCATATAAAAAGACAGGTGCCACGGTCTGGAAGTTTTCTGCCGTGTTTTCTCCATTTCAGCTTACAGGAGGACATTGAGCACAAACCAACTAGATTGTGGTGCCAAATTTCCTTTTAGGGATCCAGGCCAGGAGCCAGAGTCTCCCCTTTCCTTACAGAACTTAAACAAGGAGCAAGAATCTTCAGGTACAGGTTCAGAGAGACAGCATGGGAAGTAACTCCTAGTTCCCACCTTCCTCCTCGGTAAATCCAGAAGTCCTGGATGCCCAGGAGACAGTACTAAGATGTGATTCCATACAAGTATTATTAAAATGAAACTGTACCTGTTCTGTATAGGAGAGTGATGTTCAAAGGGACACAAGTGACAAGCAACTGCTTATTTTTAGTTGCCTACTCAGTGTTTTCTCAGCACTGCCTTGCCTTAATGCAAAGGACCAAGGCGGGAACAACCAGGATCTTCTGCTCCAGGGGACTTAATTTTGTTTTAATTTGAAGTTTATGTTTTCCTTGGAGGCCTTGAGATATACAGGGAACCACATGAAACTCCAGCTCCCTGCTCTAGTAGAGAAAGAGATCAAGAAGGAAGATGGATCAACAATTAAAAGGTTTGGCTTGGCACGTCAACAAGGGATGGCTGGCAAATGATTAACACACTCACAGTAAATGAGTGGATTTCAGTGGATGACTGAAGTGAAACCCCTGGCAGCATTTAAGCTTCATTTGCTAAAGCACTAAAGACAACTACTAACAGAATGTTGCCAGGAGAGGTGTTCCACACTGGACAGGTACAACTCCATAGGAAGGAGTAATGCATGAGGAAGTATGTAAGTGGAAAACTGCTGAGTTGAATCAATCCACGGAAAGAGGCACAGTGCCAAATGGGTTCCCAGATGCAGAGTGGACAGGGAGGCCACAGCGGACCCCCAGAGTCCGGCATAGAGAGAGACAGACAAGGCAGGGAGAACTGGGGGACACACAGGAGCCAGGGGCTGGTGGTTGGGCACAAGTGAGGGGCCTCTTACTTGTGTCTTCAATTCCTTCCTTCTCACAGACACATCCTGCAAACTTTATTTACAGCTGAGCAGACAAACCACCACAAACATTTCTCAGTACCTAGCACATACATCTTAGAAAGAAAGCAAAGCCAAGACCACTTTGTTCACTCCTTCCAACACCACAGACTAAGATCTTTGACAAGACCCTTTCAGCACATCCCCTAAGCTACCCACTGTGCAGATATGTCCAGCACAGTATGTGCCCCGGGAAAGCTGCTCATCTCCGACTTTGTTGCTCCATCCCTGCATGAAGTCCTTGTCTTGCTGCATGGTGATCCACAAATCCTCACCTCTGACTTGAATCCACAGGCACAGAGTCCTTCCTCTGAACTGACTTGCTGAAACCCTGTGCTGTGCCTTGTGCCCAGCTTGTCTAACTCTGTCTTCCAAGCTGAAGCACCCGAAAAACTGAGGCTGGCCAGGACAATTAGATCCAACCATCAGGGCCCGTGGGGCTTTCTAAGTCACTTCTCTGCTTTGTTTTGTTGCAGGACAACCCTAAGTAAAGCCAGCACGCAGAAGAGGACCGTGATGAAGGATCGCTGTGGAAAACACATTCACATAGAAGAGCTGGAAGACACCCCCGAAGCGCTCCCCAGGGATGACCTCCAGCATGACCTCCAGCAGCTTCTTCGGCACTTCTGCCAAGAGGACTGGAACCAGGAGGACAAGTGAGAAGCTGCCGCCCCTGCACAGCGCCGTGCCGTCGTGACCGACACCATTGTTCCAGTCGCTGCCCTTCCTCCTTGTGCAGCTGCAGTGATTAACTTCTTTCCCACCCCCCAGCATCCCTTTGGTGTTTTTATTCTTTTTTACCCCATAAGCTCATTTGTGACCAAAGATAGCATCCTTCAGGCAGGATGATTTATCCCCCCCTCTGTCAGTACCGTTGCTTCTCACTGTCCCTTCACTCCGGCACTCGTCCAGCTGACTTCATCCACAGGCCTCTTCCAGTGACTGCGGATGTGCACTGTAATGAGGGAGTGCACCTGTAAACTGTAAATAGCCAGAGTATTTGGACCTATGGGACTGCGGGAAGCACGTTGTGCGGTGGTGCTGCGGAATGACGAGCGATGGCGTGGCGAGACCCCCATCGGCAGCAGACACTCGCGGACCGAGGAGAAAGCAGAGCCGCCACGTTAGGGATCTGTTGTACTTAAAGGCTCTAAGAGCCGAGCTAAAAACCTGGAAACTCAGCTCTCCGAGTGAGTAACAGCTGCCTGTGGCCATTCATACTGCTAAGACCTTCCCACAGCCACTGAAATCTTTCCAGAGAGAAAAGACAAGAACTAATACCCCTTTAGGTAACAGAGTTGCTACCAGCTATAGCTACGGCACATCCCCACGTGGTAGTAAAGCCCAGTAGATCTGGCCCTGGGGCAGGGTGTATTAAGCAATTCTAACTCTGGTAGTTCCCCATTTCTGTCACCGCTTAGCCGACCTCACTGACCAACCGGCGGTGCTTCCCGCTGGCCACTGCACTGTAGATACCTTCGGGACAAAGACTTACCCACTATACAGGGAGATAACTAATTCACCGTGTTTTATTGAGATTGCCTCTTAGCTGATACATGCATGTGGCCTTCCAAGGTCAGAACCGAACCCTCCTAGAACCATGTCAGCTTCTCCGCCCTCTTAGCACTGAGCGAGCAGTTTTTATCTTCCCAGCGAGTGTTTTTTAAAGAACAAGTGCTCACTGTCCTCGGCAGCCAGTTTCTGTTCATATTTTGTTATGTAACTATATATAATATATATATTTCTAAACCAACCCTCTGAAAAATCACAATGGCATGTCTGCACTTTTATTTTCTGGAAAGGGAACATAGGCATCTGAAGTTTTGGGTGTTCTATACTTTAATATTTTATGGAGGGAGCTCTATAGAGTTTTAGCATCACACACATACACACAATCTTTTTAAACAGCTATTTCATTTTTTTAACAGTAGACTCGACACCAGACTAAGACTAACCCTCTCCTCTAGGAGTAATCCTTTGTCCCATCTTATCTGGCCTTCTGCAATTAGTAGTGTTCTTTTTTTTTTTTAACGACTCACTCAGTGCTCAGAACAAGGGCACTTCCTCATTAAGGTAATGATGCCAAAAGCATGGAAACATCTCTGCAGTTCTGGCTTCCTGCAGGCAGAACCACCTGAGGTGCCGTGCTGACACTTTTCGGGCAGGCAAGGAAAAAGCTACAAGAACAAAAGTGTTTTGGCAGCCAAACCGAACGAGACCCACGATGACACATCTCACAGCGTGTCACCACTTCCCCGCTGTCCGAGACAGAACGGGAGGGTCTTCCGGGATGGGGCTCCCAAGAAATGCATTTCTGTTGTGTTATTTGCGGTGCAGATGATGTTCTGTGTAACAACATAATGGTTATTCACCTCTTATTTTGATTTTTTGCTGTGTTATCAGAGAACTTGAATACTGTGAGAAGAAGTGCATTTTAAGTTGACGAATCAGCATCTTGTTCCCATGGTGATAACACTAACTGAATATATCTATGAGGGCATGTATTAGTTAAAAATTAAAAAGATACAACACTAACAATACATAGCTGCAATGTGTACAATGGCTGATTTAACTGAATAAAAATGTACAAGTGTTCAATGTAGAAATGGTGGCTCGCTCGCTTTTACTGCCGGCACAGCAGGATGAGGGACGGAATCCTTGTGGGGGATCTCAACTGCACTGTTGGAATTGGGCCTCCTTCATACCCAGCTCCCTCCAGGATATATTTAGTTCTGCCCCTCAGCACTGATTGACATGTGTCAGTCTGTTACAAGTCAGAGATCCTTTTTATTAAGAGTTGTTATTAATCTCTCACGGGAGATCTAGCCATGTTTCCTACTTGTTTTTTTGGGCCTGAAGTTGTATGGTTTCCTTCTTCCCTGTCACATCTTACATTCACACCACACACAGCAAATACTGGGAAGAGTATGATTTGCTGCCCCCTTAATTTTATTCCTCATAAACCCCAAGCCTGGGACACATAGCACCAAACCCTTGTGGCAGACATGCAGGAAGACCTAGGTCAAGGTGAATACTTAAACCAAAAGCTACTGACTGTTTCCTCTTACCCTTCTTCCATTCAGACACCTATGTATCAAAAGGCCAACAGTCAAACTCAATACCCCACACAGCAACCAAACCTCCCTGCCTTAGCAAATCACACGCTCCTCTGCCACACTACAATCACACTTATCAAGGATAAAAGTGGGAAATAATCAGTAGGAATAATAGGGACTGCTTGTGCCCAGGTGCACCCCTGTGCCTGTTCTTCCCATGTGATGGGGGTAGGGGGGCAGCCTGGGGGTGGGGTACCAGCCAGAGGTCAGCTACTACTGTGTAACATTGCTAAATGCCAGCCTGATCAGTTTGAACCACACCACTTTGAAATACAAACACTAATTTGCTGAAACACTTCAGCCGGTTCTGCTCAATGCCTCAACTGAGCACCTGAAGTCACACTCCTTTATTTCCACGTGAACAAGCCATTGAATTCAGGGACTAACTTGGTGCTTTTTGTGGCCTCAGAAGCAGTGGCAGCAATTCAGGTACTACAAGTCACTCTTCCCTTCCACTTTGGAAAACCAATTCCTTTATTTCTACCTACAAGTAAATGTTACCAGTTCTGAAACTGGGGGGATTTCTATCATAAAGCTGTTACCGTCAAGCTATTTTTCAGTCTGACTGTGAAGCAATTGGAAAATGAGTTTTATTAGCAGAATCTCTGCCACCTATGTGACCAGCACAGCTCTTTAGCCCATTGTAGCCATCTCTGATGATCCTGGCAGTAGCTGCCACCAAAGGGAGCCATACGCCAACTGTGGCAGCTGTGTCCTCCCTCTGACTATCCCTAACGGGTAATTTCTCCCATAGGTCATCCCAGACACCTGTCCAGTGACATTTGTAGTTACCATTCCATAAAACTGGACTACAAGTGGTGGAGTGTCCAGGCAGGACCTGTGGGCACTTCCTGAATGATGCTAACTGGAACACATGGATTCACAATGCAGACTTAAGAGGACCAGAAGACAGACAGATAGACTTTCCATCTGACAACTCATACCATACATGGGGCCATCATTTTCGCGGGTATAAGGTGTGTATTTACACACTGCAGCCTCCAATTTCAAGCTTTTTGATGGTGGGCAGCTTCAAAACTTAATATATTTCCCTGATGGAAAAGACAATAATCCAAACAGCTTCAGCTGCACCTTCACCTTACCCTAGCTATCAACTCTAAAATTGCTGCAAGTTCCTGGCAAAGAAAGCAGTCTTTCAAAACAGCCCAAAGTTCCAAGTCAAGTCTCCAAATATCTGGGCACTGGTTGTCACCAAGAGCAGCTGTATCCTCAGCCTCTGCCACCTTTTTCACTCCCCTACGCAGAGCTGTCTTGTCTACCAAGGCCTGACCCTCTTTGCAGTAGCTGTGGGTACAAGTGCACATCACCTGTTCATGCCAGGTCTGGTTCCTGTCTCCATCAGGAGAGCAATTAAGCATCTGTGAGTCTATCGAGAATGCATTGCTTTAATTGGGTCTCTATGAGTAAAGGGAGCAGCAAGGTGAGCTACGAAGGAACACACTTGTGATGTACTGTAAGGGTACGAGGAGAAACACTCGTTCCACACAGACACACACTACAGGCTGTTAAGATCCAGGACTGTATGTAAAATTCAAGTCTTTAGCTACTTAATTAACCCCAAACAAGAATACGTGCCCACAGCACTACCCACAGAAAGCAAACCCACTCCCAAACCACCACAGCCCCGGACCCTTCTATCCCACTGAGCAAACAGGACATTCCCAGGTCACAGGATGTCTAATGAGGGCACCCACCTACTTCTAAGAACCAACTGACTCCCTTGTGCCCCTTGCTTTTCGCATCCACTCCCTCACATCACCGCCCTTTTTGGTCAGACAAACTGGTTTTTAATAAATCTGACACCAGCTTTTGTCCGTTGACTTAATCAATACCCAAATGATTATCACAAGAGGCCCAACATTGTTGCTGCTGAGCTCGAGGCTAAACACTGAGCTTGCCTTACTCTCCTATAATTATATTAAAAATGAAAGGGCCAAGAAACAGAAATATCTCAATCCAGTTTGTTAACTGTGTTCCCTTTTGGCTCTTAATGTTTCAGCAGGTGGCTGACTGTGAAGCTTCTTCTGTGCATGCTACAGTTTCAGCTCTGTACTCTCATGTCAACGTGACTTCACAGGAGCTGTCAGATTAATAAGATTACATCAAAAAAAGCGGCTGTGGAAGGCTTGAGCAGTGCTTCAAGTCTGCCTGAATCTCCCATTCTGCCTGCAACACCCTCCTGGCTTTATGAACCCCAAAAGAAAAAACTAATTACTTCAATATTCACCAAAGCTGCAGAGAGAAACTGGTGGTGTGTTGGAGATGGCCCATTCCATTTTAGGGCATGTAGAAACAAACATTAGAACTACATACTTCTTGCTCTGACCACAGTCAGCATTTTCCTGGCAAGGCACTAAAGTCATTTCCAGCCATTCATCCCAAGGACACGTAACACAGGCCGAGGAAAGGAAGCGATGAGGAGGAATAGACGAACCCAGGACAGTCCAAGGAACAGTCCCTTCAGTACTTCAAGTACGGGAAGTCAGTCTCCAGCAGGAGTAAAACTACTCAACATCTCCCTTGAAAAGCTTTCAGTGGTGAACAGAGAAGAGGGGGTCACAATGCTTTTAGTGTTTAATAATGCTGAAACCAGCCTGACTCAGCAATCCCAAAGAAAAACACACCTATAGTGAACATGTGGCAGACCTGACAAAATACCTGATGAAGGAACAAACAAGTCATGCTACTGATAACTTATCTCAATCTGAGCTGACACACAGCTGACAGCCCATCACTTGATACTACAAAAACCCACTCCCAGTTTTGAACAGTGGGATTTCCTAACATCCCTATCCCAGAGACTGTGACAAGACAGCCCCCAGAGCAGGGTCTCCCCTCAAGGAAAAAAAAAGAAATAAAAAAATCAGCCCACAGTTGTTGGAACACCTGACTAACATCAATCTCCACTCACTAACTTGTTTTGCTGACTTCAATACCATTGCTTCAATATTCCTTCAGTAAAAGGACACTACATCCTAAGTAGTTCTAGCTACCTGTACTGAGGAATTTTGATTAAGGTCTTGTAGCCTGTCACAATCAGCTACTTAAATACACTGATATCACTAAAGCAATTGTTTTATTTGGTTTGCTATCCTTAATCCTGCAGGACCAAATGGTATAAGGGTTCAGGTACACCTGTATAATCCTTTGGACAGGAACCATTGACACAGTCTGGGGCTAAGGTGAGATCCAGCTGCACCTACACCCCTTTCTGGGAAGCTTAAAAAGCTGGGGGGGGGGGGGGGTGGCCG